>OY855915.1:15053283-15590783 GCA_963693305.1 Meandrina meandrites
ACAGCTACATGTGTTGACCGAAACACAGCACCATTTGAAGTTGGAAAGAGTAGAAAAACAGTTTGAACCAGTTTTATCTTACATTCGCTTCGCCGCCATTTTCGAAAATTTTTTGCGTTTCCACGCTTCGATGGTCGTGACGTCACGATTGCCCAAGACCTCGGGACAGCCGAGCTGACGAGTTTACCGCTCCCTCCTGATCAGGATTGATTTAGTCACCCGGCGACTAAACCGCTGACCGTGGAGCCTGTGGACTCTGGGAACGAGATTGGGAGCCTACCGCCATTCTCGTCCCCAGAGTCCCCGTTTCTTTTGGTCACGTGGTCGGAGCTGGCGGACTCTGGACACGATATCGCTTTGGTAAGCATATTTGAAAATGGAAAGTGATCACATAAGCGTTTTTTATTTTCAGTTTTTGCTGGAATTAACTTGGATTTCCGTGGACCCTGAGATGTATAAATGGCATGATTTTTGAAAAATGCACACAGATGAATTAGCTAAAAGCGTCGAAACTTCGACTGACGACGTTCAGTTTGTGGCGGCTTTACCAGACCGATACAGATGTCCGTTATGTAGAAAAGCACTGAAAGAGCCAGTACAAACTGCATGTGGCCACAGATACTGCAAAACCTGCTTAAATCGTGCTTTAAGGTGGGTATTTCATGGTAATCTGATGTAAGCAAGTGTTGCTGCTTTTGTCTTACCTGGAATCAACAATCGTGACGTCAGCTTCACGCATTAACTTTGTGTCGAATCATCATTGACCAGTCGATACATAATCGCAAAAATCTCCTTTTATTGACTTTTGTATTTGCTCTTGTTCACATCATTTACAGGACTACGGTCTGCCCTGCGGGGGGGGGGGACCAATCTTTGAAAATATCGTCAATCGATACTAATCGATATTCGATGAAGCTGTGCTACGAGTTGGGTAATTAAACTAATGGTAATAGGACTGAGTGGAGTTCAATTCAGTTTGTAATTATATGAGTGATTAACAAAATCATGGGAATCTAATTTGTTTAATAATCACAAGATGATTACAGACAGAATTGGATGGCACAGAGTCCTGTTACAGATTAAAAAAAACTATTAGAAAACATCCTGTAAGAAAGCACACGCTAAAAGCCGTACTTCCATAACTCGACAGAAACAGAACTAGCACGAGTTGGGCATGTACTAAAACCCGAAACAACGAAACAAAACGAGCGAAACCACCGAAACGACCGAAACGAAACCGCCGAAACGGCCTAAACGAGCGAAACGAAACGAAATCGCCAAAACAAGGAAAACCATTACTTTTATTGACAGCTAACGGTAAACAGGCTAACCTGGGTGTTTTTCAGGCTAACCTGAGCAATATACAGGCTATCCGGAGTGCTATTTAGGCTAACCTGAGTGCAAGGTACACTCTGGTTAGCCTGAATGGCACTCCGGTTAGCCTGAATATCACTCAGGTTAGCCTGGTTACGGTTAGCTCTCAATAATGGTAATGGGTTTTGCTTGTTTCGGTGATTTTCGCTCGTTTCGGTTGTTTCGGCGGTTTCATTTCAGTCGTTTCGGCGGTTTCGCTCGTTTCGTTTCGGTGGTTTCGTTTCGTTGTTTCGGGTTTTAGTACATGCCCATGAGCTGTTGAGGTAATGATGGCAGGAGCAAAGACAATCTTCATTCTGATGATCAAAATAAACAAGGGATGTTATCTTTTTTCCTTGCGGTGTTTTCCAAAAGAAGTAGAACATGTTTTCGTGTTTCTATCGAGTTATAGAAACAATCATGAAAGTTTTAGAGAACTTGAAAAAGCTGTGGAAGCACTCGCCTATCCTGATTGACTCATGTTCCCACAGCATTTTCGCTCTCCCAAACTTCCACTCCACTTTATGGAAAAGTAAACATAACAGTTTGCTAAGGATGACAAAATTGTTTAATAAATTTAAGGTCATTCCCCCAAAATAGAACTGAACATAGATTTTCAACCAAACTTTGCCTATGTGTTGGTTACCTTAGGAACTTAAATTTTGAAATAAAAAAGGGGGTCGTTTAGGAACAGGAAGACCTTGTATATACCACATAATTCCTTTGCGAGTACTGGCAAAGTACACGATTCTGGTGATAATCTTTTTTTTTAAACATAGAAATTGATCTGTATTCATTTTATAGAAAGAATTTGATCGTTGCACCCAAAATACGTGAAAAAATTGATAGGTCTGTCACCATACTCGTTTACGAGAGAGCGACGACTTATTTCGCTCGCGGTCTAAGTTGCATAGAAAAAAGCCGCCATTTTGTTTATGTTCGTGCGCTCACACAAGCCAATTACGCGTAGAATTCTGCTCAGTAAGGATGCGCAATGCAATACAGGGCAATGACCTTAAGAAACCATAACATTATTAATCAAAACTACAGTGCATACCAAAATTCTCGAACGTGATTGGTTATCAGCAGCCTGATTTGAGCAGTAACTGGACAATGTACGTTCATTCTTGTAATTGGACAGTGTAATAGGACAGTTTACACGTCATGCCTGTGTAAGTACACAACATTTGCGCATGCTGTTATGTAGACTATCGAGTTCATTCTCCCGTGCATTGCTGCTAAAAGAAATCAATTGTTGTGTCTTTATCCATAAAGATGTTTAAAGTGCTAAGTACTGTTCTCAAATTCACACCTCTCCTTTCTAAGCCGTTATGTTGTTTCCACAACATAAGCTTAACAATTTTGTTGCTATGGCAACATACTGGGTTCCAGAGCCCCTGATGCTAAAAGCTTCTTCTGGCCAATTTTAGCCTTCCATTTTGATACTTGCCAATGATGCCTCATAAGCTTGATCTGTCAAACATATAAATGGGTTTGGTTTAATTTTTCTGAGCTGAAAATTACTAAAATATTGACAACAGATTGGTGGGGACTGGAAAAGAGTGAGTTGCCATAGTAACATAATTGTATTGTAACGGTAAGTGTGTCACCTGTCAAACTATAAGTCTGCCAAGTGTCATTGGTCTCTGTAACAAATTGCCTAAGATAACTCTATTTTTGCACAAAATTGAGTTGAGTAGATGATGTCACCAATCCCATAATTTACATATGTTACACATTTTTAAAGCTTGAATATCTCCGGAACCAGAAACTCATAAGGAGTTGAAACGTGTAACGTGCGTTCACAGTGTTCGAATATTCAGTTTTGCCAAGTACCATATTTGGAAACACAAAGAGTTTGTACGCGAATGATTTACACGCAACGACACACGCAATAAAATTTTCGGTTTTGCGTTAAGTCACTTCAATTCCGACCTAAACGCCATAAATTACTCTCAGAAACTAAAGAAATTCATCAAGAGTATCCAAGTGAAGTTCTCCAGACCACTAAATGATGATGACACAGAAGAATTTAACCAAATTTCTACCAAATTTAACTTTATTCAACCAAAATTGTTCAAAAACAAGAATACGCCATCAAAGGTCAAATGAACCAAAATTTCAAATTTTCTTTTTTTTTTAGGCCAATTTGTTGATTAAGAACCAAATAAACATATTCTGAAGTTTCAAAGGAATTGGACTTTGCAAAATAGAGAAATTTCAAGTTGAAAAATGCTTAGTTTTCGCCTTCATAATCGTAGAGCGCTTGGGAAAATTGTCGGGAAATTTTCGGAACATAAAACTGTGACGTCAGTATTGGTGCGCTGTGAAATTGCGGGAAATTCAAAGTCTTTTGGTGATGAAGCTCACAAGAATGGATCATCATGGTGTTTTGTGCGGCACTAAACTGCTTAAATTATTCTAAGTCGAAAGTAAGTACGTTTAAGTTTCCAGCAAATTCAAAGCTCAGGAAACAATGGCTGTTGAAAATGAAAAGAAAAGAATTTCAGCTAGAAAAGAACTCTCGCATTTGTGCGGCTCATTTTACCGAAGACTACTTCAGAGAAAATCTGGCAATACGTAGGTTTCTGGGTTCTGATTTCAAGCCGCTAAGACTCCACCTCAAAGAGGATGCTGTGCCGCGGACTATTTTTTTTTTGTTCGGAAAAGAAATCACAGGGAAGAATGTCTTCCGAAGCACAAAGACCCCACTGTCCGTTCGGCTTTTGCTAAACGAAGGAAGTTAGAGGTATGCATTTTTCACCTTTCTTATTCTTCCGTAGAGCTAGATAGAGTATTTGTTATGATTGTTAGCACTTTTACTTTGTTGGTTTGGCTGGTCATGATCAAGCATTAGAATTTGAATTTGTTAGTTCAATATCCTCGTCAAATAATTTGCTTCCATGCACGTGCACGTGCTTTTTGACGCGTATAAAATTAAGCTTCAAATGTTGTATTTATGTTGGGTTTACAACCGTTAATTTCGAGCCCTAAATAACATGGACGGCTAAATAAATATGGACCAAAAAACAGCTAATACAAACAGAACTCACAGTGTACGAGGGGACAGTGTGTAAACGCTCAGTATTTATTTCAACACTGAATTTTCCTTCAGCTGAAAACGACACAAATTTATTCATTGAAAGTTTTACCCTGCGTGATGCTTTGCAGTTTCGAATTTGCATTGAGAAATACCCTTTCATTCAAGTTAAATTTTTGTGTACAAATTTATTTTTGTGCTTTGTGTGACTCGAGTACAGAAAAGAAACAGTGAATTCAATCTTAGCTTTTGGCCACATCCTAGGATAACTTCGCGCTGCATACTGATCCGGGTTGCAAGCCGCACACGTCCTGATAAGAATTACGTGCAAATCCAAAAAAACTGCATCTAGATTGGGGTATATAACAAACTAATTGTTCTATACCAAGCTGAGCAGACTAATGATTTTTATACGCCATCCAGTGTTTGAAAACCTCCTATATTGTACAATGCTTACAATTTTACTCAGTGCTTTGATAATTATTAATCTTTGAAACTGGATTACAATGTAGTAAAAAATATAACAACCATGTTTAAAAAAAGGCTTAGATTCTTTCAGAATTACTTGAATTACTTAAACTGACTCAAACTCTCAAAGTTTACATTATTCGCTCTTTAAACGACGATCGTCTCTTCGATCGCAAAGCTGTGAAATAAAACTATTACATCACAAAATTCAAAGCTCGATCCATTCCTTCCATTCCAGTGCGCGGTCATTTTGGAAACGTTTTCGTGAAGTCTGCGGGAATCTTCGTAGTTTTTGCTATAGTTCGCGCTTTAAGGCTCAGAAAGCAAAATTTCTTCCAAAGTTTAGTTAATAATGAGTTCTTCTAGCGTTTGGTTGCTTTAAAATCGCTAAAGAAAGAATGTCTAAACTTTGGTTCATTTGACCTTTAAGAACGGTCTAGCGCATGCTGTGAATTTAATCCAAATATTGCAATTTTGATTGGCTGATTTTTTTCTCGTGATTTTCCGAATATGGTACTTAATGAAAACGAATGTGCAGACACTTTGTACAATACGAATCATAGGGAGTTACACGTTTCAACCCTTATGGGTTTCTGCCAGAACTAATACAGATATTTGAATACGGAAAACGGCATTTTAAAGTGTATATGACATGAAAAATATTTTCTGCTTATTTGAAAGGCCTTTTGAAATACAGTAGAATGGCGTTTTTCTTTTTGAAATATCTTTTTTCGTTTCAGAGATATTGACATTTTTGGATTATGCAAATTAGATCAGTGATGACATCATAAGATTTGCAACTAAAAATGGTAAAACACTGAATGAAAAATATCTCTGGAAATATTGAAGCAGTGTTCTTGAAACTTGACGCCCTTAGTATTGTTGCCATAGCAACTCTTTCAGCTCCAGTCTCTCTCTGTCAAAAAACCAAATATCGCCATTTGTAACCTCTAAAGCAAGACAAAGGATCCTGCTTGGAACAGACATAGTTCCCATATTGTCTTAATTCCTATCATCCGATTGGCTGCGCTAGATGGTTCTTGGTTTAAGACAAAAACTGGGAATTTCAGTTTTTATTGAGACAGCACCAGCGGAAAAACTGTTGTCATGGCAACAGCACTAAGTGTGTCATTTTGTTTCTTTTGTGATGCACATTTGTGGTGCCAAGTTCCAAGAACACTGCTTTAATAGTTTTAGAGATATTGTTTATTTAGTATTTGACCACTTTTTAGTTGCAAACCTCATGACGTCATCACTGATCTAATTTGCATAATAGAAAACTGTCAATATCTCTGGAATGAAAAAAGAGATTTCGAAAAGAAAAACGTCATTCTTCTCTATTTCGAAAGGCGTTTTGTTAATCACTCATATGATTACAGACCAAATTGGACTCCACTCAGTTGTAATTACAAGTAGAGACACAGCATTAATGGCAAACAGGGTTAGGTTAATGTTAAGATTACCGGTAGTATTTAGATTAGTGTTAATTATTATTATATGGCAAGGCAGTCTCGAGGTAAATCCGAGCATTGTGATTGGTTCTCTCTTGGTCAGCATTTTGCCATACAGACCGTTTCCATGGAAACAGTCATAAGCCATGTATTTTTGGTTTTTTGAAAGCCGACAAATTCAAAATTTGCAGCTAAAATCAATGCAATATGACAAACAATTTACCAACCTAGCTTGCTTAGGCTATACTGGAGAATATTGGCTTTCGGTGGTTTTTGTACAAACTCAACCCACATATAATGCCAGCTCTGGGAATTGAACCTGGGCCACATTGGTAGGAGGCAAGTACTTTCACCACTGCACAACCCAGGCTGCTCTTCCTATTACGTTGTCTAATTATAAGCATGACACATTTAAACTGTCCTAATTGTGCTGCTGATTTTTGATTAAACTGGAGAACAGGGATGACGCTGAGGTGAGAGCGCTCGACTCCCACCAATGTGGCCCGGGTTCAATTCCCAGACCCGGTATCATATGTGGGTGGTGTTTGTTGTTGGTTCTCATCCTTGCTCTGAGGGTTTTTCTCTGGGCTCTCCAGGTTTCCTCCCTCCACAAAAACCAACACTACTAAATTCCAATTCGATCTGGCATCAGTGGGATTGGAAGAGCCACTATGTGGAAGATGCTACTGTAAATTCCAATTTATTTTATTTTATTTATGTTTAATAATTCAACAAATCACGTTTATTTTGAAGATAAACTGTGGTTGTGTAATTTGATGGAATGTCCTTCTTTAGGTCTTCTTGGAAATTGAATTATCAGTGAATATTTCAAGAATTCCACTGAAACTTCAGAGAAATGAGAAAATGTTGCCATTCTATAGATGATCTTCAGCTGCTGCACACTAATGGCTGCTAGTGTGTGATAGTTTAGCCAATCAGACTGTAGCATTTGCATTGGTATACTAGTAGTTCTCTACTAATGACTTTTATTAAACTTACAGTGGTGGTAATAGAAATTGTCCTCTGGATGGACAGATTGTTGATCCATTGTTTCAAGATATCTCTTGTCAAAGAGAGCTTTCACAGTTAGTTTGTGTCTGTAACAATCACAGTCATGGCTGTACTTGGAAAGGAAAACTGCAAAATCTTCCAGTAAGTTTATTATCCACTTACAAATCATTTTTACATAACCACTGCAGGATTTAGGATAAGCCAGGATATGAAAAGTAGAGATACAAAAATCTCTATGAGACCTCAATCCACAAAACAAAATTTACACCTAAGCATTATAATAGCTGGGTGTATGTCAATTCACAGTTTTGAGTACAAATGTAATTGAAGATTTTCAAATTATAAGAAGAAAAAAAAAACTCTTAATATTAGCAATTCATATTAATTTTCTCCAAAAAAGTGAGTGTCCATGCCTATCTGGCTAAAAGCCTGGTTACAGCAATAAGTGTTTTTAGATCACTCCAAATTGCCCAGTTTCGGTGGTGTCAGCAAAATAGAAATTCTTCAAGTTTCAGTGTTGCGCATGCTGACGGTTCGCTAACTTTGCTTTGCACTTGATTACAGGACGTTGGAAGCAATTCCATAGAGAAAATTTACAAACTCATAATCTTTGGAAGTTTAAAACAGTATTATCTGCTCAGTCTGTTATGGGTAAAGTTTTCCTTTGAAATGTTTAGCATAATTCTGTGATTGACTATTTTTGCCTGGGCTTGTGTCAGCTCGTGCACGCAGATTCTGACAAGCTAGCAACAGCTGTGTGCGTGGTAATAAAACTATATGGAGCCACCTTAAGCAGTTTCATTTCACTGAATCGACTTCACTTGTGGCTGTTTATTACAGGAACATCTAACCCGCTGTGCCTACAATGAAGTACAGTGCCCTAACCCAGGTTGTACCACAAAATTACTGTCACAAAACATGAAACAACACTTGGACCATGGTTGTTTATACAAGAAAATACCATGTCAGTGGTGTGAAGTAATGACAACACAAGTTGAACAAGAGGTTGGTAGTACATCTCTTGATGGATAATTCTAGTACACAATACGGTACAAACCTGACACTTGGACAAGCAGAATATCTTGTACTTTTCTACAACCTGTAGTATTCGTGTTTTTTTTTTGACTCAATAGTTTTGGATTTACTTTTTTGTGGCTTGACAGTGAAAACCAGCAATTGTCGTTTTTGATGTTGAAGAACTCACTGTGAGAAATCTGTGAGCCAAGTGCATAAATCAGAGGCAAAATATATAAAAAAAACAAATTGTAACATCGATCACAGACAGTACATGTATGTGCAGTCCTGCTCTGCAAAGCTGCTAGTTTAATATCTACTTTCTCATTTACAATGTTTTCATAACACTTCATCAGGAGCATAGGAAAACCTGTCCCAGGCTCCCACTGTCATGTCCTGAAGAGTGTGGTGAAGATAACATACCTCGTAACTCAATGCAAGACCACTTACAGAATCACTGTGCTTTAGCACAGGTTGTCTGTCCATACAAGAATAACGGATGCTTGTTTAAGGTGAATAAACAAAGAAATAAATAAATAGATAAATAAATAAATAAATACCTTAACGACAACGACACATGTTATTAACATAGTCACCTTAATTTAAGTCATTGTTAATTAAAATTGCACTTTTTGCAGCAGCATTGTGCAAAACAAGACACAAAGCAAAATCGCGTGTCATCTACCTCTCCATCAGAGTCAGTCGACACATTGTCATTAGATTCCTATGTTAATGTATTGATCGTTATCTCCAGGGGGATAGCTCATTTTTACTAATCTTGTACAAAATTTTCATCGCCTTTCTGTTTTCCCATTTACCGGTAGTAAATCTTCGAGTTCTGTTTTACTGTTATTTTTGTCTTATGAAATATAATCTTAAAACAGGTTGTTTCTTCAGTAGTAAAAATCTGCAATCAGTGTGTAGGCTCTGTCAAAATAAAAATAAATAGTAAGATAACCTATCAAGATAAAAACGTACACAAAAAAATAATACTTCAAGTTTACATGTCATTTGTAGTAGGACAGAAATTTTTATATGAAAATTGTCTCTTGGGCAGTTGATATCAGTAATACCAATACCAACACTTTTTAATTCCAATTCGATCGGGAATTCGAGGGTCACAGGTTTGTCAGTAGCAAGACTGTTACGTGCTACCCTCGTTAAACAAATTCGATTTATTTATTTATGTTTAAGGGAGGTGTCTGTATTACAGAGGTGTCTGTAAGAAGTTCGACCTTATTGCATGTTGAGACAGGGTCAGTTATATTTTAAAATCAGCCCAATTTCGATTCTTTAAGGTGGTGGTAAACGAGGACACAATGTTACGGACACATTGTGGCGGACACATTCAAATGTTTCCCTGTTTGCCCGCGCGGGCAACACTTGTTGCGGACACAAAATTTGTGTCCGAGACACAAACATGTTTCTGATTTCTTTCAGAAACATTTTGCATCCGCAACAAATGTTTCCCCGTTTGCTCGCGCAAGAAAACATCATGAGCAACAATGTGTCCGCCACAATGTGTCCTCGTTTGCCACCACCTTTAAAATTCAGCCTAAATCAATGAGGCTCCAGGAATAGACCCCACAAACTCTATAGTTAATTCCCGGAGCCTCAATAACAAAAAGGTAGAAGATGCCCTTTTCTTCGTTACAGTGATGACAGATGTATATTCAGTAGTTCATTTGGTGTGAAGTCATTCTCAGCGGATCTCCAGAGTAAATAGCCAACTTCGGGGGTGGAAGCGGAATCATTAGACTTTCATGATTCATGATTCCTGTCTTGTTTTACCTCAATGATTCGTGATTCATTTAAAAATTTCATTCGATATTCATGATTCATTTGTCATTGTTTTCATCCAGTTTTGAAAATAACTTCACTGTGTGTAGCATACCTAATCACATAATCACAGTCAAGTTGATAGGTAAGGGGTGAAAATTTGAAACGCGTTTTCAGTGTTTTCCTGTAGGGGCGGGAGTCGGGGGGCATGCTCCCCCAAAAAATTTTGAAAATTAGACGCTCAGAAATGCTATTTTCGGCCATTTCTGTGATATAACCGTTTTGCATTCTATATTCACACGCCTCCAATATCGATGGAAGCATATTCATTTGTTATTCATGATTCTTTTACCCATCTCTCGTTATTCATGATTCTCAAGTTATAAACACGAAGATTCATGATTCCTACCAATTTTACAGCTATGATTCATGATTCATGCTTCCACCCCCGAAGCCAACTTCAGAGTAACAAGACTTGCCTCTTACTTTTTAGGGCAGAAAAGACACCGTTGAAGAACACTGTTCAGAACAGCTTCAAGAACACTTGGAGCTTTTGGCTAAATCACTCACTGAATACCAGAAAAAAGTTGTGGAGCTGAATCAGACAATCGAGACTCTAACAGCAGAAAAGAGTACTTTGGAAGTACAGCTTAATAACCAGAGAGAAGTCCTAGCAGCAGCAGTTCGTGATTTGCGAGCTCTACAGACCAGGGTTGCTAATGCTGAACGGGCCGTGTCTGAGCAAAAGAACGAGTTCAGTAACTTTGCACAACAGCTTGGCAGCGATACATCAACGTTAGAGCAGTTTTGTGCTCAGATGGAGGAATTTAGACTCGCAGTCCGAGAGCATGAAGTTCAACTAGGAAGCCTGAAAAGGGCTGTTGGTACCAGACCTCCAGCCGCCAGTGGAAACACTGCTTCAGTATCAACTGAAGCTCGTTTGGATAGACAAGAACATCAGTTGGCGTTACATGACGTTAACCTCGCAGAGCAAGACATCAAGATACAAATGCTTGAGGCAACCTCCTACGATGGAATGTATATTTGGAAAATTGATGCATGGCCGAAAAGACTCCAAGAGGCGAAAAACGGAAGAACACCTTCCATATACAGTCCTCCGTTTTACGTGGGTCGGTTTGGCTACAAGGTGTGTGCGAGGGCGTATCCTAATGGTGATGGCATGGGTAAAAGCACGCATCTTTCCATGTTTTTTGTGGTTATGAAGGGTGAATATGACTCGTTGTTGCAATGGCCATTTCACCACAAGGTAACCTTCAGACTGCTGGATCAGGACGGACAGTTGGACGTCACGGACTCGTTCCGTCCTGATCCTAATAGCTCGAGTTTTAAGAGACCCACATCAGACATGAACATTGCGTCGGGATGTCCTACCTTTATATCACACAGCACGCTACGGACCCGTGGATACGTGCGCGATGATACTTTATTTATCAAGATCACAGTTGATACGGCTGGGATACAAGTTTACTGACTGATAGCTGATTGAATCAGTATTTCTCCTGTTCAGCTAAGTGATCAGGTTATGAGAAGTCACAGTCACGTGATTCGAGGCTAATGACCAACGCCAAGTTGTTGCACCACAACTCGGTCATGCCAAAGAAGCAAGCAGACTTGCAAGAAATTGGTGAAAAATTGCCATGGTCTAAACGTGCTGCGTGCTTGCATAAGAGAGTATTCAACTTAGGACTTCATGGTTAAAAGAGATCCTGAAGATGTGGTATCTGAGCAGGTAAAATCATTTAACAGGACAAGACGATGAGTTTGATTACAGGAGGTGAATTGTGTTGGTATAGATAATGCAAATATGCATTGTTTCAGCAATAGTTAGATCCTTCATCCCGCTAATGAATATGGAAATGAAATCTTTGGAATTTAAAGACGGAAAAGTGGAAAACCGACCATTCATATCCAGCATAGCATATCCAAAGAGTAAATAAAGTCAAGGTTAATATCATCTGCCAGATAATTGTGTGACATGTAATGGACTGATAGCCGCAATCCATGAAATATGGGAAACGTTCAAACGGACTATGGTCGCACTACTGGATTGCTAACGGATCATTGCGACCAAGGGTGCGTTTCTTTGGGAAAATCCAAAATTGGATCATTGATCTCAGATCACACGGATACTTTGCTCCCAAAGAAACGAAGAATCCGAAAATGGATTTTTGCCTTGACAACGCCGTAAACACATTTTGCACAGAACATAAAATTATCACGACAAATTTATTTTCCGTCGAATGTATCCTAGCTAAATTCATTTCAGCATACAAAATCTTTCACAAAAATCACACGACGAAATAGTTCTTCTTTAGTCTGGAGCACAATGTTGCAAAAACGCATCTGAGAGCGAAGAATGCTTGCAAAATGATCCTGCCAACTTCACTCGTGACAATTCAAAAGGATACAACTTCCGTAGGCACACGTTGGGAGTTCTAGAAAACCTGCATCCAGTTTAAAATGACACTTCATACTGATCAAGCTACCTTTCCTTTTATCGTCAATTATTTTTGTATTTTGATCGAATTAAGCACCTGAAAACTTACCATATGACAGTGTTTACAAAGAGCGAACCTTTATTTTCACAGCAAAGACCGCTGGGCCAATGTACTTTTTTCGAATCCTTTCCCAAAGAAACGCACGGATCATGAATCCTAAAAATCCGGATTTAGATATGATCTGATGTATCCACTCGGAGTGTGGATTCTTCAGATCATTGATCCGAGATTAATCCATTTTCGGATATAGGTAAAGAAACGCAAAATCTGTTTTTGGATACAAGAATCCGGATTTGGATTTTCCCAAAGAAACGCACCCCAAGCTTCACTCCTAACGCTCTTAAATTTTTTAACTTCGGTCCAAATTTCGTCAAATGGTTTTCTACCATCTATAATGACTCTCAAAGCGCCGTAATGAATGGTGGCAACTTGACAAATTACTTTGAAATATCTATGGGAGGGGGGGGGGGGGGGGGCAAGACAGGGCTGTCCTCTTAGTCCTTTTCTTTTTATTCTTTCGGTAGAGTTACTTGGTTTAAAGATCTGTCAAGACCCAGCTTGCATATGCATACCACTTCCAAACAATACGGTTGCAAAAATTTCACAGTTTGTGGATGACACAAGCATTATTGCCAGCAATACAACTTCTCTTAAGTTTTGCTTACAAATTGTAAATTGGTTCCGGTCCCTCTCTGGACTCAAACTAAATAAAAAGAAAACTCAAGCAATGTGGCTAGGATCTATGAAGCAAAGTAACTCCAAGATTCTTGATTATAAAACCACAAAGGATCCCATTAAAGTTCTAGGAGCCTTTTTATCTTATAATCAAGGAAAGAACATTGAAGCAAACTTTTTCGGAAAATGAAAGCAAAATTGAATCTGTGGCTATCAAGAGACCTCACACTATGGAAAATGAAAACAAAATTGAATCTGTGGCTATCGAGAGACCTCACACTTTATGGAAAATCCCTTCTAGGTAAATCGCTAAATCTCTGTCCCTGGGAACGTCATCAAACTGGTTCAATCTCAGCTATTCTATTTTTTGTGGAACAACTAAGATAAAATCAAGAGATCTGTCATGTACCAACTGCTCAAGCATGGAGGTGTAAATTTCGTCAACTGTGAAATTGTCGTGAAGGTGTCTCTCTACAGTTTTTTCTGGACCATACCAAACATTTTCATTTGGCCGTTTAGAAAATTTCCCGGGCTCGAATCGACGTGAAATTTACACCAGATATTGGAATTGGATTGAAGTTTGATATAATATATTTTTTAGGAAAATCGATATTTCCATGGTAACGATAAACAGAAAAACTAGATATCAGTTAAACTTGAATTCTACGCGAATAAGATTTGACGTAAAAAAACTAACACCAGTATCTGAAACTATGGTGTACTTCACATCAAATATGTAAGAATAAAAAAATTCTGTATGTTTGATTTCGAATAAATCGAAAATATATTTCAAACAATGCTTTTTGCATTATAATGATAAACGGACCGATTTGAAGACACTGCTTTGATGGAATTATTTCGAAATAACACCAAAATGTGTATTTACTAATCTTTCGTCGCCGTGAAAGTTTTGTTGATTTTCGTCATCGGATTTTTTCATACGGTCACTACCAATGTAATTTTTGTTAAATTTTTTACATTTAGCGCTTTTTCGAAAATCTCCAAAACGGCTCCAACGATTTTTTTAAAACTTTCACAACACATGCTTGATAATGCAAAGAATTTAATTCCAAAGTTTTATTAACGTTGATTTTCAGGAACACGTCCAAAGTATTCCTTAAAGAAGGCGCTCGAACCGACGAAAAAGTTGCGTTACAAATTCTGCGTTCGCAATTTATGCTAAAATATTCAAATCAATGTTTTTTACATTCCATCTTGATAAATACAGTTCATTGCTATTGTTTTCAATATTGTGTTTTTTCCCTCACTCTTTTGCTCACTCGATGGAATGTAAAAAACATTGACTTGAATATTTTAGCATAAATTGCGAACGCTGAATTTGTAACGCAACTTTTTCGTCGGTTCGAACGCCTTCTTTAAGGATAAATTGCATATTTTTGCAGATGAAGAACGGTACTTTTCGGCTGTTTTGGCTAGAGAGATCAAGCAGGTGCCAAATTTGCAGGTAAGCTGTATTAATGACAAAATCTGCTTGAGATATGTTGAATTCGATACCGGCGCGAAAAAATCGCAAATGATTGTACATGTGCTGATACAAATGGACATAACTTTTAAAATACTGAAAACGTACATGGGATTTTGCATATTTTTGCAGATGAAGGACGGCACTTTTCGGCTGTATAGGCTAGAGACATCAAGCAGGTGCCAAATTTGTAAAATTAGCTTCTAAATCGAGGCAATTTTCAGCCTTCGGTCGATATCGATTAGTAGTGTTCATAATATGGTAAATTTCGCCTTTCCAGATAAATTGAGGGAAAAATTGTAACTGTCATGAGAAACTAGAATGGTTTATGAGCAAATTGATATAAAACTCGTGGTTAGAAGATGCGAATGGAAAATGTTACGGTGTCACCAAAAATGCCTATTTTTAAGTTTTCGAGACGTTGCGACTGGCCCTGACCAGGGCAAATGTTGAATGGCTCCTAACGCGGCCCGAAAATTACTTCGGATCAAACCAAATCTGTTTTAGTTCTTTCCTCGGTAAAGTCTTTCAGTTGACAGAGTTTCAGGCAAAATTATTTTTGGTGCGAAATTGAGTGGGTGGTTTTAACAGAGACCGCCTCTTAACTTATCTTTCGTTGCCGTGAAAGTTTTGTTGATTTTCGTTATCGCGATCCCGAGAATTGGATTTTTTCATACGGTCACTACCAATGTAATTTTTGGTTAATTTTCTACTTTTAGCGCTTTTTCGAAAATCTCCAAAACGGCTCCAACGATTTTTTTAAAACTTTCGCAACACATGCTTGATAATGCAAAGAATTTAATTCCAAAGTTTTATTAATGTTGATTTACTGGAACACGTCCAAATTTATCCTTAAAGAAGGCGTTCGAACCGACGAAAAAGTTGCGTTACAAATTCAGCGTTCGCAATTTATGCTAAAATATTCAAGTCAATGTTTTTTACATTCCATCGAGTGAGCAAAAGAGTGAGGGAAAAAACACAATATTGAAAACAATAGCAATGAACTGTATTTATCAAGATGGAATGTAAAAAACATTGATTTGAATATTTTAGCATAAATTGCGAACGCAGAATTTGTAACGCAACTTTTTCGTCGGTTCGAGCGCCTTCTTTAAGGAATACTTTGGACGTGTTCCTGAAAATCAACGTTAATAAAACTTTGGAATTAAATTCTTTGCATTATCAAGCATGTGTTGTGAAAGTTTTAAAAAAATCGTTGGAGCCGTTTTGGAGATTTTCGAAAAAGCGCTAAATGTAAAAAATTTAACAAAAATTACATTGGTAGTGACCGTATGAAAAAATCCGATGACGAAAATCAACAAAACTTTCACGGCGACGAAAGATTAGTAAATACACATTTTGGTGTTATTTCGAAATAATTCCATCAAAGCAGTGTCTTCAAATCGGTCCGTTTATCATTATAATGCAAAAAGCATTGTTTGAAATATATTTTCGATTTATTCGAAATCAAACATACAGAATTTTTTTATTCTTACATATTTGATGTGAAGTACACCATAGTTTCAGATACTGGTGTTAGTTTTTTTACGTCAAATCTTATTCGCGTAGAATTCAAGTTTAACTGATATCTAGTTTTTCTGTTTATCGTTACCATGGAAATATCGATTTTCCTAAAAAATATATTATATCAAACTTCAATCCAATTCCAATATCTGGTGTAAATTTCACGTCGATTCGAGCCCGGGAAATTTTCTAAACGGCCAAATGAAAATGTTTGGTATGGTCCAGAAAAAACTGTAGAGAGACACCTTCACGACAATTTCACAGTTGACGAAATTTACACCTCCATGCTTGAGCAGTTGGTACATGACAGATCTCTTGATTTTATCTTAGTTGTTCCACAAAAAATAGAATAGCTGAGATTGAACCAGTTTGATGACGTTCCCAGGGACAGAGATTTAGCGATTTACCTAGAAGGGATTTTCCATAAAGTGTGAGGTCTCTCGATAGCCACAGATTCAATTTTGTTTTCATTTTCCATAGTGTGAGGTCTCTTGATAGCCACAGATTCAATTTTGCTTTCATTTTCCGAAAAAGTTTGCTTCAATGTTCTTTCCTTGATTATAAGATAAAAAGGCTCCTAGAACTTTAATGGGATCCTTTGTGGTTTTATAATCAAGAATCTTGGAGTTACTTTGCTTCATAGATCCTAGCCACATTGCTTGAGTTTTCTTTTTATTTAGTTTGAGTCCAGAGAGGGACCGGAACCAATTTACAATTTGTAAGCAAAACTTAAGAGAAGTTGTATTGCTGGCAATAATGCTTGTGTCATCCACAAACTGTGAAATTTTTGCAACCGTATTGTTTGGAAGTGGTATGCATATGCAAGCTGGGTCTTGACAGATCTTTAAACCAAGTAACTCTACCGAAAGAATAAAAAGAAAAGGACTAAGAGGACAGCCCTGTCTTGCCCCCCCCCCCCCCT
Source organism: Meandrina meandrites (assembly GCA_963693305.1). Classification (NCBI taxonomy): domain Eukaryota; kingdom Metazoa; phylum Cnidaria; class Anthozoa; order Scleractinia; family Meandrinidae; genus Meandrina; species Meandrina meandrites. Next base: position 15,070,523 of record OY855915.1, read on the forward strand.
CCCATAGATATTTCAAAGTAATTTGTCAAGTTGCCACCATTCATTACGGCGCTTTGAGAGTCATTATAGATGGTAGAAAACCATTTGACGAAATTTGGACCGAAGTTAAAAAATTTAAGAGCGTTAGGAGTGAAGCTTGGTCGCAATGATCCGTTAGCAATCCAGTAGTGCGACCATAGTCCGTTTGAACGTTTCCCATATTTCATGGATTGCGGCTATCAGTCCATTACATGTCACACAATTATCTGGCAGATGATATTAACCTTGACTTTATTTACTCTTTGGATATGCTATGCTGGATATGAATGGTCGGTTTTCCACTTTTCCGTCTTTAAATTCCAAAGGATTTCATTTCCATATTCATTAGCGGGATGAAGGATCTAACTATTGCTGAAACAATGCATATTTGCATTATTTATACCAACACAATTCACCTCCTGTAATCAAACTCATCGTCTCGTCCTGTTAAATGATTTTACCTGCTCAGATACCACATCTTCAGGATCTCTTTTAACCATGAAGTCCTAAGTTGAATACTCTCTTATGCAAGCACGCAGCACGTTTAGACCATGGCAACTCTCCAAGTCCGTTATTAAGGATAAAACCCAGATTTTAGGGCTTATATTTGGAAGACATCCTCCAATTTATACTGCTGAACGATCGAGTACAAGTGTGATGCTGCTTCCTCAGAGGTCCGCATGAACCTCATGAGTAAAACCGCTAGCAAGGATTTTGAATGAAGTCTTTGGCATTTTGGGGAAAAGTAGAATTTAATTCGAATTCATGATAAAGGGGGGAGGGAGGCATTTTGTCACTAAAGAGTCTCTGACCAGGTTATCATAGCTTTCTGAATGCAGGAATAACATCAACCCCGACCAGTTGCAAACGTGTCACGCAAGGCAATACTTACTTATTTGCTGGAATTATTATGGATTTCAGCGGCCTGGAGATTGAAAAACTTCTCAAGGTGGACATAAGCTCGAATAGCGAAGCAGGTAAGCTGTATTAATGACAAAATCTCCTTGAGATATGTTGATTTCGATACCGGCGAAAAAATCGCAAATGCTTGTACATGTGCTGATACAAGCGGACATAACTTTTAAAATACTGAAAACGTACACGGGATTTTGCATATTTTTGCAGATGAAGAACGGTACTTTTCGGCTGTTTTGGCTAGAGACATCAAGCAGGTGCCAAATTTGTAAAATTAGCTTCTAAATCGAGGCAATTTTCATTCTTCTGTCGATGTCGATTAGAAGTGTTCATAATATGGTCAATTTCGCCTTTTCAGATAAATTGAGGAGAAAATGGTAACTGTCATGAGAAACTAGATTGGTTTATGAGCAAATTGATATAAAACTCGTGGCTAGACGATGCGAATGGAAAATGTTACGGTGTCACCAAAAATGCCTATTTTTAAGTTTTCGAGACGTTGCGACTGGCCCTGACGAGGGCAAATATCGAATGGCTCCTAACGCGGCCCGAGAATTATTTCGAATCAAACCAAATCTGTTTTAGTTCTTTCCTCGGTAAAGTCTTTCGGTTGACAGAGTTTCAGGCAAAATTGTTTTTAATGCGAAATTGAGTGGGTGGTTTTAACAGAGACCGCCTCTTAAGGTGGCTCGAAAGGGTTTAGATATTCCCGTCTTTGGTATTCTATTGCAGCTACACCTATAACGTTGAGGTAAAACTTTTAGTACAACTTTGTAAAGGTTTTACCAATGAACAAATCGCAGTTGCCATGACGTCAAAATTCGTTGCCATGGCAACATAATATGAGGTCAAAGATACCTTATTTTTAACAGTTTGAGGCTAATAACTTAAAAACTAGACGGTGAAAGTTTTTGTTTTTCATCTATGTTTGCCTACTGGGCAAAACAAACAATCTAACAATGTTTAAAAAAATTCTGTAGGTAGGGTTCAGAGCCACCTTAAATATGTGAAAAAATGTCGTAGCTTCGAATCCTACCTACAGATTTTTTTAAAAATTTGCAAAAAATTTTCTTTTGTCAGTTGGATAAAAATATGTCAAAACCAAGACCTTTCACCAAGTAGTTTTTGAGTTGTTGGCCTCAAAAGCTCCAAAATAGGGTGTCTTTGACCTCATTTGACGTTGCCATGGAAACGATTTTTGACGTCACAATGACGTCAAGTTGTTCATTGGTAAAATTTGTAAACGTTTGTACTAAAAGATTTTCTTCAAAATTATTGGTATGGCTGTGATAGAACACCTAAAACGGGCATGTCTAATTCTGACTAAACTGTTATGAGCCACCTTAAATGCACATTTTGGTGTTATTTCGAAGTAATTTCATCAAAGCAGTGTCTTCAAATTGGTCCGTTTATCATTATAATGCAAAAAGCATGGTTTGAAATATATTTTCGATTTATTCGAAATCAAACATACAGAATTTTTTTATTCTTGCATATTTGATGTGCAGTACACCATAGTTTCAGATACTGGTGTTAGTTTTTTTACGTCAAATCTTATTCGCGTAGAATTCAAGTTTAACTGATTTCTTGTTTTACTGTTTGTCGTTGCCATGGAAATATCGATTTTCCTAAAAAATATATCATATCAAACTTCCATCCAATTCCAATGTCTGGCGTAAATTTCACATCGATTCGAGCCCGGGAAGTTTCCTAAACGGCCAGATGAAAATGTTTGGTATGGTCCAGAAAAAACTGTAGAGAGACACCTTAAATCTCTTCGCCTGGCCTGGATAAGCAGACTATTGAGTAACGCCGATGAGGTGTGGAAACGATTCCAAATTACTATCTTTCACAATATGGGGGTTTATCATTCCTTCTTCGTTGCAATTTTAATCCTGCCTCCATAGACAAAAATCTGCCTCTCTTCTACAGAGAACTTCTGTTCTATTTTCAGGAATTAAAACAAGGTAAAGACCTCTTCCCGTACGGCGAATATATACTTTGGAATAACGAAGCTATAACTATAGAAAATAATTCTCTATTTTGGAAAACCTGGTTTGACAAAGGAATTTACTTTGTTCAAGACCTCTTAGACTCTAGCGGAAACTTCCTGTCTTTTAGCGAATTTCAAAATAAATTCCATGTCAAGTCAAATTATTTGCACTACTTTCAGTTAACTGCATCATACTTTAAAAAGAAAGCTAAAGACTGGGGGCCAACTTTAGATAGTCTGTATTCGACCATCATATCTCCTTCACCTGGGTCAGAAACCACTTTAGATTTAGCAAATATGCGCTGCAAACACTACTATAAACTCTTAGTGGTATCAAAATATGGAAAGGTAGGTTTCCAGAAGACTTACAGTCAAACGCATTCAACCGTAGCCACCCAACAAAGTTTTTGACATCTTTTTGACAAGTTTTTGATTACTTTGATGAGTTTTACGGCTTCCGGTTGCTTTAAACTGCCAATTATCAGATTCCTTGGAAAATGGAAGGCAGGGTATCAACCGTTGCATGATTCGTCTTCAAACGTCAGAGTTTGAAAACGCTTCGCACGAGCGATTATGCCAAGTTCAACTGGCGATAAATAAATTTTATGCTGACAAAAATTTGGTCAAACTTAACTTTTTGCACAGGAAATGTTTTCTGGGTTTGTAAAACAAGTTGAAAGTGAACGTTTCACAGATCGTTCGTATGAACTGTTGTGCAACCGGAAGCCATCAAACTAATCAAAAACTTGTCAAAAAGATGTCAAAAACTTAGTCGGGTGGCTACGGTTCAGCGCGTTTGACTGTAACCGAATGGAAAAACAAATTTTCTTTCACTATAGATCTACAAGAGATAACAAGCTAAGGCACTTCTCCTTCAAACTATTACATAGAATAATCGTTACAAAAAAAGAACTTAAGGTCATTCCTCTGTTTTGCATTGCGCATCCTTCCTGCGCACGATTTCTTGCGTCATTAGCGCGCACATAAACAAAATGGCGGCTTTTTTCTATGCAACTTAGTCCGCGAGAGAAATATGTCGTCGATTTGTCGTAAACGAGTATGGGGACCTATCAATTTTCTCACGTATTTTGCGTGTAACGATCAAACTCTTTCTATAAAATGAATACAGATCAACTTCTATATTTGAAAAAAAGATTATCACCGAAAACGTGTACTTTGCCAGTATTCGCAATGGAATTATAAGGAATTATGTGGTGTATATACAAGGTCTTCCCGCTCCTAAACGAATGTGGTGACCCCCCTTTTTTATTCAATTCAAAATTTAAGTTTCCTTCAGGTAATCAACCAATAGGCAAGGTTTGCTTGAAAATCTATGTTCAGTTCTATTTCGGGGGCCGTAAAAACTATGGTCTAGCTAATAACGTAACATGTATTTTTTGTCAAAACCCTGATTCGATTGAACATGCTTTCTTAGACTGTCGTGCTACAACATCTTTTTTGAAGATGATCTTTTCCAACAGTGACACGAGCATGGGACAAAAAAAAATTCCCGACGGGAATCGAACCCATGGCCTCCCAGATACTCGGATGCTTTTGCATGGTTTAATCAAGAATCAAGCTCATGGCTCTGATCTCCATTTTTCGAGTAAAGAGATAACTTTCAATGATATTGCCGGTACTTCAGCATCTCAGGTGCTCAGTTGATCCCGCAACAAAACATAGATTACACTTGTTCATCATTTACCTTAATACATATATAACTGTAAAAGCTTGTTCATCATTTACCTTAATACATATATAACTGTAAAAGCTTGTTCATCATTTACCTTAATACATATATAACTGTAAAAGCTTTGAAAGAAAACTCCATCTTCCAGAGTTCAGGAGAAAAATGTTGCTGCAGTGGCAATAGAAAAGTGCGCTCCTCCTTATATGTCCTTCCAGTGTGTTTGTTAAAGTGCTACTATGATGAAATTCGCATGTTTTCTTTCGCAACCGTTTTAAAATATTAACAAGTACTCTATATGAGAAGCAAAATGCCGTTTACTGTTCTTCAATACCTCTTTTCGTTCCAGAGATATTCAAGTTTTTAGAATATGCAAATTAGCAAAGTAGTGACGTCATACACTCACCCAAATTCTGATTAAATACTAAGAAAGTGATATCTCAGCCAATTTGCATTGAAAGTCTCTGATTCTTTGCAGTAACTTTCTGCTAGTTGTGTTTCACAATATGAACTTGACAACTTGGTTACCATGGCAACATACTAGGTTCCAGATCCCCCAAATGCTTAACGCCCTTCTGGCCAATTCTGGCATTCTCCGTTAATATTTGTAAATAATGCTTTACATGCGAGATCTAGCAAGCATATCAATGGATTTGGCAGACGTCTTGCCTGGGTGTAATTTTTCCGAACTGAAAAATTCTGAAATATTAAAATAAAATTGATGGGGACTGGAAATCGGGTTGAGTAGATGACGTCATCAGTTACCTAATTTGCATATTTTACAATTTTTTTAAGCTTAAATATCTCTGGAACTAAAATAGATATTTGAAAACGGTAAACGGCATTTTTAATCTTTCTTTTAATACTCTTTAAAACACCTAAAATTGCAAGGGGTGAAAATTTGATCATAGTACCACTTTAACATATATTGTATAATTAATATCCGTCACAACACTTAAATGTAAAGTAAATTCAACGTCCGTTTCCCTTTCGTTTTTCAACTGTAATTTTTATCTCAACCTTACCTATAAACCTTGCTGTAATTTCTGTTTACTGAAGAAGTAGTATCTTGTTAGTTACTGTGGTTATTACTGGCGACTATTTTTTTATTCATAGGTATCCTCACTAGTTACCGTTTTATTATTATTAGTTTAATTTTTTGCGTGTGCGTGAATGTACTTTCCTTTGGTATTGTATTGTTCCAATAAAAAAAATACCTTCTTCAACGGAAAATGTAACCCTTGCATATACCTAGCATGGCAAATAGTACCCCTTTCACATACAGTAGGTATGAAAGGCCGCACTCAAGACAATTCAGTTTTTCCAAAATATTTTTTATTTTTTTATTTTCCAAAATATTTTGGAAAAACTGAATATTTTATTTTTTGAAAAACTGGCTTAAAGATTTTAATCATTAATATAATCAATGGAGAATCTTAAAGTCAAACAGCTGAAGGCCCTTGCCAAAGAGCGAGGCATCAAAGGTTATTATAAATTGCGTAAAGCGGAGCTGATTCAAGCGTTAACTCCGGTGGATGATCATACACAGCCTGATATAGTTTATGATCTGTTAAACATAAATTCACCTCCTACTACGTCAGCAACAGCAGAACATATTAAAAAGACAAATTTAAAATGCCCTCACGGTAGACAGAATCGACAGTGTAAAGACTGTGGTGGAAAAGACATATGCCATCACGGTAGACATAAATATTATTGTAAAGAGTGTGAGGGATCACAGATCTGCACTCACGGAAGATTTAAAAAATACTGTAAAGAGTGTGAGGGATCACAGATCTGCTCACATAATAGAGTAAAATACACTTGTAAAGAGTGTGGAGGAAGATAGATCTGCCAAAGTGCCTGTCTCTCTAACCAATCTCTCGCCTCTTTTTCAACAACATTTGCCGCAGAAGCCAACTTCGATACAGCGGAGTACCCTTTCCAATAACCCTCCGGACTGTAGTATATTTTTCTCATAACGTTAGTTTTCTCGTTACTCATTTAAAAATAATCTTTCTCTCTTAAAATGTCAGCTATCGCAGAGATTATCAATCCTAACCGAGTACCGAGAGAACCGTTCGGCCTTAAGGCGGAGTCATCTCTTAACAGGATCACATTTAATCCCTCATCAGCGAATCCCGGTGAGGACATTACCGTAAACATTCCCAAACTGTCAGAAAACGTGGTCATCGTACCGGGAAGCGTTAAACTTCTCTTTGACATGAAAGTCGGTGGTCATGCAAACAACACCCTCGTGAATAACGTCGGAAGAAACCTCGTTAAGCAGCTCAAGGTCTCTTTCGGAGGAGAGACACTTCAGACCACAGAGAGATACGATCTCTTTCAGACCTACCATGACCTCTTTCTAGAGGATAGAGATGACAGATTAAAACAGGGAATCTCATCCGAGAATATGAGAAAACTTCGTACACCTGCAGGGGATAGGGTTGAATCTGACGCAAAGGAGGTCGCCCTCGCCACAGTTCACAACACCAAATACGTTATACCTCTCGACCATCCCGTTCTCAGTGATCACGGCGCTCTCCATCCGAAAGCTCTTCCTCATCCTCTGTTGTTTGAGATCTATCTACCGAAGGTCGATCAGATAGTGAATCACGATAAAAAAGAGAAGGAGAAGACACCACCGACCTATAAATTGACTAACATTGAGTTGGAGTATCGATGCATCACGAGTGAATACTTGGCTAGTGAGGCCACCTCTTCCTATAAGGTCGGCAAAGGATTCTACTACGAGAACGTAATCCTTCACAGAAGTTTCCCCATCTCAAAAACGAATGACAGCGTAATTAACGAGCACATCAATCTTCCGAGAAAGTCGATGACGGGTATACTCTGTCTGTTTGAAGAGGATTATAAAGAGGGAGAACGAGACTCCGAGAAGTTTGTAAATCCTGACATTAAATCGATCAACATCAACATCGACGGTATGCCCAACCGACTCTTCTCAAAGGGGATGGTACCGTCTGACTTTTGGGAATCGATCAAGAGACGAATGGGCGGTTCTGGTAAGGTAAAGGAAGAGGATTTCTACACAGACAAGTTCGCTCTCTGGATCGATTTGAGAACCTTCTATGACAACGGTATTCACGGAGGAGGTCTTCACATAAACACAACACGAGACGGATTGAAACTTGAGATCAAGAGGAAGGTCGGTGGAACGGGAAAAATCAACTGTCACATGTTTGTGGTCGCTGACGCATTTATGGAGATCATGAACACAGAGTTGAAGTCGATCCTATATTAAAAAAATCCCTCGCTTAATAAATAAATGAATGAGTTACGAGATAAGATTCCCTTTAACATGATCATAACCGGGCCAACGAACTGTGGAAAGACAGAGTACCTAATAGAGAAGTTACGAGGACCCTTCCGCAAGGTCTTTGAGTACATTGTTCTTATCTGCCCTACCTATGCGAAGAACAGGACCTACCGAGGGTTCGCCGAAGGTGATAAACGCTTCTTCATCCTCTCTCCGGATTCGAGTAACTCGGAAGAGATTAACGACCTTCTGTCCGCAATGTCAGATCTCTTCTCCGGGACGAATACCCTGTTAATTCTCGACGACTGCGCCGTCTCCAAAGACCTGAAGAATCGATCTAATAAATTTATCGACCTCGCTTTCTCCGGAAGGCACGACGGATTGAGTGTATGGGTGGTAACGCAGCAGTTGACCTCTATCGCCAAACCCTTCCGAGAGAACGTCGCATGTGTGGTCGCTTTTCACAATCCCTCTCAGGTCGGAATGAAGACCCTGTTCGATGATTACGGAGGAGATTTAGACACGGAGACGAAGAGAGTATTTCTTAAACTGTTAAAAACAGAGAGATACGCTCGACTCTGTCTCTGTCTCAGATATCCGTTTGATCGTTATCTTGAGATACCGACTTAGTAATTTAAAGGTTTCACCAATCATATCAACAGACAGAGATGGCGAACGTTGAAGATTATATCGATGATATACCAGAGGAGATTAAGGATAAAACCATCGATGAGGAGGACGATCTCAAAGTGAAGAGAGAGTCACTCGCGATACTCGCATCTCTCGGATCGACAGAGGAGTTTCTCGGTAAAGCGATGAGTCTGGGAGATATTAAGAGACTCTCTCCCAAGGGTGTGGAGAAGTACTTCAATCGATACAAGACGGTCATGGGTAAGAAGGTGTCTACCGGTCTTGTAGAGTCAGCCATCTCTGCGGCATCCGTTCTTATCTCTTACGTTATTCCCGTGGATGATGTGGAGGCTCTGAATGAAGATTTGAAGAACGATGATCTTGTTAAACGTGAACTGAGTAACTTTGCAGGTCTCTTGGTACTGAAGGGAGGAAGATTGGTAGCGTTAGCTAGCGGACTCTTTAAGGTCGCTAAGCACGTAAAATTAAGACCGAGTGAGGAGAATTCTAACGAAAATCAAGAGGTTTCTAATGACTCTTAATAGTGACTGAATAATAATGTCAAGCTTAACTGATAAGGCTGTTAAGCTTAGCTTAAACATTTCTTAATAGTTAACTAAAGATGTCATTCGGAGTATATGAAGAGAAGTGTAGAAAGATATTTCAAGAGTTATTCAAAAAAGAGTTTAAATCGGTGAGACCCGATTGGTTAAAGAATCCTTGTACTTATCAGAACCTCGAGTTGGACGGTTATAACCCTGACATAGTCACGCCTCTCGGTAAAGGTTTGGCATTCGAGTACGACGGTGTGCAGCACTCGAGGTTCACTCCCCTATTTCACTCATGTGTGGATGATTTCGAGTACCAAGTTATGAAAGACTCTTTGAAGGATGAGATGTGCAGAGATGAAGGAGTTCTCTTGATAAGAATCCCTCACTACGTTTGTTATTGGCATCTCAAGCCTTTCATTATCGGTAAATTGGTAATGAAAGGTGTGAATATTTATTAAAGAGAAGTCAATCAGTATTAAATGTCGGATGATGTTGAGCAGATCACAAAAACACCTGTTGAGAGTAACGTTAAAACAAAAGAGAAAGATCCCAAGAAGGTCGCCGCAGGAAAGAGACTCGCCGAGTATAATAAACGGGCGAAAGAGGCGTTGAAAGAGAAGATGAGACGTGAGGCAGAGAAGGAAGAGGTGAGAGAGACGGGTGAATATGCTATCTCAGAGGGTTGGATTCCCGAGGTTTCCTTTACAACCGCGATCTATCTTGTCGGAATCGGGTTGACTGTGATTAATCTGTTTATGAGTTACAGAAAAGGTGAGATTGCTCCCCCGAGATTACCGGAACCTCCCCCCATTCGAGAGCCTTGCTCTGTGATAGAAAGACCTCAACCCTCAAAGATTCCCGTACCCAAAATGGGGATGTATTAAAGATTTAAAGATCTTCTCTCTTAAGATAAATGTCGAAAGAGAAGATCTTCAAGACTATCTATGATGCCTCCGTTCTTATAGGTATCTCCTCAGGGTTCGGTTACTTTATCAATATGGATGACCCCTCAACAAGCATTACAGACTACCTTAAATGGGTAGCTATCCTCTCCGGAAGTATTTACTTGAAAGATTATATGCAGAGAGAAGAGATACTGAAGAGGATCGATTCCCTTAACTCGAAGAAAGATAATAACATTAAGGAGAAGACACCGAAGAATCTCGATCTCAAATTGAAGAGAGTAATTAACCTTGCCAATCCCGTCGGTGACAGAGACGCAGTCAATAAAAGTTACGCAGACAACAAGGTGAAAACTACTCTCAACAGCCTTGTGAGTAAAACAGGTGATAAGATGACTGGTGATCTTGACATGAGTGGTAATGAGATAAAGAATCTTAAAGAGGCATCCTCATCAGATGCCACGTTCGCTGCGAACGTTAATTACGTTAACAAAACCATCAACGAACGTAACGCCATTCTACAGACACGGTGGCAAGATTACGTCTCTGAGAGACTTGATTACACCGTCGACAGAGAGATGGAAAACGATTTCAAATACGTTTTAGAGGGAAATAAAGGTGACGAATTCATTGATGAACTAAACATTAAAGGAATGGGAGTGATTACAAGTAAAGATTTTCACCCCTTCAACAAAAGGACGGCTCATTTCGATCTCAAATTTAAAAAAGATTTTTTCAAAAGCAGCTTCGCTGTTAACCTCCGTTATGCACCTAAACAACCGAGATACACTGTTGTGTGTGAAATGTTCTGGGATGATAGTGTAACCAATTTAATAGAGTCAGCCACGCTGAAAGCCTCTTTAAACTCTTTTGAGGTCATATATGCACAGCAATCGAACGTTTTTGAGAACCACGTGAGAACTTTGGTAAGAACCCAAAGGATTTTCAGTTGGAATCCTGATAAATTAATCTTTGACATAGTGATAAAGTACAGATCGGGGGTCGCTTATCCCCAAAAATTACCCGTCTACATTGTTTTTTACGGAAGTAAAGGGTTCTTTAACAACGTTCCCACATCTGTTTGGAACTCTTGGAGAGTGTTTGACCAAGGAAACGTTTCGATGCAGAAGAATTTAATACTCTATCAAGACCCTGATGTCGATAAAGGAGCGGCAACAAAAAAATACGTCGATGATAACATTAAGTTGCAGATGAAAAAAATCTTTTATAAAGGTTATCTTAAACACGACAATGATAGCTTCATCAGATTCTTTGCAAACGGAACGAGTGATCATACAAAGTACGTTAGACAGAGTGATCCCTCTGATTTCATCGTGAATGAGGAGGACTATGAGAAAATAATAATAAAGAATCCGGGAGTCTACTCGATATCTCTGATCGACGGATTGAAGACCCTCGATGAGGAAGACGATAACGGAACTGTTCAGTTCATACTGAATCCCGCACCCTTTCTGAGTCTGAGCGATAATATTAACATCACGGTACCCAACACAGGCAAGGGTTGGAAAACGTATAATTTTATCTCCGTTTTAGATATTTACAGAGACACAAAACTGTCTATACAGACCTCAGATGCCAGAACCATCTTTGACGGTTTGGGAGAGGGGTATAAAAAGTTCGGCATGATTCTTATAAATAAGATCGATTAAAGATTTACTCTCCTATTTAAAATGTGGGGTAAGGTTTTAATAATGACCATCATTGCCTTCGGTATTTATCTTACGTTTCGTTCACCGAAAGAACACTGCGCCTGCGGAGATAAGATACCCGAAGGCGGAGGAGTGTGTGATTGCGGAGAGTATAATCACCGAATGATCAACATTCGGTGGAGAGAACGGGAGTTGAAGAGAATCGAAGAGGAGAAGAGTAAAGGAAATTCTTACGACACATTCTTGTGAGATTTATTTAAAGATAATTTCTGAAGAGTAAAAATGTCAGAGAATAAACTTGTGAAGACCGTCACTGATGCATCCGTTCTGATCGGCCTCTCCGCGGGAGTCGGATACATTGCGAAGAAGGCTATGAAAGAATCGTTCATAAACGATCCCTCATCAAGCATTGTTAACTACGGTAAATGGGTCGCTGTCTTGTCAGGAAGTATGTACTTGAAAGAGTATTTAGAGAAACAGAAAATTCTTCCATCTTAATAAGATAAAGGTTTATCTATTTATTATTAATAAATGGCGACCATTGCGTTAATGATCGGAGGAGCAGTTTTAAACGCTACAGCGTTTGTCGGTGGATCTTATTTGGCAAAGTATCTGAGCGGAACGGATACGGACACGGAGAGAATTCGACACGATAAGGCCTTGGAAAAGTACCAAAGAGATTACGCAGCTTACCAAGAGAAGAGACAGAGACTTTTAGATTGGTATAATCAGCAGAGAGATGAGGAGCATCAGGCTTCACAGAATCTATCGAACACTGATGAGGCTTTTAAACTCTATAGTCAGACACATCCGGATTACTCTCTCCAAGAACCTCGATTCACTGATTACTACCGACCGAGTGATGACCAGAGAATGGGTGAGATGGTCTACGTCGGAGGAGGGATGTTGGTGTTGGGTTACGTTGCGAGTAGATTTTTGTAAAGTAAATAATAAGTTTAAAGATTCTTTACTTATCAAGTAAAGAATCATGGAAGTTGACCCGACAGAGACTGACAATCCTTTTGAACCGGTCGACCCCGGTGATGACGATGACGGTGAGATGATACCTATGACATCAACATCGAGAAGAGATAGAGGTTTTGATAATCGCAATTATGAAGAGACCTCTTTTATCGATGAGAACACTCCACTTATACGAAGAGAAGAGAGAAGAGATGACGCTTGGGAAAGAATCCGAGAAAAGTATCCGAAAGTTAATCCTGCCAACTCCTCTTTCACATCTGATATCGACGAGTATGATCGAGTGGTCGTAAGAATGAAAAGAAAGGGAGGTAAGAGTTACCCTCTTTTTAAACCGGATGGTGAACTTAATGAAAAATTACCTAAGACCATAAAAGAGAGTTTAGGGCCCACCGCAGATAAAGTTATCGAGACTAACGAGAGAGAGATAACGAGGCGAAGAGAGAAAGTCAAAGATCTCGAGTCCTCACGTAAAGATGCTGGACCTAGTGGAAAAGAGAACATCGATCGTAACATTGAACAGCAGAGAGAAGAGATAGAGAATCTGGAGAGAGAGAACGAAGTGATAGAGGAACGCTTATCAATCAGAGACAGAGTTAAAGCCATCTTCAAAAAGTACGGTTTCACAGCCTTCGCTGTTCTATCAGCGGTGGGTGCAGTGATCGGTGTGATCGTAACTGATCTGAAGAGCGGTCTTTCAAAACTCGGTAAAGGAGTAGGTAACGGTTTTAAAGCTATCGGAAAGAAGTTGGGAGAGATACTTCCCGGAATGATCGGTGCGATAGCGAGTTTCATCTTTAAAACAGCGGGTGAGGCGATCGGTTTTCTTGCAAAGAATGCGTGGTTGTTGATAGTCGCCGTCGTTGTCTACTTCGTTGAGCAGGTTAAAAATAAACAAAAGAAAAAGTAAATGGAGAGTTACAGAGAGATATACCCTCAGTTGCCGACCGATAACGGTGATAACTTCAGATTAAAACAGTGTGCAGATTGGTTATCCCTTCTCGAGAAAGATCTACACGATTGTGAAAAAGTGTATAAAAAGTATAAGAGGGCAAGGAGTTATCTTTTCAATCTGTCTACAGGCAGTGGAACTCTGTCTGTCGCTCTCTGCGGAGGAGGGTTGGGAACGGGACTTACCGGAGTCGGGCTTCCCGTATCGGTCGCATTAGGTGTGGTCGGAGGTGTCTGTGCCTTAACGAGCGTAGCGACAGCGAGTCTTGCAAAAGCTATATCTAATAAGGTGAGTAAGCATGAAAAGACCGTCTCTATCTGTCAATCGAAGATAAACACGATAAAGGACGTCGTCTCTAAGGCGTTGACTGATAATAAGATAAGCCATGAAGAGTTCGTTTTAATAAAATCCGAGTATGAGAAGTATTATGAGATGAAGAGATCGATCAGAGAAAAAAACAGAACACCGACGCTTCCGCAGGTGGATGTAAAAAAGATGGAGGAAGAGATTCGTGCAGAGATATTAAAAAAACTCGCCCAGTCAGAGTGAGCTGTAACTGCCTGATAGTCTTGTCGAGAGATGAGTCATTTAGAGATCCTCCGTATAACCCTTACTTTGTTTAAAAAGATATGATCGATAAATAGATATGAGCAATCAAGACAGTAAGAAAGATGATGATAAGAAAGATGATGATAAACCCGAACCTAAATCTCTGTGGAACAGATTTCTCGAACGGTATCCCCATGCCGACCTGTCTAAATTCCGACGAGTATTTGAAAGATACGATAGAGAGAATAAAGAAGAGCATGTCAAATTCGTTGGAAGGGACGGTTCAGAGTATGAAGTCTTCTATAAGAAAAGATTTGAGTACAGTCTGTACTTTCCCGATGAGATGAAAAAAGCGTTGGGTCTTCCCGTGGATTTTCCTTTGGAGTTAACACTGAATCCTCATCCCTCATTACCGATTCCTGCGATCGATTTCGGTGAGAGTCGACCGCTGAAGAGCCTCAATTTGAGAGAGAAGTTAAAGAGATTGAATATCTACGCAACACCAACAGATTATTTTTCCGTTCCCGTAAGAGATATATTTACGAATACAACGATTAAACACACCTCTTCAAAAGAGTCTCATGAATGGTTAAACGGACCGAATATGCGGTATTGGCCTCAGCAGCTTAACTTCGCTGTCTGGTGTGCAACTACAGGTTGCGGGGTGAGCCTTCGTTCATTATTAGAGGAGAGGATGGGAGGAATAGATGTGACTGACCATGAACTCAAACTTCCACCGCAGATACGAGCTATTCTCTGGTTTCACGTCTACTTTACGATCAGGAGAATCCTGTTTCAGATGGGGGGAATACAGAGTTCGATCGCTCTTCCCGGTGATCCCCCCTTTAATGAGAAGGATAACAGATACGACATTACTTCTTATAAGAGGATCTGCAAAGAGTTTAATATTCCGACCGATAGTGACTTTCGATGTCATAAAGGAGAGAATCACGGGTTGGGATCTGTTTACATTTGGGTCTCTTACGTAGGACCGTCAAAGGCCGGCCATGAATCTTCCTATCCGGGATTTTTTAAATTCAGCGAAGAGGGAGGAGAGGGATCGAAAGGTAATCTTCTACAGTACATATTGAATGATACAGATAATGGTTATGAGTACTTTCTCACGAGGGTATCTAACGGATTGACTAAAGCTGGTCAGGCGAGACTCAATCAATCGATTGAAGCTTTAGTCTACTGCGTATTGGGTTCACAGGTGAACGTAAGAAGCAGCATTCTCGGAGAGACGGGAAGTGCGCAGGAGGTTCGACAAGAGTTTCTCGTGTTATTGGAGGATGCGATTAAACAGCCTGACATAAGCGAGAGTGTACAGAGATTTCAACTCGCTGTGCAGGAGGCGAAAGTCAAGCTCGATCTTGCAGTCTCTCCCGGTACGTGGTTAATGCCTTCGAGAATGGTGATCAATACGGAGAGCACAATAGGTTATAACAATAGACTGAAACGTGTCGAACCGACCATGAGATTGGGAGTCAATACAGATGTTAATTCGAAGAGCGTGCCGGTCGGTATAAAACATAACCTCGGAAAGAGTAAGGTTTTATTACCTCACACTTCGGTAGTGAAAAAGAAGGTTGCAGAGAATAAGAGTAAACCTGTGGTTGAGGAGAAAGAGCCTCCTAAACCGCCGCCGGCTAAGCCCGACTCAACAAAACATGAGATTAATCTTGCGGCATTGACAATTATCGCTGGCGGATTAGCTTGGTATATGTTTCGATGAATGAGATGAGAATTTTTTTATAGATCAAAGATGTGATAATTTCATGTTGACACTAATTTACATTAGTTTTCATAACGCGGCTCACGTTATGAATATTTAATTAAAGAGTCACTGCGTTGCGTTACACTCTTTACACTGTCGCTTCTGTCTACCGTGAGGACAGATTCCTTTTCCTCCACACTCTTTACAGTATTTTTTAAATCTTCCGTGAGTGCAGATTCCTTTTCCTCCACAGTCTTTACAATGATATTTTTGTCTACCGTGAGGGCAGATTCCTTTTCCTCCACAATCTTTACACTGTCGCTTCTGTCTACCGTGAGGACAGACTCCTTTTCCTCCACACTCTTTACAAGTGTATTTTACTCTATTATGTGAGCAGATCTGTGATCCCTCACACTCTTTACAGTATTTTTTAAATCTTCCGTGAGTGCAGATCTGTGATCCCTCACACTCTTTACAATAATATTTATGTCTACCGTGATGGCATATGTCTTTTCCACCACAGTCTTTACACTGTCGATTCTGTCTACCGTGAGGGCATTTTAAATTTGTCTTTTTAATATGTTCTGCTGTTGCTGACGTAGTAGGAGGTGAATTTATGTTTAACAGATCATAAACTATATCAGGCTGTGTATGATCACCCACCGGAGTTAACGCTTGAATCAGCTCCGCTTTACGCAATTTATAATAACCTTTGATGCCTCGCTCTTTGGCAAGGGCCTTCAGCTGTTTGACTTTAAGATTCTCCATTGATTATATTAATGATTAAAATCTTTAAGCCAGTTTTTCAAAAAATAAAATATTCAGTTTTTCCAAAATATTTTGGAAAATAAAAAAATAAAAAATATTTTGGAAAAACTGAATTGTCTTGAGTGCGGCCTTTCATACCTTCTCATACCAACATATACAGCGTCCTTGTGCAGTATTTGTTTATAAGTCCTCGCAAGCTCCGTGCGTGGAAATACTAACATCCAAGCTATTGCAGTGGACAGGGAAGAAATCAAACTGGAGAGACAACCTTGCTAAGAAACCGTCAATCTCTCGAAGCTCTTCTCCGCGCTGCTATGTTCAGTAAGTGTTCCGGACTTAAATTATGAGAAAACCGAATGCATGTTTTTAGGTAATCAAGTGTTCACAGCAACCAATGTCATTTCCTCCAAATATTGTAAAGAATGGTTTCGTTGTTTGCGAAGAGAACACAATATAGCGATATGGAATAATAAGTTGTATACAAGTCAAGTCTGTTTTTTACGGGACATCATTTTCAGAAAAGAATAATTACACTTGGAGATCTCACGACCGAACAAAATGGGGTGGTCACCGGTTTAAATTATGACAATTCCAAGATCAGGGCCTAGCCAGACTTCAGAACAAGACGAGGCAAGTTCCGAGCGCTGAAGATGCGATCCGCTAGGGGGAGGTCTGGGGGCATGCCCGCCCAGATTATTTTGAAATCTGGAGGTTCAGAAATGCTCTTTCAAGCATTTTCCATCGCATTTTCCCCACTTTTTCTGGGGATTATTTTCTCAATTAAACGTTTATTAAAAAAGGCCAGAATCAAGACGAGGCAAGCGCCAAAAAATTGCCGTGCCGTGCCAAATTTTTAGCGCTAATTGTTTATTAGTCTAATTTCCAGAGGTGAATATAAGAATGGGACATTCTCATTGGTCGAGAAGCTCTAGTTTATGACGAAGGTGAATGTAGCATTTCGAGGCTTGGCTACTAAGCCACGCCACCTGCCATCCAGGCAAGTAAACATGGTCAGCATTTGCTGAATAAAATTTTCGATAGAAATCACTCCAAGTCCGGAGTATTCAAAACAGTTGGAATTGTAATAATTGACTACCAAGGCTTTTGGACCGAAAATATTTTCATAAGATGGTTCTTAAGGCATTAGAATTGATGGTAAACACGGTGGTTTTGTAGATCGCACGCATGAGAACCTCTCTTCAGACCAGAGCTACTTCAAGAGGATTTACACACTTGCTCACAAGTTGCCAACGAGGAGGGAACTGCTTGTCAAAAATGGCACACATCGAAACACTCCAAAGAAAACCATATGATTTAATGAAAATACTTTATAAAAGTTTGATACACTCCATTTAAAAACGTACATTTAATTATATTAATCCGTTTTCACACTTGATATCATTAATTTGCAAAAATATACATTGAAATTACTCAAGTTTCCCTTCAGCCTGAGGAAAACAGCTTGTGCTTTGAATAGAAAGTGAGGTACTGATCGTCTGTCTCCAGAATGGATATTGTTTACGGTTCACGTGGAAAACTGGATTATATTCAAGGTTATATACATGAAACAATGTTTAGAATAGAGTTTGTTCATGTCATAAAAAGGTTTCATTATATAAAATATTTTTTCGATGACAATTACAATTTGTATTAAAAATAGCACTTTTAACAACGTTAAAGTATATATACATTTACAAGCGAAAGTTTTGATACAAATAATATAATATATTCTGTAAGAAGGCTATAGAAATTGAAATATATCACGAGTTACTCTAGAATGTTAATATAACAGTGACATTAAAATTATGTTAGTGTTCATTTTTTACACCAACACGACCACTCGATTGAACATGAATGGTGTATGCCAAGGCAGTATTTTACTTCGTATTTTTTGATGTTACAATTACAACAGGACATCTTAATGTTGTAATTGTAAAAGCAATAAGCAGTCGTTTGTGTAGATAACGCTGATGTGACGTGCCAGGGCTGCGGATTGATCCTGTCAGTGAGTTTGGCTCCGCAAAACAGCTCTCACACTATTGCCATTGACCTTGACATTCTCATATCAGTCTGCTATTTTTGAGGAAGTGTATAAGGGTGGTGTATACAAAGCGATACTGACCGAAGTTCGCTACTAACAGCATTCTCTGGCATCGGAGGTGAATCAGTGACTTGAGGATATTTACTCGCTGTGAGGTAAAACGAAATAAAAAGAAGTTTAAAGGCACTCTGCAGGCAGCACGCATATGTGGATATAAGCCTTTTCTTCCATCAAACATCAGAGGCAAGTTCCGAGACTATCACTTAGATATAAAAGCCCATACTACTGTACAGCTTGGTTTGTATGTTATGCTCAGAGTTCGTTTGACGACTTCACAACTTGATATGTGTCTTACGAAAAGAAACTGTTAGTTCCAAAATAAATTCAGGGCTCCTTTCCGGAATTTTACAGCGTTCATAGTAGAATAACACGGCTGATGTCAACCAAACTATGAGTTGCTATGTTACCTGGTTACTCTGCAAACAGGCGACCATAAGGTCAGTAAGTATAATGACCCCAGTCCTCCCCACACCGGCCGTGCAATGAACTATCACCGGTTGGACCTCTAGCGCATGACCCTGGCTAATGCTGACCTGTTGCCTCGCAGACTCCAACTCATCCAGGAATTCTGTTTAACAAGAAGCATCGATCACAAGTTCAAGGGGAACTTTTGCGCACAAGTATACCCCACGCCCGGCACAGACAGTCCACACAGTTATGGTGGCAAAAGAACAGCGCATACATCTTCAGTCTGAAGCGTAACGTAACCTTTTAGCGCGATATACAACATTAACATTCCCTACAAAAATGTTAGTATTAATAATAAATAAGGTCGATTTTCATTTTTTATTTAATAGATTTAATAGGCTGTTCTTGTCTTTTAAACAATTCCTTTGTAGAACATTGACTATAATATAGGCCTAAAACACCAACACAAAAGTGAGCAAAACAATCACAAAGGCAACAACTACGACAACAGCCACATCACAAACATCCTTCACAAAACAAGAAGCACCCACAAAACAACGTCCACAAGCTAATCTCCTGCCTAAAGTGCTCTACCAACAAAAATAGCGAAAGAATTGTCCAAGATTGTTGACAAAGTGAACTACAAGATGTGAACTTACCAAGAAAGTTTTTAGGATCCTGTGGTACTCCGTGATCAGGCCAATCCGTGAAGTGCAAATGACAAATGATTCTTCTCTGCTTTGTAGAAGTATGTTTCAAGGACAGTTTGCGCACCTTATAAGATGACGTATTTTGGACGGATACTGTTTCCACATCAAATGAATCAAAAGTCTTTCTGCTCCCATACAAATCATCTGGCCAGTAAGGATAGCAGGCGCTCTTGCTGTTAATCTGTGCGGAAACAATAGCAAATACACATCAATAACAACTATTAAACATTGGTGATACTTTGGTTGCTGTTTTACCTTACAGTACGAGAAAAAGAAACAGATGAACTGTCTTGACCTAATCGGAACCATATCAAGAATGAACCTTTTGCACAACACGGACAAAATCTGCCATTCTGGCTGGCAAGCTACGCAATGGTTTGACTGGTTGTTCTCTTTGCTTTGTACGCATGGCGGAGTTTCCACAATTTGTCGGCTCTTTCTTGAGAAGATCAGGTGTTAACCGTACCCAAATTGGGCCAAAAATACGCCAAAAACGAGGGCGAGGGCGAGGTTCGAGGTGCCTGGAACCTTAAGACATAACGAACGACCACTGCGCGCGACTACGCGAGGGATTTGTAAATATCTGGTATGTCAATATGTTCGTTTCCCGCGTTGCTATCTCTCTGGGAATACCAGGCCTCGAGAAAAAAATCGCTCGCGTAGTCGCGCGTAGTGGTCGTTCGTTATGTCTTTGCTTGCGCAGCACGCGCAGAATTGTGAACCGTTAGAAAAGCCGTCACTCAGTTGGCTTTTTAAAAACAAAACCGATGAAGGCCTAAGTTTTTTGGTCGAAACGTCTTGAAAGTTTCATTAACGTTGTTTCGAACGTTAGAACAAGTCATTGTCAAGCACAATAATTTACATTGTAATGTCTATCCCTGACTGCAATTTTAGTATTTTCAGTTTAAGTAGTGTTGTAACAATGTTGTTAAATTTGTGTCTGTTAATGTTAAGCAATTTTAAAAAAAGAAATCTGAATAAATGGCACGAGGCGCCATGGATATATGTTTGCGATTGCTAAAAGAAAGCAACTAAAGTAGGTTCACGCTGAAACTGCAGTCAGGAATTTGTGTTATAAAGTAGGTTCGATAGCTACAGTGTCAGGAATCGAGTGTATTGACCATATCCCAGATTACCTTTCGGGATTGTCGCGTGCACCTTTTTCCAACAACCTTTCTATATTTACGATTTTCGTTAAATCGGTCTAACTTTGCATGAATCAATGTTTTTGTCTCTCCAAAACCTCCGACAGCGGCAGCGACTTTCCTGTCAATTATTTCAACTTTTTGCAATCAATTTCAACTTTCTGCTCTGTTTGGGATTAATTGACTTGCTCTCAGCCAATGAGCATGCTGAAATTTCTGCATGTATATTATGACGCCAGAAATCAGAACAGAAGACAAGGCTTCTGATTGGCTAATTCCGAATTTGGGTAAGGTAAAATCCCATATAAAAGTAAAAAAGTAAAGTCTGCGTCGAGCCTACACGAGTAAATTTTTCAAAGGCTAACAAAATTGCACGAGCCCGTAGAGCGAGTGCAATTTGCAGTCTTTGAAAAGTTTACAAGTGCTTATTTATTCCAAATTGCACTCAAAATCATGTGATTACTTGTTAATAATATACAAGGAACCATTTCTGTCACGCTTTGTGTAAATTTGACGTGTGAATTCATGCGTAAATACTAAATTCATGCACTCTCTGCAAGTGCTGCATGAAAAGTTTTTACTTCAGAATAGTCTTCTCGTCGTTAAATTTGAAGAACTTGAATAGCACCTTTGGCGCCTGTTGTTATTGAGCGAGCTTTTATAACAGCTGCAAAAATTTAGCTAAGCTTACCTAATTTTAAGCAAAGGAAATAGAGACGTCTGCACGCAGGCTACTAATTTCTAAGCTTTCTCTCTTGAAAAAATAGAATGCTTGCTCCTTTCATCTTTAAAGCTAAGAAGTAGCCGGTTCCTAGGCAGTTAGTATTTCTTCTCGTTTTTCAGAGTATATGTTTCGGCGAGGATTGTGCTACTGGTTTTAAATTGGCGGTCCAGTTTGATGCTGTGCGCAGTTAGATAGTTTATTTTTAAATTAGATGTAATTCTTATTTATCTAATTAATTTTTTGTTCTGTATATATATTTGTTCTTTTTTCTCGGCATATTAGCATATGTTTGCTAGGGGCCTAGTCAGCTCCGTCAGCTCCGAGGTAAAATAAATTTTATTGATTGATTTCAAGTTTATGTTTTGTCCTCATTGCTTTTGTGATTATTACACGTCTTTCACACCTCTCGACAATTGGTAATTTTATGTTTTTTGCTTTTTTACTTTGCCTTATTTTCATTCAAATTGTCTCACTTTTGTCCGCCATTTTGTTTGTCCGAGATGGATTTTGCATGAAGCTGCCGTAAATGTCAATCATTTTCAATTTCACCATTTTGCACTGCTAATTTCACGTTTTGCACTGCCAATTTCACTTTCTGCACTGCCAATTTCACTTTTTGCACTGGTTTTGGATTAATTGGCGTGTTCTAAGCCAATCAGAATGAAGGTATTAGCTAAAGAAACAGAGCGTGTTTTACCTTGTCATCTGTTGCAGCAACTATAACTTTAACATTCTGTTCCCAGACCATCTGCCAGAAATCGGCGACTGTGTTCTCCATGGGGCCCTGGGCCGCAATGTAATGGTATGTTCGCGTGCCAACGTCCAACTGCAGTAAACCACAATGCGTTGAGGCAATTCAATGCAAGATACACAGGAATGAAACATCTTACTAACGTAAGACCTAGTACAGGGGTCATATTAGAACGGCTCCAATAACCCCTTCATCAGTGTTTGCAGGTGTTCAATTCAATTGTGACTGTCGATAAATTAACTAGAATGCATGAATTTAGATTGCCCCATAAGAAGCACTAAATATATGTCTGAATCACTCAGGTGCGTTGTAGTCCTGATGAAAGTCAGAGCTTGTTAACTCAGTGGGCGGCGAGGGCCTGGGCCTGGGCCCCGCCGGCCAGTTCATAATCTACTCGGGGTTGTTTAGTTTTTTGTGTCGGTAAATCGATCCAGACGCACTCGGCCGACTAATTGGCCAAACTTCAGAATCGCGCAACCTTTGATGTTTACTCGCGAGGAGCTATTAAATCATTTAAAGTGGCCGAGAACTGGGCCCCATACTGTAGTCAGCAATTGATTTTTCAATTCAAGTGAAACAGGATTTCATTCATTAAAGAAAAATGTTTTCACCATTCATGAACAAGAAAAACAACACAGAAATTTGCATACATTCAAACTTGCAAAAAAGGGATTGAAACTCGCTTTCATTGGCTAGTTATTGAATTCTGATCTGATTGTTATTTCCATGTATTGACTATTTGAAAGCCGTTCTCTCATTTATGAAAAACAAAGCGCTTTTTCATTCAACTATCGAGGTGAAAATATTGAATTACATTCTGCACGAAAGTTTTCTTTGCTCTTTTATTTTGTGATGAAAAGTTTGAGGAAATTGGCAGAACTGAAATCTTTGTCGAGCAGTATTGCATAAAATGCAGTGGATACGAAAGATTCCTAAAGCAAATGAGGTTAATTGTTTTCATTGCGACATAGATCTCGTGAAGTTGGCAAGATTGCATAATTGAGTTAATTCTCATAAGTTTGCTGTATGCAAATATCATAACAGGCCACAAGGAAATTGTTGTTGCTATGTCTTAACCTGTGTCATGTCTAGAGAATGAGGCATGTTGGTATGTTTGCAGTTCCTGTGTCATGTCTAAAGAACAAGGCATTCATGTATGTATGAATTTTACAGTTGTTAATAATGAAATGTGTCAAATCTGTGAGCATTACATGAGTTGAGTTCAAGGATATAACTTTGCTGGCTTGATGAATTTGAAGAAATTTCGTCACATTCGTCATTTTCGCCAATTTCGTCAAATATGTCAGCAGTGCACGAGTTGAGTTCAAAGACATAACTTTGCTGGATTGACGAATTTGACGAAATTTCGTCACATTCGTCATTTTCGCCAATTTCGTCAAATATGTCAGCAGTGCATGAGTTGAGTTCAAAGACATAACTTTGCTGGCTTGACGAATTTGACGAAATTTCGTCACATTCGTCATTTTCGCCAATTTCATGAATTTCGTCAAATATGTCAGCAGTGCATGAGTTGAGTTCAAAGACATAACTTTGCTGGCTTGACGAATTTGACGAAATTTCGTCACATTCGTCATTTTCGCCAATTTCGTCAAATATGTCGGCAGTGCATGAGTTGAGTTCAAAGACATAACTTTGCTGGCTTGAGGAATTTGACGAAATTTCGTCACATTCGTCATTTTCGCCAATTTCGTCAAATATGTCAGCAGTGAGTTGAGTTCCAAGACATAACTTTGCTGGCTTGACGAATTTGACGAAATTTCGTCACATTCGTCATTTTCGCCAATTTCGTCAAATACGTCGGCAGTGCATGAGTTGAGTTCAAAGACATAACTTTGCTGGCTTGAGGAATTTGACGAAATTTCGTCACATTCGTCATTTTCGCCAATTTCGTCAAATATGTCAGCAGTGCATGAGTTGAGTTCCAAGACATAACTTTGCTGGCTTGAGGAATTTGACGAAATTTCGTCACATTCGTCATTTTCGCCAATTTCGTCAAATATGTCAGCAGTGCATGAGTTGAGTTCCAAGACATAACTTTGCTGGCTTGAGGAATTTGACGAAATTTCGTCACATTCGTCATTTTCTCCAATTTCGTCAATTTTGTGAAATCGGTCAGCAGTCACATTAGTCAATGTCATCAATTTACATCACTTTGCTGGCTTGACGAAATTTCGTCATTTTCGTCGTTGCGTGCATTTCTGGACATAAGTGTAATGAAAAATAGTAAATCAAAGCCTGCAACATTTGCTCTTTTCTTAACGGATATAGGAATTGTATTTTTCTCTTTCCTCTTTTAGTATATAAAGGAGCTTAGCAAAACGAAGCAAATTTGAACATCTTCAGCTTGAATTGTTTTTTAAACGAAGGCCGTTACATCATTCATACAATGTAAGAACTAAGCATTTTCTTCACGCAAAAGACAAGTAATTAAATATTAACCGCCCAGTTTTAAGCTTCTAGAAGCTTCTTGTTCGAACTAACTCTCTGCTGAACGTAAAAATGTGATTATGATGTCGTGATTTCGAAATGTCATGCAACGCATCTCTGCACGAAGTGAAGCATTAAGTGACGACCTAAGGAACCGCTGTAAAGAAAATAATCACGTGACGACCCAAGGAACAGTAGACTTGTCACAAACTTGTTGACCTCACGGGAAAGACGAAGGACTTTATTGAAGGTCTAAAGGAAATAAATCACCTGCTTCAGTAACATTCATCACTCAATTATTTGTGTACCTTGACAAAGTCTGCATTGATGTAGTCACTACCACTTGAATTGTTCCGTGGATTTAAACGAACTCGAGTTTCCTGTCAAATAAAAACAACAATGGAAAGAGTCCACCGAGAACAACAGAAATGATTCAACGACGCTTTGAATAAAAAAAAATACATAAATATGCGAAACTTTTATATATTACTGTACAGGCTGCTTGAAATGATTTTAACCTAGAACACTTACATCAGTACTTTGTGCATGGTTTTCAAAGCAGATTTGACGGGTTTTGGAGACTGTCAGGGCGGTGACTGAACTGGCCAGTCGCGGCTCAACCTTACCTCATACGGAACTACGTCTTTGTATCTATTTTTCTCTACATTCCCAGCAAACTGTGCACTGGTGGTTGTTAGCTTCTGCAAGAAAGAATAATATTCAATAATAAATGTTTTGGATCAAAGCGCAAATGTAAAGGGTTGAATGTAAGCAGTGTTTTTAACACTTACTTCACTCCGCCGCTCCACCTTTTGAAACTCTGTAAACACCTGTCCTTCACTAAAGATTTTCTCCAATTCTTCAAGCTGAAATGGAAATCTGAAACACTCATCTTTGCGGGCATTTACTTACTTTAGTACAGTTATCAAGTTTCCCTTTATTAAAGAAAACTGAACAAGTATAAACATCAAGTCAAAATACCACAGCACACTGACATTATACAGAGAGCTATTGGACTTACTCTCAAAAGGCAGAACCGTCTCAATTATAGGTATTCAAACTAATTACAGACTAATTTTCCAGTTACAACATTAAGTTAAAAATGGAAAATTTGTTGGTAACTTGCAAAATAAAGTCAATTCATGCAAATCGCTAAAGGCAAAGTGTATTTAAAGAAGAAAATTATCTTGGTTCGTTTTGCCGAACTGAGCGTTAATACTGAAAGAAAAATGTAGCTTTCGTCCCTCAGCACTGTTGAGGCCTCAAATGTAATAAATGTCCCTAAATGTAATAAAGTTCCTAAGTGTAAAAACTTTTGGTCCTAAATGTAATAAAGGTCCTAAGTGTAATAACTTTTGGTCCTAAATGTAATAAAGGTCCTAAGTGTAATAACTTTTGGTCCTAAATGTAATAAAGGTCCTAAGTGTAATAACTTTTGGTCCTAAATGTAATAAAGGTCCTAAGTGTAATAACTTTTGGCCCTAAATGAAACAAAGGTCTCGAGTATAATAACATAAATAACATTTAACTGTTTGGCCTTTTTGAACTTTTTCGCAAAGGCAGGAACACAAAAATAAGGACCTTCGGTGATCCCGATCAGAATGTACCAAATATAAAATAGTCAGAATCCAATAAAATGGAAGGGTTTCAGCAAGTGTCATAATTACACTTTATTTTGCACGTCTTTATTCGACTGTGTCCAACAACAACAGTATGAGTTAATTAGTGTAAAAACAAAAGTAGTATCACATGAAAACTCTAAGTCTACAATTTATAGCCTATTTGCTGAGTATGCAAAGATTCAAAGTAACACAGCAACTACGTGTTGACTTATCTTGAATTAACAGGAGTAATAAGAACTATTAATACATAGAGGAAACAACTAATTACTATCAGTATTTAACCCCCCCCCCCCCCCCCAAAAAAAAAAAAAAAAGAAAAAAAGAAAAAAAAAAGGACGAGAGTCTGAAGATTAAGCAAACACGCCTCTCTGATTTTCTGATTTCTTAATCTAAATGTAACAACACAACTTGAACTAAAACGATCGTCATTTTATCGCTTTTTGCCTTGTCCTTTCCACCATATCTTGGTGACAAACATCCAAGTTCCAATTCCTGTAAACAGAAGCTCGACCCACGCATTGATCCATTTCGGACTTGCTATTATTTATTTAAGAGCCAATAGAAGTCCGCTGCTTGGGCCAAATTCTTTGCATAACTTGCGCATGCTATGGTAGCCATTACTTGCAGTGTCCCGATGGTTGTAACAGACTTGTGGAAGCCGACGGATATAATGACTGGTAAGTTGATTAAGGCAATCACTAAGCTGACAAAGGGAACTATAAGTAGTGATAACACTAAATTCAGTCCCAGTTAATGCAAAGTCTATTATCTTATCTAATACTTCATTTGGAAGTTGATAGTGCGCTTCATCGTCGTCGTCATCATCATCATAATCTTCATCCAGACTTGCCTCTTTAATTTGATTGGCAGCGCTGTCAACAGACATGTTGTCCTCAATTTCATCTTGGCTTATCCCTTCTTCTTGATTGCCAGCGCTGTCACCTAGCATATCATCATCATGAAATTCCGTAAGATGTCTTGCTTGATTGACAGCTCTGCCGGTGGACATATGATCATCATCATATTCATCGTTGCTTATGTCATCGATTTGATTGGTAGCGTCCTCAGCGAGCTCATTATCGTTATCATCATAATCATCATTGTCATTACATTGTTCGTGAACTCTCTCTTGTACTTGGTTGGCATCGCTGTCAGCAGGTATATTATCATTATTTTCGTTAGTGGGACCGTTTAGGGTGATATAGTGTTCGCCATGCTCTTCAGCAAAGTGGCCAAGGTACAGTGTTGTTATCGGTATGTTTGACGTGGGCTGAAAAACATGGCCAGCACCAGCACCAAGGGATGATACAATTTGAATGTTGACATTGTATAGATTAGCAGCAGCAAACAATGTCAGCTGATCACCGTACGTATGATCTTGCGCCATGTGGGTAAGGTAACCTGGCCATGAGTCGAAGTGTGCGACCCATTCATGCAAGGGAAAACCATCGTCATCTAGTGGATGTGTTTCCAGATATCTTACAATTTCTTCGCGAATTGTCTCTGCCGATCTTGAGATTCCTAGTGATCTAAGCTGATATGCCAAAGCTGCAAACTGGCAGTTGCCGTTCCCTGGAGGATTGTAAGCTGGTTCATATCCCTGATCTTCTATGAAGTTAAGGTAGTCGTCGCTTTCCATTGGAATTAGGAATTTTTCCCTATGTATTTTCCTTTTCTGTTTTTCAACTCTTGCTGCTTTTTGCTTAAGCTTTTCATCCCTTAAAGTGAGGCTTGTGATGTCAACAACGCTTAACCACCTTCGTTCACGTTTTCCAGATGAGGGCGAAATAAATGAGACTTTATAGGACTGCTTCTTTAGATTTCTTTTTTCTACTAAAGCTTCTACTACTTGTTGCTTTCTTGATGTCTTAGTCATGCCTTTTTTAGCTAGTCGCACGTGAACTTTCTCACCTATTCTGTATTTTGACGGGGGATTGGATTTTAAGTGGGTCTTAACCATTCTTCGATGGCAACGTTCAGTCGCAGCATGAGCAGCTTTTCTGACATCTTTTGCATATCTGAAATGTCGTTTTCAGTCCGTGTTTGTGGGATTGCAGTTGGCAATATTTCCTAACAATTTTTCCATTATTGAGTCTTCACTTTCTGGAGCAACGTCGTGATGGTAACTTGGCTTGCGTGCGAAATAAACTTCAAACGGCGATTTGTATTTAAGAACTTCTTTGGGATCCTCGTTTAAAATCCTCTGGTAATCAGGCAGTGCCTTAGCCCAGTTAAGACCTTTTTTCCCCATTTTTAAAAGATCATACTCCATCTTGGAACGTAGAGCACGGTGACTTCGCTCTACTTTCCCCTGAGACTGTGGATGGTATGGGCGACTGTTTACCATTTTAACGTGCATTTTTCGGCAAAGTCTTTTCACTGCTCCTTTGAACTCTGAACCCTGGTCACTTTGCAACACAAGAGGGGATCCATTTTCCATGTATATGACCTTTAACTCAGCTGCTATTGCTTTACTGTTTTTGCTTTGAAGAGGTCTCAGCCAAATGAACCTACTGAATACGTTCATAACTGACAAAACGTATCGGTATACAATTCCTTTAAACTTAACTTTCCCACGCTTTCCGAGGTCCATCAGATCTACTTGGTGTCTGACCTGCACGTCTCGAGCGCGAATCGGTTTAAGGATTGCTTTGTTCAGAAATCTGGCATTTCTGCGGTAATGCAGTTTGTCCCTGTTCAAAATGCTCTGTACATGGTCTTTACTGAGGCCAACAAATTTATCTTTTAAGGAGCATACAATCTTTCTAGCACCAGATCCTTTTGTGCGATGAAATTCGTCAGCAACAAGGTGGTTAATTTCCGAACTTCTCAAAATCCGACGATCTTTACAGAACAGGACCTCGTTGCCGTTTTCTGTTCGAATACTAAGCTCACCTATAGATCTCCAGAGGCGTATAGCGGCAGACTTTTGAGCCCGACTTCTTTCTTTCACTGGTGGAAGTGAATCACCTTTCACAAGCATGAGTAGAGCATCATATATATCATCTGCAATTGCCGAGGGGTTCCTATTTCCTCTTCCTTCGACAGTTTTCTCAGAGCAAATACAGAACTGACTAAAAATTAAACTAACCATCGACAAAACTAGAATGATCGAGCTCTTCA
Source organism: Meandrina meandrites (assembly GCA_963693305.1). Taxonomy (NCBI): domain Eukaryota; kingdom Metazoa; phylum Cnidaria; class Anthozoa; order Scleractinia; family Meandrinidae; genus Meandrina; species Meandrina meandrites. The sequence goes on from OY855915.1 coordinate 15,100,171, forward strand.
TCTTGAAGCAAGCTAGATTAATTTATACGTGCAACAAGTAGACAACCATGCTAATTAACACTAGACATGTCTAGACAACGAGCAGACAATTGTTGCAAGTCACATGTAGTCTGTGAGAAGTGAAAATATATGAATATATATATAAATATAAAGAAAGAAACCAAGAAAGAAAGAAAATCAATAAATAAATGAATAAATAAAAAATACATATAAATGAATGAATGAATGAATGAATGAATGAAATGATAAAAACATGAATGAAAAAATTAAAAAACGACTAAATAAATAATATTTACAATACGATACTTATATCAGTTCTCATTTCATTGATATAATGTTTGGTGGATGTCAATCGTGCCCCTCTAATGTTCTGTCGCGGAGCTACCTGTTTTAACTTTTTTTTTAGCATTTGGTATCATTTAGTTTCCGGTTACATCCGTTATATCCTATCTCGAGAATATTTTCAAATCCTGAGTTTTTAAAAAATGGTCTGTGCAGATATGTTTGTGGTCATTCATGCAAACAAATCCGAGCAACTCAACAAAAGTCCTAATCCACAATTTTGTAACAGTAGTCTGCAGCCACGTGACACGGACAAACTCGATTCAAAGCAAGCAAAGATGGAGAATTTTGGCCAGTTCAACTGATCTTTCGCTTGTTTCGGCAAAGCACGTCAGGACCTCTGTAAATTGTCTGAAGCAATTGACACAAGATGAAAGAGAAGCGATCAGAAGAAGCTTGAATCACCTCTCCTCCCACACCCCACACACAAATTGGCTAGTTACCGTTATGTGTGGCTCAGTCAGTGACCTTATTGCATTTCACTTACAACCTTTATTCAACTTAGGACCTTTGCTACATTTAGGACCAAAATTTATTACACTTAGGACCTTTATTACATTTAGGACCAAACGTTATTACACTTAGGACCTTTATTACATTTAGGGACATTTATTACATTTAGGGACATTTATTACATTTGAGGCCTCAACAGCACTCCACATATTAAACTCCCCACCCATCAACTCCCACCTCGCTCCTCATCGTTTCAGTCAATTTTACTTACAGTCGAATCACTCCCTCCCCTTTCATCTCGTAATTATTGCACAATCCCTCATTGACAGGTGCCACAATATATAATGTACCTGTGTTTCACGAGTGAGTGGCATCTCATCCTGCTCAAGATCAAAGTCCAACTCCCTGCCTTCTTCCAAGTCTGAATCATTCGATGTGCTATAACCGCTGGTCCGACCTGTCACCTCGCTTGAGGTATCTCCTGCTATCTGCTCCAAGTTTAATGACACTGGACGAGTAGGCCTGGATTTAAAATTATACATACTGTAATTCCTTGCGAGAAAATCAAACTATTTGAGAAACGAGAACTCCCATCCATGATAGTTATTTTCTAAAGGTTTTGTTTCCCTTCATTTTGTGAGTCGCATTATAAAGCGTGGCTGATTGAATATTACGATATTTTCACTGTGTCCTGAGATACATCAAATATTCACAGGAAATACCTTTACTGGAAATGAAATAATGTCCAAATAATTGGTTTCACGAAATGTGACGGACATACATATCACCACATCTTCCCTATACTTTGTTCAGTGATAACAAGAGCAAGAGCCTGAGATCACATCCAGCATCAAACCCAATTTGTTTTACAATGAACACAGATTAAGAAAAACATCAAAACAATCGCTGTTTGTGGTTAATGCAATACCTTGACATAAGGGCGCTGACAGAGCAAGCTTCGCCCGAGGACGTGTTAGAAGGTGGTGTGTTGTGACCTCTCTCATCTAAACTCTCCAGTGACTGTGTTCCAAGAGGATTCCCCGAGTCCATGGACAGTGAACTACCCACTTCATTAGTTACCGCTGCCTTGTTTAAAAGTCCTTGACAGTACAAGCCTTGGTTTTGATCAAGATAGTCCTGAGAAGTGCACAAGTCATCATGCAGTAAGAGGTCATGTCGATTGTCCGTTGAAGACAAGTTCAGAGACTGTGGTCTTGGTAGAGTGTAACGATTGACTGAACTTGAAGAGTCACGCGACACAGAATCAAACATGTCCTTGTCCTGTATGCAGCTTTTTTCATGCAGCACAGTGCAATCTTGTTCACTAAACACAGGATTGACTAAACCTTTCACAGATCCTGAAAACCAACCAAAAAACATTTCATAAAGATATTTCCAAGCGCTTTCGGTCACGTCTTGGTTTTAAACTTCCCTGTCACAATGTTGTGTCCCATGGTAATACATGTCGCTTATCTCACAGGTTCACTAATGTGGGTAAAAAAGACAGAATCAGCGCATAGCGTCTTTTTGTCTTTTATTTATAAGCTTACTCTAAACAGCTTGTTACAAATTACTTACACCCCATTCCCACCAAATCTAAAACGTTTGATGCTGTTTAGTTGAACGCAGTTCACAGTTTTCGTTGTGGAAGCCTTGCTAACTGAAACAGTTTTCTGTTGTTGATTTTTATTTTGTCAAACATGCTTTGTGAATGAGGCACAAGTCAATCTTTTGGAACGAGATAACTTACTTGAGGAGCCGGGTGACGAATTCCCGCCATTATTGGTAACAATCTGAAAACAAAAACAGTGGAAGGCTTCTGTTAGAAGGGTCTCTATATTACAGCAATTTTTTCTGCATTTTTAATTTTCCTCCTTATTTTACTTGAATATGTTCTGATAAACCTGCTAATATTAACAATTTTATGAGAGGCTTCCACCAATTGGCACAAAACAAAGCTCAGTAACACACTTACCCCTGTATTTTTACCGAGTTTACTTTTGGCTGGTTTACTAAAATAAACACACAAACCAATGTAAGTTGCGTAAATCACAAACAGGGAAATAATGCAATTAGAGTTATGTTAAAAGTGCACAATTGGTTCAGAAGAGTAAATACTTACCACTCATTACAACGCAGATAGGTGACAATAAAAAACAAGAGAGCTAAGTTCTGACACATCCAACAAATGACAGAACTACATGTAGCGTGGAATTCTTCAGTCTGCATTCAAGCCTAGTGCTCCATCAGGAAGGTGGTTACCGTACTTATTCAATTAAGCATCCAACCTCAAATAAGCGCCCACCTCAAACAAGTGCCCTCTCTCAAGGTCTAAAAATTTAATAGGCGGCCGGGGCGCTTTATCAAATAAATACAGTGCCTCCAGTTTCAGTGTAACTCCATCACAGGGTTACCCCCGGCATTTAATTCAACCACAACCCATTTTCTACACCTGGGTGGAGTGCAACATGGGAGCTAAGTGTCTTGTGATCATAGCAAGGGCTTCAACCTCAACATTCAATCCACAGTCCAGTGCACTAAACATTACACCACCATGATATACCATGAATTGAACGCCTCAGTCTACACGTGACTTTAGTTGAAAAGACCTTCAATGAGTGAAAACTAGAAAAAAATATTTCTTGTATAAAGGTTTGATCACCACAGCTTTAGAAGAGACACAATCAACTCACAAGCAACCAGTTGATTTGACATCATTTGCAAAGGAATTGACATCAGCAATCTAACCATTAATCCATATTGCCCATGTGTACAATTGTTTGTACCTAATTAAAAGAAAAGTTATACAGTCTTCATACTGTATCAGCAGACAAAGAGGAGGTTATTGCAGTTTTATTGAGATTGGACAAACTATAGGTCCATGGGCAGACACTGTAAAATGTGACTCCACGATACAGAACAGCATAAGTTAAAATAAGGCGCAAAAGGAAAAAGAAGTGGATTCTGAAATTCCACTTTTGAGCAGTTAGTCAGCAGTTGGTACAATGCAAGTCATCAGAAGGCCTTACAAAGAAATGCACATAAATTCAATCTGACACGATACCAACTAAATCAACATGTTTGAGTTCGGCAAGCAGTGTGCGAACTCCACATTGGAGGATGAGATTTTGAGATTCTTTACTGGACAGGAAAAGATGAAGAAAAGAACATGGCAGCCGTGCTAGTGACAGAACATCAACAGCCTTACTCTCCTGTTATAGACAAGACCTAAAAGGCAAGCATAATGACGTACTATGTTCATATGCACCCAGTATCAATAACATCATTAAACCTTATTAAGCCTCTAGTCTATAATAGAATACTTAGCAGCTCAGAGGCAGTGCACACATCACACAAAGGGATTACAGAATTATTTAATAGCAGAAAAGGGATGTAGCTAAGATTTCCAACAGGCAAAATGTTGCTGATCATAGGCGGAAAATTTAGGTTACATTAAAGAGAAAGAGTTAACCAGAGATGGTCTTCCAGCCAGAAAACTCCAGAAAAGTAAATTCTTCAGGCAGTTATTTTTTCCATCCCTCTACGTATTATTAGCATCCCTAAATAGCACCATCAAACAACATCTTACTAATGTACAAGGTGGATTAAAAATAATAAAGAGAGGAGAAAAAAACTGTACAATGCAGGAGAAGCAAAATATTTAGATGTAGAAGAAAATGTTTGAAAATGTATAAATTCTGCACTTGAAGTATAACAATAAACTTACATAAATTAATAGAAGTTGAATGGTTTTACACAACTATCTTTGAGGGCTGTGACTGCTTTTTTAACACCTTAGTTTATAGCCTTTTTTGGCTTTGAAGAACGAAATGACTTGTAATACAATTTTCACTATGTATAATTTTATTTTTATTTTATCTAACTGTAATATAAATGTAGCTCTTGGGCCCAAACAACTGATATATCATTTTTCACTAGAAATTGAATGGTAGCCTAGTCTAATCTCTGTCTAAACGTAAGATGCACTGGTTTGCATACAAGACAATATAAGCAACTCTATAGCTCTAGTTGTACTTAGGTGTGTGCATGGCCATCTACATCATCTGCTACAGTACTTACACGGCATTTGATTGGTGCTTTGTATATGATGCCCGGGTACTCGACCTGGACAAATTGAGACGACAAAATTGATGATGAGCCACAAACATCCTCCATACATACTTGGCTGTTGGTGCATCATCCTGCATTAAATATAACAGTTACCCTGATAAATATATTTCAAATGCTAGCTCATTGTACAGGGAATACATGGCGCACAAAATAATGTATGTCTTTTTTAGTATTTCACTGAATATTGAGTTAAACACAAGAACTATTAAAAAAACCTGAATTATTTTAGATATATTAAAAAGCTTTTGACAAAATTGTTTTCTAAAAATCTCAAACCATTTCAAGGAAATTAGATGAAGTGATATCCTGATTTCTCAAATTTTTAAACCTCCTGGCTTCATTTCCCCTTCGTCAGTCAAACACTAATTTTACCTCCAATTTCTCAAACTCCCTGATTTCTTGAGCCAATTTTTGTTCCCTTGCAGGGTTACACTGTGTGTCACTGTTGTCATGACAACAGAATCCACGATAACTATGTTGCAGGAAGTTACATTGTTATCAAACATGAAATTTCTTGTGACTCTATACAAATGTGCTAATGTTTGTACAATATTCAAGGTCAAAAGCAAAAATACAAACAAACTCACTGAAAATTAGTTACAAAACAACAAGTCAAAACCTATTCTTATTCCGGTTCAACCAATGTACTTATATGGTGTATAAATTGACTTCAACTGTGGCATATTATAGTGCAGGTTGCTAAGATGATAAAACAATTGGACTATTATAATGTATGTACAAATAAAATAGCCTTTACCATTTCAAATTGTATGGTGTCAAATGTTTTAGTACTTTCAATACAAAAGTACTTCTTGTTGTGACTAATTCGAACAATATCAGGCCATCTGCAAATTAAGAAGAAAGGATAGAACAGTTATATCTAAATTGGAACATATTGTTGAACATTTCTAATCAGTTCAGTCTATATAAAGTCTGTATATGAGCCTAGGGGCCCATCAGGCCGGAGCTTATCCTGGTTTCCGTAGCGTGAAGCGACTAGGAGTATTGCTACTCCCCCCTGGATGGGACGCTAGTCCATCGCAGGGTTACCCCCAGCAGTAAATTCGCTGGTACCCATTTATACACCTGGGTGGAGAGAGGCACTATGAGAGTAAAGTATCTTGCCCAAGAACACAACGCAGTGCCCCGGCCAGGGCTCGAACCCGAGTTCAGTCTATATACAGCAATTTAAATGGAACTCTTACAGCACATATCATTCGCATCAAAAATGGATGCAAAGAAAAAATGTTGATTACATCATATTACATCATAAATGACAGTAACATATTAACAAAAATTCCAGGTAATCTTCATTTGCAAACTCCCTAATTATTCACAAGAAAACTACTTTTTAATAACTATGAAGTAACTTTGTACAGCATTTGCCCTTGTATATGTCATCTTTGCTAGAATCATTGCAGTGAATTTGTACCAGACTGACAATGTTTAATTTGCCTTTTGCTCAACCCATTCAATGAGACATGTTCACTGCACCACCTGGGCTTTTAGCCAGGATTTGAAAAGTTGACATCCAAAGACCTGACTCCACACTGAAGACAAAATTTAGGCATGTAAGGTGTATTTCTGCACTTTTGACTTGCTAAAAAACAGTCTTAATACTGACAGCAATTCATATTAATTTTATCTGAAAGTGGGCATCTATAGCACACCTGGATGTTGATTTGGCTACAAGCCTGTTCTGTACACATATTGAGTACAAATAGGCTGGCACCTGCAGCACTATGAGTAAACATAATGACCTTGGCACGGCACGATAGTTTTACAGCATTGCTGATGTGGTCGTGTATAGTAAAAATATTGCTAATACTTATACTGACTACTAGTAACCTATTTCTAAGGTCTAATTAATCTGTCTGTTTACAAAATTGATTGAGAAGTCCAGGTTCAGGCCCTGGCCCTTTTCAATCTGCCTCACCAAAAATATTTTGTAATATTAATAAAAGAGTTTAAAATAGTCAGTTATCCCAGCTAGCACTTAACCAAAAAAATTTATACAACGTCTACTTCAGATAATTCTCCATTGTAGATCACCTTGCACATGTTTAGTACTTCTACCCATATTTCTTTGCTACAATATTGAAGCTTGACATTTCAACACTTCCTACACACCTCTACTCTATGTCAGCTTAATCCTAATTAATGCGCTGACCTGACCCTGGAACAAAATCATGCATAACGCTCTAGACACATGTACCCATTGCAGAGCTAATTTTAGGTGTGCTCAATGCATTGGTATACTGTGCATGTTTTAGAAAGCAGGGAGAGTGAGAGTTCAACACAGTGTTGGCATGCATACCATCTTTTTTGTTCTTTTCTTTTTTTCCCTCCAACATGTTATTTTTTCCTTTTTCCCCCAAGATGCTAAATTTGCTCAATATTCATGTATTGCATGCATTATGTGAAGAAAACCCAAACTTGCCTGGAACCCATGTTCATTTCATAACAACACCACTGATGCTTTCTAAATTTTGTTTTTGAAAACTCAAATAACAAAATGCTCTCACCCCACACCCTTGACATAGCTGATAACTATCTCATCATTTCACTAAGTTTCACATTAATTTTGACAACATTTAATTTCATCTTCATCAAGTTTTATAGTTATGCATTGGTCAGCAGAATTACAAACAAAAACAAACCTCTACGACCAAAGGAAGGAAAGATTGACCGAGCACGAGACTGAATGTGCTGGCCACTATACTCCTATAGTCATAAAAATGGTACTAACTCAACCAACCTGAAGTAAGCTGGAGGCAAGCCGTGAGGATGTCTGACCACTATACCAAGAAATGAGGCTCCAACCAGAATAATGAAGCCATCCTTGTCCTGCAAACAAGCAAAGCACAGATCCCCAAACATATTTGACATGGTGTGAGAATGATAAAAATATTATTTATTTATTTATACATGCATTTATGTATAAGAATGTTATCAAAGTCTCTTTGAGGCTATGACTATTTTGCATGATGAAGTACATGCATCAGTATAAGCAGAAAACATGAAGATATTTGTGACCGCGAAAATGTACACTAACAGTTTTCCATTAAACAGCTGAAACGAATGGCTATCGAACGGTCTATGAACGGTTTACCAAGCCGTTCGAAACGGTTTCATCGAACGGCGAAACGGGTTATTAAGTATTCCGAACGGGCAAGCTAACCGTTTGAACGGTTTATGAAATTTTCTGAACGGTTTATGAAATTTTCTGAACGGTTTACCAAAAAGTTCGAACGATTTATGAAATTTACGGAACGGTTTGCCAAAACGTTCGAACCGTTTATGAAATTTTGCGAACGGTTTGTGAAGTTTCCGTTTGAAATCATTTTTTCAAGGGAGCTTTCAGTTGTTCATGGCTATCTGTTTGGAATATTGACCAAGCCATTCGAAGTCACTTGTTATTTACACTTGTCATTTGAACGGTGTGACAAACCGTTTGATAAAATTCATAAATAAACCCTTCGAACGCTTTGTCGAACCGAAGTGGCTATGTATTCTGTAGTTGCTCCACATGCAGTTTTATTTCAGCAATTTGTTTTTGTTTTAAACAGCCACACAATCAAAGTATTACGCACGTCGCGTCTTGCCAAATTTGCATAAGTTTTGACAGCTGTGTAACGCAACACGCGTGCGAAACACAAAACTTTGTCTTCTGAGATAAGACTTTTCTTGGTAAGTGGCACAAGAACATAACTTCAGTAAAATACTCTTCTTTAAATGAGAACTATTTCACCGGTCGAACCACCAAAGTGTGCCAAACAAAAGTAAAATTATCTTTTTTCTCCGCTGTACCTTTGCGGCGGTTTCAAAACAAAAAAATTCTATCTGGCGTTTATAGAGCCACCTTAATTTTCGGAAATTTAAGGTGGCTCTGAAACTGCTAGATAGAATTTTTTTAACTTTGCAAAAAGTTGCATCTTATCATGCTTATCATTATTCAATAATAAAAAATGGGGGTCACCGTGCTCGTTTTTGAGTTATAAGCACTTAAAGGCAAAATTAAGGGTGTTTTTAACAGGCTAAACTGTTGCTATGGTAACCATTGACGCCATGAAAATGGCTACAACTTGTTCAGCAATGATTGAACATTTTTTGATATCATTATTGTAGTAGCAACTGATAACAATTTGTAGTACTGACCCATCAAAGAACTGGAAAAGTGCTGGAAACCATTGTGAGCCTCCTTAACAGGAATGGACAAAAGCCCCATCTAAACTCCTGTTTCGCATTACGCAAACAAAAATTGAACATGTATGTAAGGGGTAAAGATTTGATCTTTCATAGTGCAGGTTTCTGTGTAAGACAGGGTGTGTTGGTCGGACCAGTAAATGACGCAAAATATAAATAATATAGTTAATTATTAAATATATTGATAAGAACAGTAGACGAACCTTTGCTGGGTAGTACTCATCACCATATCCTTCCAGCTGCTGAGTGATGATAATGTATTCCAACTGAGCTTCCTCACTTGTCAAACCCCTGAGATAATATAGATGATTCACAATTTGGTATACTGTAATAGTAATTCGACTGAGCAGAGTACAATTCAGGGAGTAAACACACAAGTTATTTCAAACCACAAGCACAATTACGCCCTTAATCAAAACTATAACAAAATTCTCGAACGTGATTGGTTATCAGCAGCCCGATTTGAGCACTAATTGGGCAGTGTATGCGTCATGCTTGTAACTGGACAGTGTAATAGGACAGTTTATGTGTCATGCTTGTAATTGGACAGTGCAATAGGACAGTTAACGCGTCATGCCTGTTTAAGTTTAGTCATTTGCGCGCGCTGTTATGTAGACTATCGAGTTTATTCTCTGTCCATTGCCCCTAAAAGAAATCAACTGTTGTGTCTTTATTCATGAAGACGTTTAACCAATGGTTATTTTGTTTCTCAAATTTTGTCATAGTTTTGATTAATTGGTAAAAGGGACTTCGTGTCATCCAATTCTGTCTGTAATCATACTTGTGATTAATGCACGAGTCCGGCATGATTGGATGTGGTTATTGAGCGGAGCCTAATCTCCCTTCATTTTCCTAATTTCCTTGGTATTTTCGACCGTCAAGTAATCTTTGAACGATGCAGTATATCGATAACTTCAATGGAATCGAATAGTCGCAAAAATAAAAGGGGTGCAAGAGGATCAATAGAAGAAGAAACAAACGCTCCGAAACGTTCCAATATGGCGGATAGTTGCGAAGAGGTGCTTGTTGACATAAAAGCTACAGTTACAACGATACTCAAGGAAAATCAACAATTCAAATAGGAAATAAAGGAGTTAAAAGCCGCCCTAAACGCCAACAAGAGGGAAACAGAGAAACTCAAAACACAGCTAACAAAGGCCGAGAAAGCAAATGGCACCTTGCAGAACGAGCTTGAACTAACAAGACACAAGCTTTATGAACAGATAGAAGAGACGAACAGGCTTGACGAAATTTACAATGAGCTGGAACAATATTCGCGCAAAAATTCTCAGGAAATTGTGAGAGTCCCTGAAAGGGCGTATACATCCACAGAAGAAGTCGTGATCCGCATAGGAGAAGCTGTAAACATCACTATCAACCCAGAAGACATTGAATTATCTCATAAGCTGAAACAAAAGAACAGCAGACCTATAATCGTAAAATTCTTAAGCCACAAAGTGAAGTCGCGACTTTACAAAGCAAGAACCAAGCTAAAGGGCTTCAAAGTGTCTGACATCTTTCCAAGTTACGCCAATGCTTCTCTTCATGAACAGTGTATATACATAAACGAGAATCTGACGGATTACAGGCGAGAGTTGTTTTGTAAAAAAAAAAGACAACATGATTATCATCGCTTGGACAATTGATGGCAAACTTTTCGTGAAGACAACGCCAGATGGAACGCCGATGAGAATATACAGTGAGGAGGACTTACAAGATCTTTGAAAATCAATTGACTACTGAACAAATGAAGGGATAATGGACTGGATTGCTGAGAGAAGGAACTCTAAAATAGGTTTTTTGTTTTTTAAAAAATTTGTGTTTGTTAATTTTATTTCGATACACTTTTTTGTCGCTTATTGTTATTATTACTGTAGGAGAGTGTAAACATAATAGTTCATCAGAAAACTACACTTAAATGCATAAATCAGATAAAGATATGGGAATCTATTTTATATTTCGTGATCAACAACCTTATTCTCAACATGTTCATCGAATTAAGCAGTAAACCAATCACAGCGGCTGAAAAAATAAAACACAGGTTCAGCTTCACTGATCGCTCACACCAAAATCAACGAACCGAAGCGACCAAAACGTTTATAAGTCTGTTTGAAGCTGTAAAAGTCATAAGAAAGGGAAGAGAAAGGCAAACGGTAGACGGAGCAAAGTGTATTCAACGATTTAAAGTTGCTTTTACAATGAAATTTAGCAAACTGTGGCCAAAGTCATTCATCGCGAAAGCGAAGGACTGCACGGAAAGTGTGCAAGTTTACAAACCTCACAGACCGCCGAAATTATTTAGAATCAAGGTTAGTTTCAGAAACTCTGCTTCAAATATTTTATTTCGAACTTATTTGACACGTAATTGTTTTGTTTTCACCAAGCTACAGACTTTACAGAAAGCACTGAAATTGCATAAAACTAGAATTAATTCAAGCGCGTACAAGAACACAGTGTGAATTTCTGCCATCGAAAATCAAGTAAGCTTTCAACGCGATCAATTTGAACTAGTTTTTTTCTTTCAAATAAGGTTTTTGAGTGAATGTTGAATGAAAAGATGTCCATACAGTTTTATTCCAGCCCTGTAAATGCATAACTGTTTATTGTGTTCCTTCTCATTTGATTGTTTCTGTGTTTTGTTTTGTTTTATTTTCTTCTACCTATACGTTTAGTTCTTTCACTCCAACTGCAACGGGCAGCAAAATTCATTGTCGTGACCACCCTCAGTAAATATTCATTATGATCATTTATTAGAATCATATCTTCCGTTTTAATCATCAGATAGACCAAAATTAGACATTAAACTAACGTTATTAAATTATTAGTCCTTACGCGTAGTCGAGCATACTGCTTTTTGTAGGTTTAACCTACATAAAACTACCTAAAATGCACCATGGAAATGGCGAAATGATGCTAAAAGTGAATACCTGCGCACTGTGTAACATAAAAAAACAAAACTGGCCATTCTCAAAGTGGAAACAAATTTTCTTCCATGGGACACAATGCACTTTCAGACCTGGCAATTTGATTGGTTCTTGATATTAGCCCTAATCTGATTGGTGTGGCATAAATACATGACGACTAAGAGGTATTTTTTGACAAAAAAGAAAACTCAAAAACTATGCGTTAATTAGCAATTATTGAATTTGGCTTCGGCTTCGGAGGATAACACCCTCCAAGACCTACATAGTTAGATTCATAATTATCATACGAAAGCCGAATTCAATAATTGTTTTATTATTCCTTCAAAATATTTCCAACAGCTCTAAAAACACAATGGCTACTCACTCGGGCATAGAATTTTTGCTAACAGTGGCCAATTCCTCCGCTGTTGCTGGTTTTTGGATGTTTCTCTCCTGAAGATAAGCTTTAAAACTCAAGTGACTTCCCTTCGAAGCTTTCTTGATGTTTTTGTTATCTTAATCATCTAATATTTTGGCCATTTTTTCATCGCAATGTTGAAATTTAGCGACCATTTTTGGCCTTCAGCTGAGCTGCCGTTGTTGCGTGACGTCAATCGTCCAATAATTTTTCTGTTATTGGACAATTGACGTCATTCGGTCAATCATCCAATAATAGAAGTGTCTTCCAAATTTGGTCGGCGCTAGCCGGTTAGTTGGAATAAGCTGGGGATTGAAAGCCAATCAGAAACGAAGAAATATTTTGAATGAATAATGATCTGTGTTAGTATATACCAAACCAGTGAATAGTGCTTTTCGCGCACTGATTGGCTAGCTCGGAGGTGAATAGCAAGTACTATTCACCTCCGAGCAAAGCAAGATGACTTCTACGAGTAACTTCAGTTAAAAAAGCGGGTTTTGATCCATAAAAGAAGCCGCTGTACTTAAATGTGTTGTCAACTGTACCGGGTCAGAACAATACTAGGTTTACCGATGTTTATTTAAAACGTTTTAAGCGTTTCCTTCAACAAAACGATCGATAAAATGTGGTACAAAATATTTTCTTTACCTTCGCCGCGTTCACATACGCAAAATTAAAACGTTTAAGTCTGGATTTTTTCCTAATATTCAAATCCAGTCCGCATATTCTTGAGAGTCGTTCGCCGCATCTTGTAATAATTCAATGAACAGTTTTCTGCAGCATGTTCATGACTTCACGGACGTTTCCCAGGCTATAGTGACCGGCACAGGTTGTGTTCACGAGTAAATTAAACACTTAAATTATGTTTTTCAGTAGTGAAAATAAAGTAAAGAACAATTTTCCGCTTGAAATTGTCCAAATCCATTCAACAAACGAAACAAGTTGCAAATTTATTTTCGTTGATCGAATGTGTAGTGTTGTCATGTGACTTTTCCCGCGCTGTCGTCTTTTCATGTGCGCAGTGTTCAGTACTTTGAATGGCTTTCTTTCACGGTAAAACTTTTAATTTTAGGCCGGCTATTCAACTGGTTTGGTATATACTAAAACAATTATTCACCTCAGTGTCAGTGAACAGCGGCAAATATTTACCTCGCCGCTTCATGGCTTGGTAAATATCCACCGCTGTTCACCTCCACTTTGGTGAATAATTGTTAATTATAATCCATCAAACGTTTTTCGCGCGCGCAATTGGTCTGCAGCCAAAACTGGGGAATATCAGATGATATTGCCCAGTTTTCGAACTTTGCGATTTACGTTTGCTTGTTTAGCTTTCATCCCGAGTAAATTGTTAATATGAATAAAACTAAACATTTTGAACAGACTAATAATATTTGAGCGCTGACAGAAATTTTTATTTCTTCGACATTTAAAACTTTGAGAAAAGGTCTCCCAGAATGCGGCCTTGTAAAAAAAAAATATTTGAAGGATAATAAATACAATAGCATCCATTTGGCTTCAAAATATGCACAGATATTTGTCCTTGGACATGTTCTGTTCCTCGAGTTTCGCTCTCGGAAAACTGTTCGCTTCTCAGAACAGATAATGTTTGCGGACAAATATCCATGCATATTTTCGCACCAAATGGAGGCTATTGTTTATTTATTCCCCTTTCAAACCTACCTGTGATGCTGATACAAATTTGCCACCTAAAAAATTAAAAACAACATGCATTATCATTCTACTCAACAAATGTCAGGGAACACCATATCTCCCATCAGATATCACATGAATGCAAGGTTATACATGAAGCTCTAAGAATTATCAACATAACTAGTTAAGGAGACTTAAAACATCCTAAGATAATAAACAGTATGCCTTTTTATCATGGGTTACACAACCTCCTTTTCGGGGGATGGGAGTGCTTTGTGGCATTTTGTCACAATGCTTCATTAGCAGGGTATATATATCACTAGTATTGTATCCATTTATATTCATTCATTCCAAGTCATACAACCACCGATTCGGCCTCTAAATTAAATACCCAGTGGTTAAGGTCGATTACCATTTTCAGGTATTGGCTTATCATGCTATTATATTAAGACAGAATCCGCCAGGACTTCGAGTAGTTATTGGACAAAATTATGTACCAAAATTATTTACACCTTATTGCAAGCTTTTGTGTTACTGCTTCAAATATCTTATAAAAAGAAATCTTTTCTAACAACACCAAACATCGAAAACCGATTTCGAAGTTCCACTGAATTCCACTAAATTGCTTAAAAGATGTGAGCTTTTGCCTATAGCTTGTGAACTTTGAATTTCATTTTCTCAGGCTCTGATAAAATTATTTACACCTTATTGCAAACTTTTGTGTCACTGCTTCAAATATCTTATCAAAAGAAATCTTTTCTAACGTCACCAAACACCGAAAACAAATTTCGAATTTCCACTGAATTCCACTGAATCGCTTAAAGACGATTTTTCAAAACGGCTGCACGTGAGAATTTGCCTATACCTTGTGAACTTTGAAATTCATTTTCTAAGACTCTGATAAGAAGTTGTTGTCGGTGTTATCAGAGATTATTACTTATATCTTTACCTTTTGTTTAGGGTAGAAAATAACGCAATAGGATTTAAATTATTCTGGTACTCGATTTTTGTCCAACTTAAATAAATATTTCGTATAGTGTGATCGTCCGGGTGAGAGTAGTTCTGGTGAGAGTCAAGTGAAGAGTTGTTGTCAGTTGGTGATGTTATAAGTCTGGTCCGTTGAAACTGATTGGTCAGTTTAGCCGTGATGTTATTGGCTGTAAGACTCGTGTTCAGTCCGTCAACAGTAATTGGTCAGTTTCGATCCGTCTATTGTTAGTCAAATTAAGTAGTTCTGTCAGTTCTGTTTGTGGTCTGTTCGTCGGTTTTGTTTATGTCGTTAATTAGTTGTTTGTAAGGTGGCGGCAGTTGTTGACATCTGTTGATAGGCGTTTGTTCTAAGTTGGAAAGTAATAAATATTACTTAACATCCTGGTGGATTCCGTCTTAATACTAGCTGATGTTCAGATTGTTGTGAACTTTATAGTTGTTATTGAGTTGTACTGTTAGTTTTCATTATTTTGCGCATAATTATTATATTGTTTGCGAAATGTTTTGATGTGATTTTTTTCGAAAGACATAATAAAGAGGGTCATACATGGCTTTTGTTGACACAGCTCTAAAGTGGTTGCCTATAACATGATAAATGTTTTATATTTGGTTGAGTGGGGAGCAAATTAGAATATAAATATAATGTACATGATTGTATGACAATACGAAATAAAACAAAACTTTGATTTTAAGCAGTCTCTGCCTGTCCCTTGTTTTGCATTAAAAAGTCAGTAAAAAAATCTGAACACTGAAGATCAATGATAATATTTACAATACAAAACTACCTTCTTACATTTCACAATTATTTCTGGCTAGATCAGCAATTTGGCTGTATTGTGACCAGTCAACATCCTAATTTAATTGCTGATTTCAATTAGCCAGAAATCATCATGAGGTTTATAAAAAAAAACTCTTCAAAACTTCAACTTAAAAAAACAAGGTTTAATATTGCTGCATGTATTTAGCACTACCATTCTCATCCTACAGACAATAATAATTATTGTCTGAAGTACAACACTGTACCTGCTGTTCAAGGGACTCCTTGAAATGGGCAGCAACAACATTCTGCAACAGAACAAACTGTCTTACTTGTGATATCTAGAGCAGTAGTTCAGCAGCTCTCATAAGCTTGTAATTCAACTGGTCTCGGCCACTAGTGTAGCAGTTGCTATATTGTATTTTGGGGTTAGGGGCATTGTTCCTGTTGTTTGTTCTATTGTTCCCTCAAGGATATTGATCATCATTCATATGACCTTGTGAGAGCTGCTACCCAACCAATCTACAAACTAAGTTAATGTTTGCTCCTGTAGACGCATTTGAACATTAATGATATCAAGTCACCAATGGAGCATCTTACAGTCAAGCACCTCAAACTGTAGCCACCTGACAAAGTTTTTGGCATCTTTTTGACTAAACTACCAATCAGATGCCTTGAAAAATGGAGGGCAGGGTTTCAACTGCTGCATGATTCATCATCAAATGCCAGAGTTTGAAAGGCATGAGCAAATATGCCAAGTTCAACAGGCAATAAATAAATTTTATGCCAGCAATTTGGTCAAACTTAACTTTTTGTACAGGAAATGCATTTTTAATTAAAGATTTTTTTGAGACCTAATTTTCAAATTCAAGTCTTCTGCACTTGTATAATCTGTTGAAACTGAACGCTTCACAGATCCTTACGGAAATTTAATTTTATATGAAGCCAACTGATAAATAAGTTTTGTACGTCTTCCAACAGTTTAGTGAAGCAAAGCTCTTTTTGTAGTGTTGGCCATTCCTATATCGTCAGTTCAACTGCATATTCGCTCGTGTGTTGTGCAACTGGAAACCTTCAAACTAGTCAAAAAGATGTCAAAAACTAAGTCAGGTGGCTACGGTTCTAGGCACTTGATTGTAAAACATTTCTAGTTCCATGTCTTCAGGCAGCTTCATGTAATTCCTTCCATTCCAATTTAATTCTGCATTTTCATGTCTACAAAGAGAAGTCAGATTATACTTACAGAAGGGAAAAGATTCTGGTTTTCCACAAAGCTTTCATACCTCTCAGCATCATAATCACCAAGCTCAGCTATAAAAGACAGAGTGTAAATATTAGCCAAGGGTTACTGACTTACAAAGCTTAAATCCCTTTGCTCCCATACGTAATGCATTCAACCAGTGAGAATATCACATGTATTTCACGGTCAGTCTTGAAGCTCGTGCAGACAAACTGCCCAGCGGTGCAACATTTTTTGTAGATGGTCACATGTGCTTTGTCTACAATGGCATTTGAATTTGTGATATGTACTCTGAGTTATTCTCACCTGTATTTGAATCTCAAAATTAGAGATGTTTGTAAAGATTTTGAACCATGTTTCAAGGTTCACAATTTGGTCTCTGTTCAACTTAAAAGCAACAAATTTGGTCAAATAGCCAATCTCGACACAACCTTTTACGTTGTGGCCTGTCCGTTTATTGATTGGTTAAAGTTTGAAACTCATCCCAGTTCCCTGTGCAACTTTAGAAGAAATGGCCTGTTATTGTGTTTTTTACATTCACCAGGGTTGAACTGTCAGGTGATCATGTAGGACGGACAAAGAATTATAAAACCAAAAAAAGTTATTTCCAGGAGGCAGAGACAGTCTCATCTTGCTTTTATTACCTCCAAAGTCGACTGATAATAATATTAATAATAATAATAATATGGGGTGTGAGGACAAAGATTATTCCTGTGATAGTGGGAGCATTGGGATCAACACCACTAAGATTGAATGACAACCTGGGCATTCCTGTTGAACTGATCCAGAGATGTGCATTGTTGGGGCCGGCAAGAATTCTTAGGAAGGTTCAGAAGATGTAGAGAAGAGAAGAAAGCAAACAAAGGGTGTTTCCTGGCTTCCTTTGGCAACTTGTTGTTACCCAGAGCCAATGAAGAAACCAGCTTCAATAACAATAGCTGTATGAATCTTAAATAACAACAATAATAATAATAATAATAATAATAATAATAATAATAATAATAATAGTAATAATAATGTTGCTACGCGAAGGTAGAATGCTCCAGGGGCGTATTGGAAAGCTTAAGACATTTGATCAACCGGAAAAATCCAAGATATTTGCTAAGCTTGTGCTCGAAGGACAAATCAATTCAGCGCTGCGTTTCCTTAGCGAAACATCAACAGGGGGCGTACTGGAGCTAACGGATGACGTCATGGCCCAGTTGAAAGAGAAACATCCAAACCCACAACCAACAACGTTGGGCTCACTTCTCTTCGGGCCGATTAACGATGATATCCCCGAATCGGTGTACTCAGAGATAAATGGTGAGATGATAAGGGAGGCTGCGTTAAGAACAAAGGGATCAGGGGGACCATGCGGGGTTGATGCTAATGGTTTTAGAAGAATGATGGCTTGCAAATCCTTTAAACAGTCGTCTACAAAACTATGCGAGGCGATAGCCACAATGACAAGGACTCTATGTACAACTTATATCGACCCTGCAACCATAGAGCCTCTGGTGGCAAGCCGATTGATTCCCCTGGACAAAGGTGAAGGTGCAGTGAGGCCTATAGGGGTCGGCGAGGTGATACGAAGGATTATTGGAAAGTGTGTAATGAACGTTTCTAAGGGAGACGTGGTTGAGGCGAGTGGTTCACTCCAGCTATGCGCAGGTCAAAAGTCCGGCAGCGAGGCTACTATACATGCTATGCATGCCATATTTGAAGCAGATGACACAGACGCGGTACTGCTCATCGATGCTTCTAACGCATTCAATGCACTTAACAGAGCAACTTCACTGCATAATATCCGGGTTCTCTGCCCTATAATTGCAGCATACGCCATCAATACTTACAGGAAGTCGGCACGGCTGTTTATTACCGGCGGCAAAGAGATCACGTCAGCTGAAGGAACAACACAGGGTGACCCACTTGCTATGGCCCTCTACGCCTTAAGTGTGCAGCCGCTGATCACAAGCCTGCAGGCGGCGTCCAGTACTAAACAGTGCTGGTTTGCTGACGATGCCTGTGGAGCTGGCTCGGTACTGGAAATCAAGAAATGGTGGGATGTCCTCAACAGCCTTGGCCCAGCCTTTGGCTATTTTCCCAACCCCAAGAAATGTTGGATTATCTCAAAGCCAGATAAAGAGGCAAGCGTGAAAGAAGTGTTCAAGGACACGGCTGTCAATGTGACGGTAGAGGGACAAAAACATCTGGGTGCGGTGATAGGTTCACGGGAATATCTAGAGGAATACGTTAGCGAGAAGGTGACCAACTGGGTCAGCGAGATTACTAAGCTGGCAGAGTTTGCTCTTTCTCAGCCTCAAGCGTGTTATGCTGCTTACACCTTTGGCCTCAAGCATCGATGGACCTATTTTTTGAGAACTTTGCCTGATATTCAAGAATTATTGGAGCCTTTGGAGAATGCCATATCTAAGGTGCTCATCCCTGCAATTACGGAGCATAGGTGCACTCGGCTGGACAGGGACATCCTAGCACTGCCAGTCCGTCTAGGGGGGCTTGGGATGACAAACCCGTGTCTCGACGCAAATCTTGAGCAATCCTCCTCCGTCAAAGTTACCATCCCGCTGGTCCAACAGATCGTGGCTCAATCCCATCAGATGCCGGATGATTCTTTGGTCAAGCCACTACAACAGGCAATGAGGAGTGAGAGAGCAACGGTGCTCCAAGACAGGGCAGAGCATATCAGAGGAGTAGCCCCACAGAAAGTCCAACGGGCACTTGACCTTGCTGCGGAAAAAGGGTCATCTGTTTGGCTGACGGTACTCCCCCTTCGTGAAATGGGTTTCAATCTAAATAAGAGAGAGTTCCGCGATGCAATCAAACTGCGCTACGATTGGCCGGTTGATGAAATCCCTTCCACCTGTGTATGCGGTGATGCTTTTACAGTGGACCACGCAATGATATGCAAGAGAGGTGGGTTCGTTACCCAACGTCACAATGAGCTGAGGGACTTAGAAGCCGAACTCCTGAATATGGTTTGTACCGATGTTGAGATTGAGCCTGTCCTGCAAGATATCTCGGGTGAACAGCTGGGAAGAGGTTCTAATCGAGCTCCAGATGCGAGATTGGATATTCATGCGCGCGGGTTCTGGGAGAACCAACGATCAGCATTCTTTGACGTGAGGGTTTGTCACCCTAATGCTGATTCGTATAGGGACCTAGAGCTCCAACAGATATACCGCAATCATGAGAACGAGAAGAAGCGCCTTTACGCGAGGAGGGTTTTGGATATCGAACAAGGAACTTTTACACCCCTTATTTTCACGTCAACAGGCGGCATGGGAAACGAGTGCTTGCAATACCATTCCAGACTGGCGCAGCTGATCTCCATCAAGAAAGGAGAACATTATGCTAAAACAATCTCCTGGATAAGAGCAAGGACATCCTTCGCTTTACTAAGATCCGCACTAATCTGCCTAAGAGGTTCAAGAGCTAGAAGGAAAGCCTTTTGTGACTTTAAGAACATTGATATTGACGTTGAAACCCAGGAGGGAGCCATCATGTAAACACTGTTCAAATAGGTTTTAATAGTTTATTTCTTTTATTTATTTTATGACATTATCTCATGGGAAGAACGTCAGGAAAAACAAAATTTGTATATATATTTTTTTAACAGATACACCTAAGATTCAAGTTTGTATGAATAGAGCATGTAAAAGCTTTCAGAGTGTTATTATGTAGGAAGGCTATTGAAATTTTTACTGAAATTATCTCATGGAACAAACTTAGGGAAAAACAAAATTTGTATATTTTATTTTAAGCCACTTACACCTAGGATTCAAGTTTGCATGAAAAGTTTTCAATAAAGTATTATTATAATAATGATAATGATAATGATAATAATGATGTCATAAATATTTGCTTGTTAAATTGTTTATAAAAAGGTGAAAATAATGATGATGATGATGGTATGGTCGAAAACATTTTTGTTTTGAAAATTTTACCAATAGTGGAAGCTCCTGGATGTCTCAGGCACCCAACCTCCATTTGCGATGCAGTTGTTAAGTCACATTTTTAGCCTTTTTATAAACAATAATTATAATAATAACAATGGCTTTTAAATTCCTGGTTTGTACTCTGTGTTATTCGCATTGGTAAATACCATCCCCTCCCCCATTATTGCTAATTATTGCTTATGATAATTAACAATTATTCACTGATTAAGTGGAGGTAAATATCCACTACTTTCATCAACATCACCAAATAACTATCGGACCAAAATATTGCAACCAAAGCGACACACAGGAAGCCATTTTGTTTCTCTTTGGCTGCTCAGAGGTGAATAGTACTTTGCTAATCACCTCTGAGTTAACCAATCAGAGTACACAAAAAGCACTATTCACTTGTGTGGTATCAGAAACCCATAAGGGTTGAAAGTAATGCATTGAAAAGAAATCTTCCTCTTGCAGAACTTGAGCACCAGTGATGCCCTTTCTGGTCGAAGGTGATAAGGTCAGAAATGGAACATAGGCCCCTGCTTGACACAGCTGGTTTGGGGTGTTTCAGGTGTCAGTGCGTTAATTCACAAATAAAAATGGAGATAGAATGGATTTATAGATAGGGTAAATACATTTCAAAAGCAATTTTAATCTTATCACCTTGTGCCGAGTATGATGCAAGTAAAACAGCAGTATCTTTTTCACATGACAGGCTCCCTTCGAGAATTTGCCCTTTGAGTTGCAAGTAGTAGAAATTTCTGGAACATGAACAGAGCAAAATTAATAACAAAGTACAGTTGAATCCCGATAACTCGAACCTTCAAGGGAAATCGAAAAAGGTTCGAGTTATCGGGTGTTCGAGTTATCGAGGGTAAAATTAGTAAGAAAATTACCTGGAGGGGAATCGAAAAAGGTTCGAGTTAGCGGGAGGTTCCAGTTATTGAGGGTTCGAGTTATCGGGATTCAACTGTAACTTGATTTAACATGTAAATTAAAATGGATTTTTAAATTTCATTTCATTTTTGTGTCTAGTCAGGGCTCAAAATAATTTTTGAATACTGACCGGTCATGTTGACTGGCCAAATCAATTTTTGCTCGGTCATGTCTCGTTTTTGACCGGTCATAATATTGAGTATTTACTTTGAAGCAATAGCCTATTCTGCCAAAAATTTCGCCTCAAAAGCTAAAACACACGTTGTTAAAGAGTATAAGGCTTAAGCATAAATGTTTTGATCACTAAAAGTGTCATTTTATTATGTTCGCTTTTTGAATTTCCATTTCTTCTGCGTTCTACTCTACATAAAACAAAATGCTCAGTAGCCGTAATGTTATGTTACTCTCATTGTAGCTTTCATTGGAAAACATGTTTTTTTTTTCTGTAAATGTTAGATAAAATGATAAACTTCAATTTAGGCACATAAAAGAAAAAATGATTTTTTTCACTCTTGAAGGTGGGAAGTCACCTTAACGACTTACGGGTGGAGGCAATCTTGGTTGTAAGCACTTTACTGGTCTTTACTGCCAAACACTAAATAGTAATAGGACATATGCCTATGCTACAAGTGAGATAACTGCCTGTGCTCGGCATGTAGGAAGAAAGGAAACGCCAACGGCTTTATGTCAACTGTGTCCCGTAAAAAGGATTTATGTCCTCGACTTTTAGATACAGTATCTTTCCTGTATCATGCGAATATCCCATTTCAAGCTAGGGGATTAACAAAATAACCGCCGAGAAAAGATTTCACATTCGTCCACAATGCTTAGCAACCAGGCCTTTCAGTGAGGGTGTACCGGAAGTTTAACATGTCTTGTTGCTTGTTCAGGTCTGCTGGAAATCTACTAACAAACCATCTTTTACTTAACTAATTAGCGATAAACACAGTCAGGAAGTTGTCAAAACTTCAAAATACAATGTGCTTGGAACTGAACTTAAAAAATTCAAAGCATTTAATGATTTTATTATTTTCTCATGATCTTGGTGGTGAAAAACAAGCTACAAACTTGTACTTTCTATAGGTGCATATTGTTTTTTAAATCAACTAACAAGTGCTATTTTCCTCGGCCCGCCTGACAATTCAAACTGTAACTGCGTACGCGTGTTAATAGCAGACGTTGATTGATGCGATGTTCATTGTTGTCTGTTTAGCGTATTTACAGACGTGGATGTTTCCTGTTTTATTAAGCAGACCGCTAACAAATCCACAGAGCGTGACCATCTCATCTGTATTCTACAAATTTGTGTCTGCAAGCTGCTATGGTATTTTATGATTAAATTACTGTAAAATTTCAAGAAATACTGCGAATAATTTTTTTTTGTTATTTATTTGGAAGCCGTGTATGTGACCGGTCAAAATGACCGGCGAACCAAAATTTTGTCCAGACAAATCGTCATTTTGGCCGGACATTGTCCGTTGACCGGCCGTTATTTTGAGCCCTGCTAGTGCAAAGCAACTAGACACAATGAAAAAGCAGAAAAAAATTAGATAAATTATGTTATGTTAAGAATAGAATTTCACTGGGGTTTCCCTTCTGTGACCACTTACATGAAGATGAGAACCAATTCACAAATGTGTGCAGCAGAAGCCCATAGGAACAATCAAGAAGTGTATTTCCCAGAGCAAGAAACACTAATGTTGCCTGAGTGAAAATACCTTTGACTGACTAAACATCTGTCAAAGCTGCAGTGTATTTATGAGAAAAGTAATACTAAAAGTTGGTTGTAACCTACTTGAAAATCATGTATTAAACTAAGCATCGGTTTTGTCAACTATTTGCATCTAATTAATCACCAAAGCTGAAGTGAGAGCTTCCATGTTTAGGGGATTTGTTGCAGATGTGCTCTACAGTTCTTATAATAAGTCAATTCTAGCCATTGTAAAAAGCTGTTGTAGAAAGCATTTCGATTGAACTGCAGACTTGCAAGCATGAGCGTCTCACATGCTGGCTCTAAAAATCAGTCAATCAGCTCAAGAACAAACTGCATAGGACAAGAACAAAATATGTCCAGGCAGTTAAAAAAGGTAATACAAAGTATAAAATGACAAAGCAAAATAATATTTGATGAATTCGCTAAGATTTGAAAAACAGTGATGTATTTTATACTTGGCATTTGTAGCAACAAGTCAATGATTGACCCAAGGGATTTTCCTGGCTTATGCCAGTAATATTGTGTTTTGAATGTTACACTACAATATAACGAAACTTTCATTGAGTAACAAAATCAGTCTTAATTTTATTTTATTTTTAGTTAATGAATGAACATCCAAGGAGGAATAATGTATAATTTTAAACTTTCAAGCTGTAAGCTGCATATAAACTAGTCTCCACCTTGCACCGGACACATGTTCATGTTGTGGATAATTTATAGATGAGCTATCCATCCTTTGCAATCTGATTCCTGATTGTTCATGCAAAATTTCTCCAGGTAAACACGCATTAGCAAACACTACAGTCATGTAAATTACTAATCTTGCCAAAGACATTCCAAAACAATAGGTATAAATAGCCTTTTTAATATTAAGTAAGTAAGTAAGTAACTTTATTTAATGAGGGTTAAAAAACTTTACAGTCGCTGACTGACAAACCCGTGGCCCTCGCTTAAACAATTAAAATATAAATTACAATAATTTTAAAAATATCTAACTATGAATAATAATGAGTATAAAACTGGTAAATTAATAGTCTGTTCAGTTAAGAAATGTTAACCACCTGGCCAGTTTGTCTTGGAGCCTCAACCAAGAGGAACCTGCCACAAAAAAGTGAATCTTGAACTTGAGATTGATGCTCGTGCCAACAGAACTGCAAACATGATGTTCCAGCTGCTTCTTTATTGGTTTTTCCAGCACCAGCCACCACTCATAACCTTTCTTAGTCTTGTAACATAAACCAAAGTATCCAACCTGTATACAAACATAAACAAATAAACGGCACGCAATGCATGCAGAAGCGATGACGTTTCACAAGGGGTCTTTTTAGGGCCTGTTTACATGGAGGTGGGGGACCCCGGGCAGGTGAGGTAACCCGCCTAGGTGGGGTAACCCACCTCTCCATATAAACTCTCATTTTTTCTCGATCGTGTTTACATGATAGGTGGGGTAACCCGCCTAGGCGCGTTGCCCAGTCTGCTGGGTAGGGTAACCCTCCCAGCCGGGGTCGCTTTTTGCCATGTAAACGTTTCAAGGTGGGGTAACCCGCCTACCCGGGGTCGGTTCATGTTACCAAAACGCGCCAAATCCGAACCAACAACCAAACGCCCGCCATATTGGAACCGCAACAACATGTTTCAGTCTCGAGGATATCAGCGTGGGGAGCTTTTTCGCCGGGTTCATCTGCTTAGTGTCGAAGGCCGCAATCAAGATGGCAATCAGGAAGAATCTGAAGGTATTCAAATTTCAAGTGATGCTTTAAGTGAAGGACCGATCGAAGCACGCGCTTCTTCTCTACTTAGAGATCAGTCGATAACACAAAGCAACGAAAAACGTTGTCTCTGCCAATGAAAATCATGCTGTGAGAAAAAAAAACAAAAAAAAAACAAGAAATCTACCCCACACTATTTTCTCAAGGAAGTTAACCCCAGGACCCCAGGGTGATAAGATTGCATGTAAACGCGAGCTATTTTTTGACCACGGCTGGGCGGGTTACCTCACCTACCCGGGGTCCCCCACCTCCATGTAAACAGGCCCTTAGAATTTTCAGGAAATTTGACAGAAAATTTCAAGAAAGTTAATAAAAATAGCTGACAACTTCTGTGTTGAATGATTGTTCGACAAAAGTTGCGTTATGTTGCAGGGAGATATCTGATACTGACGACTTATGATACAAGGTCAAACGCTGTCTTGAAATTGTTGAGCCCTTTTGTTTTAAAAAAAATTAAAGATTTCTGTTTACTAAATCTTATAAAACACATCAAATATAATTAGTCTCTTTCACTTATACTTAGAATTAGTCCTTTCTAACTGCCCGGGAGTATTTTGCTTTAAGTTCTATGCAGTGCTTTCTTGTTGAGTTAAACATGATTTCTTTTCTACTGACGTTTATTCCTGAACAACTTCTGTGTTGAATGACTGCTTAACAAAAGCTGTGTTATCTTGTAGCGCGACATCCGATACTGATGACATACGATACAAGGTCAAACGCTGTCTTGAAAATGTTTAGCCCTTTTCTTTTAAAAAATGTAAAGATTTCTGTTTACTAAACCTAATAAAACACATCAAATATAATTTATGTCTTTCGTTTATACAAAGAATCAGTCCTTTCTAACTGCCCGGGAGTATTTTGCTTTGAGTTCTACGCCGTGATTTCTTGTTGAGTTTTACTTGAATTCTTTTCTACTGATGTTTATCCCTGAAGTTAGTTCCAAATTCTATTTGGTTCTAGAAAGATCGGTCGATTGCAACAGGCAACAGATCCCGTCCGTCCACTCGCACGACGACAAGAACAAGAACACAAACCATGCACCTAGTTCCCAATGCTCTTCGGTACAATTCAGGGAGTAATCGCGCTCACACCGTAACACCAAAAATTCCATAAATTCCATCGCTTTTTCGCTTTACAGCATTAACAGATGACGTCATTATATGACGTCATCGCTTAAAAATAATGCACACATTAAAGGAGCATTGTTGTTAATAAATTATACAGCAAAAGGTTAATGTTGTCCTGGGATTCTTATTTTGGCTAGTTACAAACATTCCTTTGTGTGTCAGGCTCACATAAACATTGAGGCAGAGATTGTACTAAAGGAAATGGAAATCATCTTTAATAAAAATCGCTAGTTTCGAATGGGAGTACTTTCCACTGAACCAAAAGTTTCAGAAATCAAGTGGTATGTAACAAGTTGGATGAAACGTAAATTTAACCTCAAATGCCTGTAACCACCCATGTCATGCATACAGCTCACAACTCTCCTACCTACCCTACTGATTATTCTTTTGTTTCTAAACTTCTGTCAATCAGATTCCATCTTCTGTACAGTACATACATTTTGCAGGTTTTAATAAAAAGGCCTAATTTTGCCCTACCACATGCAAAACAACAAAAATGGGGGTCTCAATGTGGTCTTTCTCTCCTTTTATAAGACACTTTCAGCTTTCTAGAACTCAAAATGGAAAGAAAATACCCAAAGGGAAACTTAACTGCTCATAAAATGGACATTGAGATCTTAAAAGTAATGAAATAAATCTTTTGACTTTGGAAGCCTTGGATTCTGAAGAGGGTCACTTGATTCAACATGAAAAATTAATTTAAGCAGACTGCACACATCAAATGGAGCTCTCTCAACTTACGAGCCAGGATACAAGTACTTTGCTTAAGGACGGTCGCCCTAATTGTTTTTGCGCATCCTTACTGCGCACGTAATTCATGTCGCAACGTCACGCGTCGTCATTCATTGATCGCGCGTGCTCAGAAAAATTTTCAAACAAATACAGGGCTGTTAGCTGTTGCAATTACTTTGCTTGCAGTTTGCTCTCTCAAATGGTCGGTGACCCCCAATTTTTTTTTGATAGGCAATGTTTTGCAATTCTCGACAGATTGTAAATCAAAGGCCCTATGAGGCCACGACTGTTTTTTTAAGCGATGACGTCATCGTTTAATGTGTTCGTGTGAGTTCTTGTCGCTTTTATTTAACAAGTGACGAATTAAATCGTTGAAGTCGAACGTGCATCACTTGTAAAGATCTATATGGATTTACGTTGTTTTTCATTTTGTTTTGCATTGGTTGTAAAAGAAGCAAGCTCCAAGCAGACAAATTCAAGTTTGCGTGTTTTCGTGCTAGCGTGTGTACACTCTTTTCCCTGTACAGCGTGTACGATTGACGTTCAATTTCCGGAATGTGTTTTGATAATGCCATGTTGAGCATGATAAGTTTGATATTGCATTCTTTGATTGCTGTGAAGATTAACGTCGCATAAAATTTATTTTGAAATTGGTTGCGTTGACCTTTGTCGCATGATACTGATAATCTTCTGTCAGCTAGCGATTACACAAACTTCGTTTTCAAGTCTGATTTTGTGGTGAACTCAATGGCACGTGGAACGACTTTTTGGTGGAATTCAATTGTGTATATATCTGGATAACTTTGGGGGCAAGTTGTTTTCTTCTATGTATTTTTCTATTCGTGTTTGAAAACATATGATCACTTTTAACGATCCGCACATTGTCTTTTATTTTAATATGCTTTTAAAATATGACTTTGCCTGTCTTCTGCGACCGCTATTTTGGTTGCTTATACTGCTAGTTTTGTTGTTCCTTCTTTACTTGCGGTAGGATCCTCTGGCTTTTGGGATAGGTAGTCTTCTGCTAGGAATAAATCTCGCTCCAGATTTTAACTTGTCGTTGAAACTCGAGTGTTCTCCGCTGCGACCTGTGCTGATGATTTTGCTTGCATGCGATGAACATTTATCTGTTGTGGGTTATAAAACTCAGCAAGGGCACTTCTTAACTCCGAGGCCTATAAAAGGTGTTTGAAATGCGTTGATTTAGGTTGTCGCTGTGAAGCACACGATGTAATTGTTCCTTCTTGTCGCTTCTATTTAACAAGTGACGAATTAAATCGTCGAAGTCGAACGTGCATCACTTGTAAAGATCGATACGGATTTACGTTATTTTTCATTTTGTTTTGCATTGGTTGTAAAAGAAGACAAATTCAAGTTTGCGTGTTTTCGTGCTAGCATGTGTACTCTTTTCCCTGTACAGCGTGTACGATTGATGTTCAATTTCCGGAATGTGTTTTGATAGATTGCTGTGAAGATTAAGCGTCGCATAAAATTTATTTTGAAATCGGCTAGGTTGACCTTTGTCGCGTGACACTGATAATCTTCTGTCAGCTAGCGATTACACAAACTTCGCTTTCAATTTCGCTTTCACCATCACATGCAAACTTAAGAAAATTCTGTTGATTTTTCTATAGGGCAGAAACAACATACACCTGATTTAAGGTAAAATAAAAATAAAATATGTGACCTCTCACGCGAAAACGTGCCTAACGGTATCCGTTCGAACGGCCGAACCCACGGCAAGCGAACGGATGAGAAACGGGTAGGCAAGCCGTTCGAAACGGATAAAGCGAACGGCTGAACGGATGCAGAAAATTTTCGAATGGATGAGGTCGAACGGCTGAACGGATGAAGAAAATTTTCGAACGGATGAGGTCGAATGGCTGAACGGATGAAGAAAATTTTCGAACGGATGAGGTTGAACGGCTGAACGGATGAAGAAAATTTTCGAACGGATAAGGTCGAACGGCTGAAGAAAATTTTCGAACGGATAGGGTCGAACGGATGAACGGCTAAAGGAAATTTTCGAACGGCTCCTACATGAACCAGTTCATACATGGCAACGGCGCTCTGTTTCCGCTCTATTTACATTTGCAGTTGCCGCCGAGAATGTAACACCGCCGGCTGTTTATGAAGTCAAAATCTTTCGAATTTGCTTGGTGCATTCCTGTTTTTTAAAAGAAAATAAATATCGAAGCGTAGATAAAAAGTGAAATAACAATCGTGACAACGTGAGACAACTCGACGCGTGAAGGTCACACTTCTGTCGGAATGTCCTGTGTCAGCGACTGAGAACGTTGTTTAAAATTCACGTATATGTATACTTGAAAGGTATTATTATACGACAAATGTCTGGATATTTATTATTTCTTTCAACTTTGCCACACAGATCGGATATATAAAAAGCCAAATCAATGTTTTGATCGTCAAGTTGTTTCCCCGCATACAAATGTCTGGGACGGCGGGACGTAATGCACGTGCTTCATTTCTTAAAACTTTTCAATATTTACACGTAAGCCACAAATATTAACACTGATCGCCGACCAAACGATCTGAGCATCCAATTTCAAACTGACCGAAAAACGTTACAGTGGGATATAATGAATTATTCTTATCTGCAAAAGAAACGAAACTTCTAGCCGAACAACAAAGTAAACAACTCGTGTGAAGAAGCCGACATTTGCATAATCAACGATGAACGTTTCCCGAAAGATAACACATTTCCTGCAAAATAATGTCATTGATTCCCTGATCTTCCGTAAAACTTTAATTCGATCACAGTGAGCGTTCACAAACTTACATGTAAGAAACAAACTTTTTATGTGTTTGTTTTCATGACTATAATCGCTGTCACGCTTGTTGTTGACAGCCGTATTACAACTTATGAAGTTTTCATCCAGGTAAAAGCCAACTTGATTGAATAAAACTCAAGTCTTGAATAAAACGTTTATCGATAATCGAAAGATAGCTCAGGAGCAGAAAAAGAACCGTGATTATAATATTCCTGAGGTGTTTGTAAACAACACATATTTTCATTCGTAACGCTACCTAACGGCGTTCGACGCGAGCGGGTGAACGGATAGCGCTAGCCCGAACGGTTGCCCCTTTTTTCTGAAGGGATAGCTCAATCCGTTCGAACGGCTGACAATTTTTTCTGAACAGATAGCCCGAACCGTTCAAATGGCTGACAATTTTTTCTGAACGGATAGCCCGAGCCGTTTGAACGGCTGGCAATTTTTTTTGAACGGATAGCTCGAACGGTTCGAACGGCTGACAATTTTTTCTGAACGGATAGCTCGACCCGTTCGAGTGGCAACCCATTCCGTTCGAACGGCTGACGAACGGCTACCGAACGGCTAGCCGTTAGGCACGTTTTCGCGTGAGAGGTCACATATGTTCACAATCGATTTTCAAATTATCATCACATACCCATCAAAACAAAACCATTAGCGCGTAAAGTACAGTGGTCTGTCATCGCTCTTAATAAACCGCAACGTCAAACTGAGAGTGGCGTCACATGTAGGTCTGCCAACCATCTGTCAACGGCCTTTTGTTTACATCTGATCGACCGAGGGAAGGATCGACCGCTTCAAATCGCCACCCCTGCCGTAACTACCGTTTTGCATACACAAAAACAGTCGTAAAAATGAACAAAACGTCAATGTGGGAAGTCTACAGATTACTAATTTTTTTGCCAAAGCAGCATCAAATCTTGCCCATCTTTCAACTGCCAGGCGAGTGCAAATGTAATCACCAAACGATTAGATTTTCTAAAGGAACATGACCAGTTGAATCAATTTGCTTAATAGATCCCCTTAAACAATATTTAGACAAGAAAATTGCATTTCGTGAATTTATTTGCATTATTTTGAGCAAACAGACACTGTCACCATTGTCAGAAACAAAGGCCGATTTATAAGATCTTAAAGTGATCTTTCGGACATCTTATCTCCGAAAGGAATTCGGTGACCCCCCAATTTTTTTACATTTCTGACATGAGTAACCCATAAACTCACAGTGGTGAAAGTTTTAGAAAAAAGTCAATGTTAAAAGAGTTTTGAGCAAACATCCTTAATAAATTTGTTTAATAGCATTTATTTAAAAGATGATTTCATCCATAATTTATAATTTGGCATAAATGAATGATCACTAAAATGACAGCATGTTCTTTTGTACATGCAAAAAAATTGAAACTTTTTTGTTCTAACAGCAAATGTAGTGTTAACTTATTAAATTTCATATTCCTTACAAGTCAGTTTTGGTTTCGAAGGCAGGATGTAGGTCCCATATGAACATAAAATAAATGGTCTAGCTCCCCGTGAGTCTTAATAATAATAATGATGATGATGATGATGATGATGATGACGATGTTTATGATCAAATGTGCCTCCCAGTAGTGGTGTTCCCTATCACTCAAAAGAATTCATGAAATCAACTTCAATACTTAAATAATGTAATTACTTTGACTCTGAGTCAGCTGAATAACAGCTTTGGTTGTTTTGGCCACCCCTTGGGAACCTGGCAACCTCATTCAAAGCAAAATAATATCCAATACCACCTTGCGGCCCTGATTAAAAATAGCCACCTTATAGGCGCATGTGACTACTGCTGGAGGAGAAAAGAATGAAAAGTATAATTGGTGTAAATATGCTGTTAGGGACCGGTCATTATTTATGTAGAGGGGGGGGGGAAGGAAAAATATATTGGAAAGATCAAAATTTCTGTAAGACCCCCCTCCAGGCCAGGTAATTAGCAAGTGACCCCCCCCCCCCCCCCCCCGTTTTTGCAATATTTACGTGATGCCCCCCCCCTGCCCTCACCTCATATGTCCTCTTATATGCCTTAAGTAATTATTAAATGCACCCTACATACAATCATAAGATGATTTAATAGCTACTTTGCATAACAATGGAACTAACCTACTATATCACAAAATCTGCGTATTGTGTGGACCAGTGGCCACTTTTTCGAACATTTTGAGAGCTAAAAACTTATCTTGCATATGTGGATGAGCAGAGACTAGCCGCTATAGCAATACGTATGACAAGTTAAATACAGGTGTCCAAAATCTAGTAACAGGAAACTGTGCAGACCTATGACCTCTGAAAAAATTTCCTGGGCGGCAGTCTTACGGCTCTTCTCAACTAAAAACGCCTCCCAATAATACAGCTGACAGCATATAGTGCCCTTTCTATACAAGTGAGAAGCAAAATAAATTGGACGACCAAATCCAATACAAAACGGCAACTTACAAATTTCGCGAACGTAGGAGTCTGTGTAGGCCTGTCACATGCTTTTTACTTTGTTTATAGCAGAAAATAATTTCAGTCAAACCAAATATTAAACCAGATAGGTCTGGATTCTTTATTACCTAAAATTTGAGATAACAATGGAGTTTAGAGTGCAAACAGTATTTCTGTAAAATACAAATCACTAAGTTGTACATAATAGTGGAGTTTATGCAAAAGAAAAACAATATAATTAGCATAAAATTATACAATTTAGCATTACTGTTTCACAGATAGTGCTTGCACTCTACTAATTAACTGTTTCACCCACCTTGGCCAGTGAACACCTCTACATAAATAATGACCGGTCCCTTATGTGGATGCGAATGCATGTAAAAAAGTTTAAATAAGGCACTGTTGTCGACGATGTAAAACCAGCATCTTGGCATGGTTTTACTGCTTCTGTTTGGAAGGTGATCTTGCAAGGTGATCGGTAACTAGGTGAGTGTTTTTATATTTTACAACATTTACTTCTCATATCCTGCGTCGCAGACAGTCTAAACCGCCGATAATTATGTGACACGTCCAGCAGCACATCGAAGGACAGCTTTAATTGTTACCCGACCGCAAAGACCACAAGAGAGTCAAAAATTCTAGTCAAAACAAACCTTGGAGGAAGCTACATTTGCATAATCACTGGTATGTCAGCATTTTGTTGAAAGTGATCCCTGCAAATGTTGTCATCAATTTCTTCATCTTCTGTGAAACTTTTAGTCAATCATAATAAACGTTCAGCAAGAAACAAACTTTTAATTTGAGCCTTTTCGTGACTTCGCATTATTATAAGCGAAGCGCGAAGAAAGACGGACACGCTGTCACGCTCAAATGTTAAATAAACAATTGGAAGAAGCTTACATTTGCATAATCACAGCTCTGTCGGGTTAAGAAGCTTAATTATCCCACAATAGGACTTAACATTCCTCGGGAGAGCCTCATTTAAGTAAATTTTCCTGTACCAAGCTTATGTACTTCGAAATTTCGGAGTATCGTCAAGCCTACGGGTTCTTTATGGAGCCACAAGCGTATACGTGTTGATTATCATGCGCTGTAAAATAACGATGGAACACCA
Source organism: Meandrina meandrites (assembly GCA_963693305.1). NCBI lineage: Eukaryota > Metazoa > Cnidaria > Anthozoa > Scleractinia > Meandrinidae > Meandrina > Meandrina meandrites. Next base: position 15,133,834 of record OY855915.1, read on the forward strand.
TAGAAATTTGTCGTATATACCGACCTAAAAGCTGAAAAATACTCACGAAACCTTTCAGTTGATCGGTTAGAAACAAAATATGAAAGCTGTGAGAAGTAAATGTTGTAAAATATAAATACACTCACCTGGCAATCGATCACCTTCCAAACACAAGCTGTAAGCCAAGATGTTCATTTTACATCGTGGGCCATTGGTAGGTCATCGTTGATACGAAGTGTTCGCGAAGAGACCACAAGATCTGTATTTATTTGTGCTGATTGGCTACAAAGTATATTCTATTGTTACTTACTTACATTCGGAAATCTTACAGGATCCCAATAGTGACTACGCGCAAGCGCAGTAGTCACTAAAAATTACCTGATACAACAAAGGGCGCCAGTGGTTTGTTCAAATCATGTACCAATTAAATTCTTTCCTTATAATTTTTTTTTTCAATTCCATAAATACACCTGGGAACTACTGTTTTGGCTTCTACCCTGCAGGGGTAACTACCAACAACTCCTACTTGGATTTGCTCACCACCAGTCAATGCTTCACACTTATAGTGTTGACTGACAATTTGCAAAATGTTATTTCTTTGGTCTTAAGTCTCACTTCTGGCAAACTCTGACATTTTGATTGCGTAATTTTTGCTGAAAGCTCATTTCTCAGCAAAACGACTTTTGCATATTTGAGAGCTAAACCAAACTGCAGGTTTTACCAGTATGCTTGGTCATCTGCAAAAATAGCAATGAAATCACTGTGGGCAAAAATGGATCATTTTTACACAAGGAAAAGCCGAGCTTGGATGCAGTCTCAGCACACATCTGATTGCTACTTCTGACAATAGTGTTGGCACTGACATGGAGCTTGACTGTGAGCCTTTAGAACCCCTGAAGCTATGCCAGCTGAAGCATTGTGCCTTTGGCAGGTTTGATCATGCTAAATAGGTCAACAAGAGGGTGAGGGGCCAGACAAAAATAGACACCCTGGCCCAGCAGGGTCAACACCCCTACCCCAACTGATGACTGGTACCTAAACAGTAATTGTTGCATCAATTTATACTGACACATCAAAGTCTAGTCAAAGTTTTTCACGGTTTTAATGATTTCAAAATAAATGCAGTCCAATCAACATTCATTGTGTCAAATATCCCCATAGTTGAATAATTCCAATGTTCATTTCATTTAAATTTGGATCCTTGCAACGAATAATGGAATCTGTTCACGATAAACGAAAGTTATTCTTAAATTAAATAACAATTGCAACAGGATGAGTATTTTGGCTGTAAAAGAAAATGGCATTCATCAAGTTGACCTTATAAACTAGACACTGATCCTTAAAAATAATAAAACAAATCGCACAGTATAACCAGTCGAGATGGCGCGATATTAGGCCCGTTCCTTTTTGAGTGCTTACGGTTCTTGCTGTATAGCCTTGCCCTGCACTGCCCAATTATTGAACATGTAAAAAAAGAACCTGGCCAATATCTGACTGATGCTTGGTCAATAATCTGTAAATATTTAATACATGACGTCTAAAATATATCTACATTCACACACTAAACACAGTAAACTCAGGTTATAAAGGCTTTCTGTAAAATAATCCAGTTCTTCAATTCATGCACGCAAGAGTAAGTTCAACTCAAGATCACTTTAGTCCGAGATACCAATCGACTTCAGTTTGCTACGATAATAGCATGTGCTACTGAGTATTTTGTACGAAAAAATAACACTCGAAATGCTATAAAATTGTTTCCATAACTTAATTCCAAAGCCGTAAATCTTACCTCCTCCAGTCCAAGTTCCTTTGCCACATTTTCTAAACACTCCAGCCCTGTGGCATCTCTCGATAGCGTCACTTCAATACAAGATTTGTCTGGTATTTCGACAAGCACGGAAATTTCCTTCGTTAAATCATCTTTCGAAGGTCTCGTACATATGCCAAAAGGCATATCTATCCCCAAATCACTAACACAAACGAAGTACTTATCGTATTTTTCACAACAACGATAGTAAATATGTATACAGATCGCTTTCGCCAAACGTCAACTTTTTAGACCGCGCACGGACTGGTACTCAAGTTACATTCCGCACATTTCCGGTTGTGGGATGTGGGAACAAGAGCGAACATGTCCGCTTCACGTCCGGTAGAACGGGACGGGAAGTGCCGAAAAATACTCCGACACTTAAATTAAGTTCGTTCGTTCATACATTCATTCATTCATTCATTTGAAAATCACCTGAAACGGTTACAAATCACCACACAGAATTAGCTTGACAAGGGTTAGATTAAGTCACTGGAAAAAATGAAAATAGAGGAACATCAAACCCAGTAGAGGAAACAATATGCTTACTATGCAAAAAAAATGGGGTAAAACACGAACAACATTTCTTGATGTATTGCCAGGGGTATGTTTCCAGAAGAGACGAAGAGATGAGCTCCACTCTCACATTTCAAACGTAGATGCCCCTACAACAGGATTCAAACCCATGACCTCAGCGATAACGTTCGGTGCGTTGCTCCACCAACTGAGCTATGAACCCTTGATACGTGCCTATTGCTACTGTAGCCTGCGAATGCCGACGTCTTTCCGGCTGTGGCCAGAAATTACTCAAATTGCTTGAGCACCAGGAAGATCATTCATTCATTTCATTAAAAGTAAGTGATCAAATCTAACCAGAAGCTTCTAATATAAGATGATAAGAAGGCTCGAATATTACTATTATATTATTATTAATAAAAGCGTATTTGTATTCGAAAAAAAAGTTCTGCTCGAAGATTTTAGCTCTACAGCTACTCTGTAAATTTCGAGAATAAGTTAAGTATATAATATGTACTGGTATGTATGTATGTCTGCATTTCTCGCAGTTTTAATGCCGTCTGTTGCCACCTGTCTTTCAATCCTCCTGAGCCAGGCCCCATGTCAGACCCCTTCAGCTTAGTTTTCACATTTCTCTTCCATGTTTTTTGCCTCCCTGGCTTTCTTTATCCCGGTAGTATGAACCTGAGTTCACTTTGGTCGGGACAAAATTGTTACGTAAGTTGGAGCAAGTTTTCACCGTTTGGCCAACCAACACAAGTCAACGCAAATTGATCACACGTCGGAACTAAGCCCGCATCTTTGACAGAAGCACCTTCGAAGTACCCAACGCAAGTCTGTACGTAAGTTCAACCCGCGCGTCCGTTTGGCCAAAGCTTTAGCCAAAATTGCTTTAGCCAATGATAGCTCATGTCATTACTAACAAAGGACGGAATTGCGCAGACCAACTCACAATATCTGCATTTATACTACTAGGTATAGTTAACACTACAGCTGCCCCCGTTGTTAACCTTTTTTTCTCAGCGCAATTTTTTTTCTCAGTCAATTATTTCGCTTGATATTTTGGCTATTCTATTTTCTTAATTGATTGAAAATCAGATTTCTGTTTTGAACAGTCTTGCGATAATTCAGAAGAAAGCACTAATTTTTCTCGTGTATCACTTGTTTCTGGCTTTCTCTTTTTCAAGATCATGGGACGAGGACGTGCCATTTAAAACAAACTTTTAGTATGAATTGTTGAAGCCAAGTAGATAAGTAAAACAAAGCCAAGCTATGAAAAAATTCTGAATGACTAATAACACGTAAATGTAATTACACGAACTTCCTGAGATCAGTTTGCTTTTTTTTTGCTGTAATGAGTGATCTCAGCGAGGATAAACTTCGGTAATATTCAAATTTAAACGTTTTAAAACTACCAGTTAGGATCAGCTGTTTTCAGATTTTTTGTTTCAATATATTAGGGCTGGGAGCTCAAGCAACAATGAGAAACTTGACAGCGGAGCTCGAAACGGATGCCAAAAGATTTCTCACCTCTGTCAATAAAAGCGCCTGCCTTGAGATTTGATTATCTCAAGAACTCTTTTGAATTCTCTTTCCTTCTCGACAAGTCTCAGTTATAAATTTTACTTAAATGCCTGAAGACTGATCGAGTCTTTTATATCTTATTTCTACCACTTGAGTTTTTTTATTTAATGTTATATGATGTTCCGCCTAAAAGCCGAAAACACTGGATCGACAGTGGGCTAGTTATATATGTATGTCTCAAGTGAAAACTTTCTCACTTCTCTGCGAGTTTCAATGCTCGCGGTATCTTTTAAAAACTTTCCTTCTTTAACTCTTTTTGAACTTATGGCAGCTGCTAACTTTATATCTTGGTTGTGGCCTGAGTCTTTCAAACCCCTCGTGTAAAGTGTGATTTGTGTCTGACAAATCTTGATTTCGGATTGAGTCTGTCAATCCTGCGAGCGAACGAGAGCTGCTCGCAACGCGCTAACAAGAAAAATTTCTAGACCAATACGTACTATTCTTGTTTTTGATCATATCAATTGCGTAAGTTTCGGCTTCTAGACCTTGTGAAATCAATAAAGCTCGTAGGAAACCCGAAGGAAACTCCAGCAACCCAACTGAAATCAACGTTTGCAAGCGTCGTTTGTTGACTATTGTTGTGATTTGTGCACGTGGTTTGTCATCATCACCCAATCATGGTTCATCTTACATCATCATTGACCAATCACCGTACAGGAAATTTTATCACACCTACCGATACTACTTGCGGTCCTCCTTCGGCCAAGTCGAAATTTTGTCTGGTATATACTATATATATATATATATATATATATATATATATATATATATATATATATATACCTGGGCTACTCGACCAAGAACATTCCCCTGCCATCAAGAGGCGATTACATGGAAAGGTTTATTGAAAAGACAGAACAATTTTTACGTCGAATGCGACGCAAGTACTCATTGTTCTCTATTTTCAAATTTGTATATCTTTACATGTAACCGTTTTTTTCTGGCAGTCGCCTGATGATTGCCTCGCATGAGGCATGAAACTCAGAGTAGCGATTAAATGGTTTTGAACTAGTTCGACTCCATAAATCTATGTTATATCAGAAGTCCATAACTAGAAGTCTACATCTGGTATTGGGGCGCGTGCTATGTCTTTCGCGTGTAGGCTATTTTTAGAAACTGATGTCTCGCGAGAAAATGACGTAACCCACTATTTCGACACGATTGGAGTTCTAAGTTGCGGCCGAATATTTTGGAAAGTGGCAGGTGAAATAAATCAAATCACATCAAAACACTTGACAGGCCATTCTCTTTAATTCTCACATTTCGACAGAAGTAGTATCGTAGATAGTGATTTCAAACGTCTGTTCAGTGGCATTTGAAGGCGAGTGAAAAAGCAACCCGTCGCCGGGTTTCCGTAGACAAACTCACAAAACAAGCAGGTCGACTTTTTATAACTTACCAGAGAATTTATGAACAGAAGTTCCCCAAACTTTTAGTAGTTAAGTGTGTCTTTATTTTGTACAGCATATCCTCGTGTTAAAATACTGAACAACATACACAACACAATAGCTGCACACTGCGAAGTGCCCGAGAAGCACAACTTGAATTAAACTTTTGACGGATGTGAATGAAATCATCATTGTTCGATGAATTAAACTCGTATTTCTATTCATATTAAAACAAGTACATTACCTTAGTCAGTCTTTTGTTTTCATGCCGTCCTTATAATTCCAAAAACATGCGAAACTCGCCAAACTTGTCGTTTTCTCTGAATGTTGTTCTCAAACGAATCAAACTTTATTCTGTTCATTCCGCGCTCGATGTTGAGCGCTTCAGGGACCACGGTTTTGTTTTTCAAAATAGCAACGAACCTGTGCCAAAATGCACTTGCTCTCTTAATGCCTGTCTTCATCTTGAGAGTACCATTAATCTTTAGTGTCTTCGCATTTTGAATTTGACTCGGAATTAGTCTATCTTGCCCGCTGCCATTTCGTATTCTGACTCCAAAACACTGATGTCCTCGCTTATTTGGATGCTCCGAATTTTTACAACTTCGATGCTATCGTCATCGATGAAAGATGGCCTGATGATTCTTGTCCGGACGATTTAATCCTCACAAAACGGAAATTACGATGACCAACAAACAGAAATTTCGTAATGCCGTTCGCTCGAGTTCACTCGTCCTCTGCAGTTCTGCTTTTCTTCAAAAATTTGTTCAACCAATCAAAGGCGCGAATTAAAAAATACTTCAATGTGATTGGCTACTTGTTCGCGGCAAAGCTGTTCTAAAAATAGCCTACACGCGAGGAGCGCGAGGTACACGCGAAAGACATATCTCAAAGCCTATTACCAGAGATGTAAACTTCTAGTTATGGACTTCTGGTTATATATATAGTCTATATACGCGCGGACTACAATGATGCCTCCTCGGGTTTTGGCCTCTGGGCCAAAACCCTGCGGGGGCAAAAAAACTTGATAATTAACCCAAATTCAGCAGGCTAAATATGACGTCCTATTTGAGCACCCTGTCGTTACTTGTTCTGGCCAGGCGTTCAGTAAAGCTGGAGAGTAGCACGAGGCGGCAAAGAAAGAATGATAAGAAAAAAAGGCGAGGGCTTAAGAGTCGCTAAAGAGACATGTGGCTTTCTGTCGCTCCCTCGCCCCAATCCCCTCACCATTCGCTGTTCTTTGCACAAATCCCTTAGGCTATTGCTGTCGTATTCGTAGATACAGACGTAAAAAGGATGAGAGAACAAAACTTCGCCAACACCTGTAATCATTCAGATTGATTTCGTGTATTCCACCAGATGTTGATTTAGCTTACTCGGTAACCCTTCAATTTGCTGAGTTGTGCCTGCTGATTTTCTACCTGAACGCTTGTTGAGAGGTGAGTAACTTATAAAAAAGTAAAAATCTGAAATTCTTGTGAACTTAAGAGGTTGCGTGTTTAGTTATTCTCTATGATGTAGAAAGTTCTTTTAAATTATCTCTCCGATCTATTTCGAAATTTTGGCCACAAGCATCAAAACCGTATATGGAACACATATAAATTCCGGCCCTTTGTCTTTCGAAATTCGATGCGGAAAAATCTCCAACAAGTCCAAGTGGACTTAATTATGGTCAGTCGATTTCGTGATTCGAGAGAAATAAATAAAGGTAAAGGAATGAAGGAACTCGACAGGTGGAATATATTATACCTTGGTATTGCCTGTATGAACACGAACAACGAATCCCCACTGTGAATATTGACTTCTTTTCATAGACTACATATACACAAACAAATATGGGCGCTAAGTGAAATAAATGTCGAACTCGTTGATCCATAAATCGAATCACTCACAGCATGCGTAACTAACTAGATACATCTTTTTGTCCACTAGAGTGAACTACCTGCTGTTCAATGCTATTATAAACCGAGTCAACACTTTCATGTGGTTTTTTAATCACAATCTTATACAGTTTACTTCGCTTTATGTGCACTTCTTTTTATCTTCACGGTGCGGTTTTTCGGTTTGCATATCCGTCCTAACTGATAGCTCGTGCTAAATAGGGCCGGTTCCGCTTTGTAACTGAATCGTGTTTTCACGGACGTGCTTTGTGGAATGATTATTTCATACAAAATTGAAAACTTACGAAAAATTTTGTTCCAACCCGACCATGGCAGGAGAAACACTACGAAACATTATTTGCACGCAAATAAACTTTGTCCCATGCGACTTCTGTAGCTTGCGTCGCTGGCATTATACAAAAATGCACACAACTTCATCATTGACGTAGAGTATAATAACATGTTTTTTCATTGTGTCGTACACGACAGTCGCAAGTGGCCTAGGTTTGATTAAAACAAAATAATTCGTATCGCAGACTTACTGTAAAAAGCTTGAAGCATCGTCTAAACCGGTTCTAAGTTAGTGTAACGCGTCCTGGTTGTTTACTGTAAAGACCTGAAATTAGCTTCAGAGCTTTAACAATCTTCTACGTCTAACATTGAGTTTTAATTTTTCAGTAAAACTTGTTTTACATCAGTTAGATTATTTTGGATTGTGAACAAGTTTTCGTATTGCAGGGATATCAACAGGATAACTCCCCCCCAATTCCGCTATTCCACATCTTTTTAGACAACAACTGAGAGGATTTAAAATCCATTTTGTGAGTTTGTTGTGTCCTGTAGATGACCTAAGTACAGGACAACAAACTAACTCGAATTACTCATTTTTAATTCAAAAGCTGCAAAACACCAACCAACCAAAACAACCAGCAATTAACTGGATGGAAAATGCAGTTGAACTGTGAGAGAATTCTAGAAGCCTGTATTGTTGTACTTGAAGGAAGAGCGGCATATAACCTAGAGCCTTCTACCACTGTAGCCAGCTCCACAACACCTCTGACATCTGAAGTCAGCAAACACACAATAGCTTGTTTCAGCCTGGGATTTTTAGATAACCAAATGACGTCTCCGGTAAGTTCACGGAAGGTTGGTGACGATACTGATATGAGGACATGGCGCTCTCAGGTTGGGAAAAAGAAACAAACAAATTACGTAATTACTCTTGATGCATTCATTAAGTTGATCCAAGTTACACTGCCGACGTTGATTTTCCTGCTAAAATCACTTTTTAGAATAGTGTTCTAAAGCGTATTGGCAAGAAATCGTACATTTTAGATAATTAGACAGATCAGACAGTGTGCCATGAATAAATGAAATGTTATTAATTATTTTTGATAGCATGATTGTCTTGCTTCAAATATCTGAAATTATCTTCTCTTTTTAAGCATTTGAAATTTAAAATAATATTCCGATTGTTTATCTGCATAAGGAACAGAAACTTTAATGCTTCCTGTATTAATAATAGAAGTGCAAAAAAACATCAGGGAATAATTAATGACTTGGTCTGTAATAACACCGGTTTGGCGCTCAAGCTAAATGTATTTACTTCTTGTGCTAACTATGTGGTATTAAAAATAACGGCATCTAAATTAAGACGGTGAGCTAATTTTAGACATCAAAACACCCAGCTGCAACAAGCTGAGTGAGAAATGTTTTCAATGTTATCATTTTCAATTGTAAATGTAAAAAAATGAGAAACGACTGATTTGCATTGCCCCCTACGCGAGCATTCAAATAGTTACAGCCCTCTCTCGATAAGCACATTATCCATGTGCTTGTAATCAGGTAATGGCTCAGAGAAAACTTACCTGAGATCATGCTCCCTTCTGGCCTCAGGTCAAGTGAAAACAAGCCTTGCACATCACTGTAAATCATCTTGGTTCCATATTGGGGAGCCCTGATGATTGCTGTGTGTGTTATGTACTTCACATGCTTGAATTTAAAGAACAAAGGAAAGAGCTGAAAACACTGAAACAATGAGTCAGTAGCTTCTTTCATTCTTGTGATTTTAATTCTGACCACATACTGGCAACATCTGCGAAAATGAACAGAACACATTCATGTGGCAGGATCGAGACGTTTCTCGTACGATACAATGCAATGTTTAATATGGTCATCAGTACACTTAGCTATGGTTTCGATGCGTCTCGATAGTTTCATTTTTCTTCTTGAAGCCTGTTCAATGCATATAAACCGACCGATATATAAGTTTGTGGCCTAAATAATATTTTTGGAAAGCGTATATATGCGGGCGGTACAATATCCTTCATTTTCGCATGAAGCCCGGCCAAATGCACTGGATTTTAGCCCGAGGGTAATTCCATATGAAAGGGACAGGAATGCTCGTCAGAAAATTTGAATTAAACTCCCAAAAGAGACAAGTTTGGGAGTGGCTTAGAACCCTAAAGATACGATTTTCATATCTCCAACACACTTCAATGGCTTTGTTTGTTCACCCTGATGGCTAAAAATACTGGCGTTTTGTCTCGAACACCTGTGTGAGACCACATTTGAGACGATGGGCATTTTTGTCCCTTTCATATGGACGCTCGCGCCAAACGAGGATGAGAGTTGACTCTCATCAGTTTGCGTCAACGAGAACGAGAGTCGTCGAGAGTAACTACAAACGAGAGAAAACTGTCATCGACTCTCATGAGAAATTTAAGCATGTTCAAAGTTGCTGATAGCGCACGACAGTCAGTGAGAGTGCATGACAGTTTCAGGCCAAACGAGAGCGAGAGTTTGAACTCTGAACTCATCCTCGTGTTTGGCCCGGGCTCACTGCAGCAAGACAGTTGCAAATCTGATCAGCTAATTTAGTCAAAATCAAACGAAGCATGTTGACGCACATGAACCGCCACCCACATGATTCAAGTCATTGACTGTTGATATATATTTTTTAGCTTCTCATCTCAGTGTTAGTTCTTCGCTCGTTGCTCACAACAACTAAAGTCCCATCTAACAGCACAGTGAAGCCATCGGTTGCACCAACAAACAAGACTAAAGCAACAGCTACAGCATTTCCGAGCGTTAAAAAGCCTTGGTTGAACGAGCCAGCTTCAACTTGGGTGGATATTCGTCTGGTGACTAGAAAAGGGATTAATTTGATCATGTTTGGAAATGGCACAGTAGCTGGGAGCTGGAACACCTCTCTAACAATGATCTATGGTACGTTCCGGCTTTCGGTTTTCCAGGAATCTTACTATCGGAGTTTTGTGGTAAATTCATCTTGTGTTTTTGATTAAGCTAATCAAGGATAAGATTAATTTCAGTTTTCTAACTTTTGGTGATGTTTTCTATTTGTATTTTCTGTCCTTCAGTTTTGATGTCGACTTATCTCGAACTTCACAAAACATTAGCTATGAAAACACTTGAATTTTGAACAGCCCGGTGAGCCCAGGACCCATTAGTCTCCTTCGCAGCCGTTTTTAGTGTCGTCACGCGATGCTCCTCCCCACAGGAGCGTTGCGTGACGACACTAAAAACGGCTGCGAGGGAGACTAAGGACCCATTCAATCAGATGAAATATTTTTTAGTTTTTAAAAACTCTTGTTCCAAGCCATCGTAGTACATCGTAGCTTGATTAAAAATATGATGCAAACGGCGGTGATAAACATAGTCAAATAACGGATTTTACTAAACTTGACGTTTCTTATGCACGTTTATGCTAACCAACATACATTCTCAAAAGTATGACTGTTTCAAATTTTTAAGTAGCGAGAGGCTGTTGCTTTATTAGCTGAAAGGTAAATATTTAGTGCAATTGTAAATAGGACTTCTAAATATCCTTTTCCTTCTCCCTCACTCCGTTCGTACGAAGGAAAATCATTTTCCTTCTCCAGAACGCTGAAGCATAACACAAACACACAAAACTGTAAGGCAGGCAGAGTGAGAGCACCTGCCCGACGATGCTTTAATTCATTTCACACTAAGCTAGGCAAATAAGTACAAACAATGTGAGGAGGGAAAACTGGCTACATCTTTACGACTCAAAAAGCCTAAGTAGGAAAATATTTAGTTAGTTGTAACCTACTTTCCAGAGAATCTTTAACATACATATTCTTAGCTTTCTCCGATTTCCATCGCCCGTGAAGCATTAATAACCTATCAGAAGCACCTGATTTCATAAGATTGTCTGCTATAAAGGTAGCACCGCCTGATCTAAGGCTGTGAGTACTATAAGGGATGGAGTTAATCCCTATAGCTGAAAGCGATTCTTTAATTAGCTCTCTACACCTAGTATAACTTAGTCTCCTAGGGCCAAGAGTATACAAATTGCCCTTCTTGACAAATTTAAGGGTTCTAAAAATGTGAGCAGATGAACTTAGATCAATACTTGCTGCTGAAAGATAACGGGCTAATAATGAATGAGGACATGCAAGACCACCACTTTTAGAAATAAACACAATATTGCCTTGCCTATATTGATCAGTTTTGCTATGCCTAACATTAATCTCTAGATGATCATCAAAAACTACAATATCCGAAGCCTGTATATCCAAAAACTCATTAACCCTGAAGAGGCCATAAAAGCCTAAAACAAAAATTAATGCTGTACGTAAACCACTAAGATTACAGCCTTCATAAGCAAACTTAATACAAATTCGACGTATCATATCAGGAGTAATAGGCTCCTTTTTTCTGACTGGTCTGCTAAACACACGTTTACTAGCCTCCACAATGTTGCGAGATAGTGCAGAATCAACTGGATTACCTTGTATCCCGTATGGAATGAGATCATGGACCCATTTTAACGCACAAAACGCAGACAAAACAACAGCATATGATTTTTTGGTTTCGTGAAGATTAGACAGGTATTCAGATATAAGTAAACTATCACAAGGCAAAACCAATCTTAAGCCTCTGGACTTCATATAAAGACAGAAAAGCCTGTATTGAGCGACATACTTTTTAACAGAAGAATTAGCCCTAGACGATAAAACTTGCTTCAGCATTAAACGCCTTTTGGCAAGAGAGGTCCGTCCCCAAGAAGTGGCTTCAGTCAAATCCTAAGGAAGCAAAAATACTAAGAGATAATATTAAATAGAGGGAAGGGGTTGTACTTATACCGATTTAGCACCGGCGAAAAGTTTAAGAAAAAATCCATAGCCAACCGGCGAAAGTCCGCTGCCATCCGGCTGGACCATAAAGCCAAACGGCTAAAAGAGTTCGCTGCCATCCGGCTAGAACCTGATGCCAACCGGCTCCAAGGAATGCCAAAAAAGGCTTGAAAATCCTAATACAATAACACAGCGTGTATAATGTTTAAGTACGATCCAGTCGGCTTGTGATGACACCGTCAGAAAAATTAAGTTTGACAGCGATGATAAAACCATTCCAACTTGACGAGCCTAACAGTGAGTTAGTGTTGTGCCCTAAACGCAACGCTAGCGCACCTTCGAAGAATGCGTAATCAACAACAACTCCAAAACTTATTGACCAACAGTGGCCAAAAAGGAGCAGACGGCCAATGCGGAGCAATTAACGTTCCACTGGCACGAGATCTGAACATGAAAATGAGAACTTTAGACAAAATTGGAATCCGTGGTACAAGTAGACAATTTTTGCCTCGCCAGTCCTGGAAAAACGCATCCACACCTGACGTCGCAGGGTTCCAGAATCGTGAAAAATATTTTGGAACTTTTTTGTTGTAGTGAGAGGCAAAACAATCCACAGTATATGGCCCCCAAAGACCGTCTAGCTGCTGAAAAAACTCGGGGGCAAGTTCCCAATCATCATAATCAATTATCTTGCTGAGGTAATCCGCCTTATCATTGAGAGATCGGGGCACCCACTGAATGTCCAAAACAATTCCCAATTTAAAGCAAAGCGAAAAAATATCAAAAGCTAACTTGTGAAGATTAAAGTGCATACTACCAACTTGCGCAATTCTTGCGGCCCCCTGGTTATCGGTAAACCACTTGACTCTTGAATTAGGCAGAAAAGAACTGAATGAACTAAGGACGAACTGCACAGCTAATAATTCACGGTAAGTGGAACTCTCCTGACGTTCAGCCTCAGTAAACATCCTGTGAGCACAAATATCTTTCCCGTCAATATGGCCAGCGCAAGCAACATCACTTGCATCTGAATAAATAGAAACAAATGGAGTGACCGAATCCGACACGCTTCTAGTGTTAACGGAACGGAGATTGTTCTTCCAAAACTCAAGTTCAACTACACAGTATCTATCAAGCAAAAATACACTATCCCAATCTTGGGCGGCAGCCACAGACATCTGACAATGCCTGGTCATAATTCGAGCGAGGTTTCCTAAAACGGGACTCATAGATATGATCTTTCTCATAGATATGATCTTTCTTCTTGCTGATAACGCACGAGGTTATAGGGCGCTGTCAAAGTGGGACAAGGCCTTATCTATTCTCGACTCAGTAATGCTAATGTTTCCTAGAATCCCATCCCAAACAATACCAAGCCAAACAATAAATTGTACAGGAACCCAAACTGACTTGTCGTCATTAGATATGAAGCCCGCCGCGGCAAGGTCTGATCTAAGAATGTTCGAATGAATTTGGCTCAACGACTCAGTAGACTCAACGTCAAAACCATCATCAAGGCACGTATTCCCTGAGATCTCCAATGCTTTACTAAAGGTCTGAGCAACTTGGTGAAAATGTAAGGCGCCGAAGATAACCCAAAACGGGAGAACTGTAAACATAAAGAAACTAGGTTCCCCATCAGACATCACCCAGCTAAAACCGAGGAATGGCTGGTGTTCTCGAAAAAAATCCAAATGATGATATCTACTTTTGAGGTCAAATTTGGTGAAGTAGCTACCTTTCTCAAAATAGTCTAGCCCAACTCCCCAGTCCTCGAACTTGAATTTTCGCTTAAAAACGTGGTGATTGATGTACCTTAAATCCAAAATCAAACGTCTTTTCCCGCAACTTTGAACCGAAACAGAAAGCGGATTGATAACGTAGAGGCAACTCTTCCGAACTTGACAAACTCTTCCCGATGGAAGCAACTCAAAAATAGCTGAGTGAACGAACTCGGAATGTTCTAAAGCAGAACGGTTATTACTAAATTCTGCTGGAAGCGGAGAAACATAAAACGGAATTTTGTAACCTTCTCTAATACAGTCGATGATAAAAGGTGGTGCGCCAATGTTCTCCCAAAAACACAACATGAGCTTTAAGTCTCCCCTTAACACCTGGCGGAACTGTACCAGGGACCAGTGAACCAGACTACCGCAAAAGAAGACAAAAAGAAATTTTCTACCTTAATGATATCTTCGAAACATCCGACCGCATCATCATGTTCAAATAGTTGACTGTCGCTCGTCTGGTCTGCGGGATTGCTCTCCAGATGTACTGCCTGAGCCAAGCCTGGTTGTGTTTCTGTAATTCCCGAATCCAGGACCGTCGCTGAGCCTCCCGCAACTTGAACTCCAGTGACCTCTCTTTCCGCATCTGAAGCAGATGTCTGCTGGAGAAGGCATTCTACGGCCTGAAAAACGAAAAAACAAAGAACGCACAGCAGAAAACCTTCACTGAAGAAAAAATAAAAACGTAGAAAAAATAAACAAAACAAACAAGAAATCTACAAGCACCGTCGAGTAGTGTCGCACTTGATGAATATATCAACCTATTCACTCCTTTTATATATTCCAACTGGAGTCTCGAGAGACTCCACGTGCTAACACAAGATGTGTTAGCATAAATCATATGCATGCTCACGCTGAACTTCCGAAGGAAAATACATTTTCCTTCTCCCTCACTCCGTTCGTACGAAGGAAAATCATTTTCCTTCTCCAGAACGCTGAAACATAACACAAACACACAAAACTGTAAGGCAGGCAGAGTGAGAGCACCTGCCTGCCACGTTGAAAAAACAAAGAAAGGGCAAAGAGCATACCTCGAAAAAGAGACCGGTCGTCAGCAGCGCGAGAAGTATGAGCACTGAGGGGAGCCTTAATCTTCTCGGATTTTTTAAAAGCATTTTGCTTCTTCTTCTTGAAAGCCCTCTCCTGCGCCTTCCTGATCCTCTTCTCGTCGTCCGAATCACTAGCTAACTCCCCCGCCTCGTATTCCTTCACCGCAAGCCAACCTGCTTCGCTCTTGTCAGCCAGTTTTATGATCTTCTGACGATGTCGCAAACTTTTTCTTAAGTCCTCAACCTTTTCAGCCGCTTTGTCGACGTCGCGCAAGCCAAGAAAATTAGCGGCTTCGTCTACCGTCGCCTGAAGTTCGAAGTTAAACAGGAACTGGTCTTTGTTGCCTTGGAACTTAAGCTTGCTGGCCTCAGACGCTCTTTGCAATTTTCCAGTTTCACTTGACGATTGCGAGCTTAATCCCGACGAAAGATTTTTAATCTTGTGGTCAAGGTACGTTTTAAAACGTTCGAAAACGTCCTCCGTAGCAGTCTCTTTAGGGTTCTTCGAAGTTTCGGGACTCGAGGGCATCTCAAACTCGATGAAACAAACAAGAAATCTACAAGCACCGTCGAGTAGTGTCGCACTTGATGAATATATCAACCTATTCACTCCTTTTATATATTCCAACTGGAGTCTCGAGAGACTCCACGTGCTAACACAAGATGTGTTAGCATAAATCATATGCATGCTCACGCTGAACTTCCGAAGGAAAATACATGAACACGCTTAGTTAAGCTTGGCTCACACTAGCCACATAACGCCATAATCTGCATAATGGCCAGAATGTCTTTATGCTTTGTCATTATGTTCCTGCTATGTTGTTATGTTGTGTTGTTCTCACTGGTCACATAAAACATCAACGTGAGGTATTTTCTCCATTTGCGTGACCTCGTCGTTATGTCGCTAGTGTGAACCAGCCCTTATAGTTTCCAGGGCGAGATTGATTACTGTTTTATAGTTTACAATTTTTCTTAATTTCAGGGCTGTTTCGTATTCAGTCTCACGGACCGGGCATAGTAAAGTTGAAAAGTTTGACGACAATGAAATACATCGCGATAAACAACTTTGGCCAAATTTACTCCACGGTAAGGCAGTTCTTATACTTTATCTCCTCTGCTTACACAGCCTGTGAATTGGCAGCTCATGATCACCTTGTGTGAACATGTCATTTGTTTTAATTTACCTGTAACTACATACCTACTCCCAGGATAATGCGAGAAGCGTAATAGAGAGGGCAGCTTATTAAAAAATCTGAACTTCCAAGCACAAGCACAAGAATTAGCAAAAGCGCAAAAAAAGACCGCACGCACTTATTGTTGTTATGGCTGGCGGCTGTCGTCACTAGGAATAAACATAAGCACAAGGTAACATTGTTCGTTGTTATGCCAAAGAGGACAGCATAAGAAGAATGAGTGTGTTAGTTCTTCTTTTGCGCTTGTGCTACTTATTTACCCTACTTATTGTGCTTGTGCTTATTCCCAGTACAAAACCAGCGTTCGTTAAGCACAGGCTAACAGTGCCCGCGGAGCAAGAATTTGAGTGAGGGGGCTAAAACGCGGATGTCAGCTAGGGGGGTCCGGGGGGATGTTCCCCCGGGAAAATTTGGATTTTCATTCTCTCAGATACCGGAAAATGCATTTAAAATTAAAAACTTCAAGCGTTCGGCGCTTAAAATTTTGTTGAAAAAAAAATTGCGTTTTAAGCAATATTTTTCCAACAGTACAAAAATACTAACATTTACAACCTGACCTTTAGATTTACAATCAAATCCTGATTAAAACAACATAATTTACTCCCATTTAGTAGTTCAGTCTCCGGGGGAAGGAAATCGCTCACAAGATGCACTCGTTGCTGATTTATCAGTACATGCTTGCAAACCAGGTTCCTTTCTGGTGCAGGTAACTCTTAAATTTTAACTACAATCAGGGACCGCGGAGGGGGAGGGGCTGGTAGGGCTATAGCCCTACCACCTTTTTGCTTGGGTTGATTTTTTAGGGCTTCAGATGACATGGATAACGTATGAAGACTCTATGAATTTTACAATTTGAAAGTGACAAAACGAGTACATACTTTTGAATATGCGCTTAACGAAGTAAAAGGCTCGGCAAAGCTGCGCGGAAGAACCGCAAGAAAAACTTTGGCAACTTCAAAAAGTAGCGACCTTAGGTAGTTTTATTTAACATATTTACTGTATTGGGTGGCATACTCGGGGGTGCAAGTGGCTGTAAAATTAGTAGGAATGATGAATCTTCCTGTTAAAAACCTGGAAATCATGAATTCTGAGAAATGGCTAAACGAATCATGAATATAAAAGTTAATGGTTTCCGAGATATTGTGAATATGGAATGTAAACTACTATAAACTTCTTAACAAATATATCACAGAAATGGCGGGAAATAGCATTTCTGAGCATCTAATTTTCAAAATTTTCTGGTGAAACATGCCCCCAGACCCCCTACAGAAAAGAACGTTGAAAACACAAATGCACCCTTGGCTTCCTTACCAACTTGATTGTGATTAGCTATGTTACACACAGTTAATATTTTAGAAATAATTTGACGACAAAATCAGAAAAAAAAACATTTTACATCGGTTTCCGGCATAATTTCCCGCTAGCAAAGTCCCCATTTGGAAATGTAGGCTTCGCTGGCAAGGAACCGGCACAAACACCAGAGAATGCGCAACCACAGTGTAAGCGGAAAACAACAGGAACTGGTCAGAAGTTATTTTGAAAACTGGATGGAAACAATGAAAAATGAATCATGAACATCGAATGAAACTTATAAATGAGTAATGAATTATTGAGGTAAAAAGAGGCAGGAAAAATGAATATCCAGAGTCCAATGATTCAGCTTCCACCCCCGGGTATACTAAGTGAGGACGCCTATGTTATGTTTATGTAATGTTTAATAAATGAGCAGCAGTGTTTTATCAAGTTTAAAACACGAGGCGCAGCCGAGTGTTTTAGGCTTGATAAAACAGGATCTGCGAATGTATGGAACGGCTTCAAAATCTTCTGATGTAGATCTACTCATTCTCGCACCAATATTTAGATTTTGGGTTATTTTGGACTCGAAAATTGGACGTAAAGTTTAGCTGTGTCTATCAGATATAAAGACACTGATTGAACATTAATTTCTTTTCTGCTTTCTTTGTGAATTATTAATGAGTTTTTGAATGGGGTTGTAAATATGGTGGCACACAAATGCA
This sequence comes from Meandrina meandrites, assembly GCA_963693305.1. NCBI lineage: Eukaryota > Metazoa > Cnidaria > Anthozoa > Scleractinia > Meandrinidae > Meandrina > Meandrina meandrites. The sequence goes on from OY855915.1 coordinate 15,152,155, forward strand.
TGATAAAAGACGGAACAGTGGCCCTTAATACTTGTTTGTCTTGGCCAGCTTTTTAGCCCTACCACTTTTAAATGGTCTTCGCGGTCCCTGTACAATGCCATCAAAACATACAAAATAACCTTCTTTTGAAATGCTTTTAGCAATTGTTCGTTTCTTTTTTAGTTTATGATATTTTTTTCTTGTTACTGTAAAAAGTGGGGGGCAGCCCCCCCAGCCCCTCCTTCTGCGCGGTCCCTGGGCTAAACGAAACATTTTTGTCCAACATCGTGTTAAACGAGCATGTTTGACCTTCTAGCCGCCTCTCTCAACATTCCGCGTAAAAAGCAACCAATGAGAAAGTGAATCTGTGCGACTTGGGTGCACATCATTGATTAAATTTCATAGGGCATATTATTGGTTAAAATTCAGCGGGCGTTGTGTGGGCTCACTATGTTCGATGTCTGACCAAACATTGTTCGCTCATTTTGCCACCCCATGCTGTGACTATTCGACACTATGTCTACAACGTAATCCTAACTTTCTTTGATATTTTCCAGGCCAACTCGTCCAATAAAGAGGCACTATTGAAACACGCTCAGGAGGAAAATCACTTTTACTCATTTAGCTCCTACTTGTACCCCACTGATTCCACCCACGTGACCAGAAAATGGCTGCTAGCGATTGGATCAAAAGGAAGAATGAGAAACGCTTCAAGGGTACAACCGGGTCACAAATCGCATCAGTTCCAGATTACTGAAATAAGAAAGAAAACAAAAACGAACGATATAAGCACTTTGTTTCATCGCAAAGTGAGCAAAGGAAAGTGAAAACAGTCTCATGGATGCAAGCTCTTCTGGCTAGCTACAAGAAAAACAAAGGAAACAGCGCTGGACAAGAGTACGGCCTGACGCAAAGTTCTTTAGAGTTCTGCTGAGAGCTATACTTCTTGCAACAAGCTCGTGCTACAGTCTTTTTTCAAGTTGCGACAACTACCCAAGAGCAGAAGCGGAAATCCAGGAAGGGTTGCTTACCAACAACGAACCCTGTGGTGTGTTTCATCTGAACATGAAACCGAAGCATGGGATACAGATATAGAAATAAAATCTGTAAAATCAGTGTACAATTTGGAGCCAGCGAAACAGCTAGCCTGCGAACGCAGACGTATTTCCGGCGTTCGCAGGCTAGCGAAACAGCCTGAACCGCCTGGTTTTTGGTGCTATGAAAGGGGCGTATCGTGAAAAATTAAAGCCTTTCACAAGGACAGAAGCAAACTGAACTGCCATTTGTCCGTATTCCAACTTGAATTTGGCGTGTGATGGATCCGTAACGCGCATGAAAGTTCGAGTAGGTTTTGAGAAGCAGAATGTTTTTTTTTTCTCTCACCTCGAATCGATGTTTCGAGAGAAAAATTGTGCAATATTTTGTGTTGATTTTCATTAACGAGGTATGTAAGAGAGCAGACGCTGGTGAAGAGAGAGGGCTTTTAACCCCGAGTGAAGTAGAGCAAGTTTCTCTTCAAGTGAAACAATGAAGGCACCCTTTCCCTTTATCCATGGCGATCTTTTATCAGGACTATTGGACTTTTCCTCTCGTGGTTTACTGCAGAATATACATATTAATGAACGACTTTGCATTGAGATGTTTGCACTCTGTTGGTCAGTCTATTGTGTATTTTGTTCATTTCTTCTTTCCGGAAACGTCCAAAAAAGTTGCGAAGCTGATTCGATAACATATCAACATTTTGATTGAAGACAATTCGTGAACTTAGTCAAAAAGAAGAAATCAGCTACAACGTTATATCGTATATACACCGTATTTACTAGGAATTTCATCATGAAAGTGAGTGCTGGCTATAGGAATTAACGATTACACAACATTATTTTTGAAGTTTGGAGCGTAACAGATCCAAAGAGCGTTCAACATCGCTTAACAGCGTATACAGCGTTAAGGAGTACAATCGTAGAATCTCGTCAAAATAAACAAAAGAGATGCCAGATTGAAAACGAGTTTATTTACTTACTTCATTGGTTCTTGAAACAACAGATAACAGGTCATAACATTGCCCCAAACCCTGAATAACAATAAAGGTAGTGTTTACAGTGGGCGAATGAAAATAGAGGTTCCAGAAAGGCAGCTGCTTACTGAGATTGAATGCACCCGACATCACGTAATGTTGATCTCTTTCTCTGGGCCAGTTAGAAAAAATAGAAAAAAATCTGGCGGAAAATGTTACAAACAACATAACGGCCTTTAAACAAGTATTCTAGAAGAAGACGTTCTTATCTTAAAAAAAAAAACAATGACTAGCATTAGATTTAAGTGTCGCGGCTCATTATGTGTAACTCTCGCTGCTCCTGAAATATTCAGACTTCTAAAAGTTGTACGGACATTTTTGTTTACAATCCGTCCATTAACGTAAGCAGCGTTCAACAGCATATTCAATGTTCAACACCAGTTTAAGTAACAGTCGTAGAAAAAAAGCAGATGAATCCATATCTCCCTATCAATCAACAATGGTCTCGCGAGCAAATATAGCATTAGAAGCATTTCATGAACCTTTTACCGTGACTAAATATACTAAAGTTTACTTTCGTACTGAAGGCTGCTTGAAAATAGGCGCAAAGAAGCATTAAACAGCATATTCAGTTTTCAACGCTATTCACAGGTAGAAGTAGGTAGAATAGTACAATGTAGCAGATGAAGTTTACATATCTCCCCAAAAAATCAAACAATTATTTACTGTGTACTTTTAATAAACGCCACTTCACACAATCCTTTGACGAACGGTAATTTCACGCAATCGTATGACAAAATAAAAATATACAGAATCGTAGACCGCATGCGCTAAATCTGACATCCAAAATTTGGCCTCGAACCGCATATACAACACAGGATACCCAACATGCACAGGATTACCAGAATAGTGTGCTGCCTCGCTAAGGCGAGCCAGCAAAAACCTTTAATCATATGAACATTACCCAGGGGAACAAGATGTAACAACTTTGTTGCTTTCAGAAATAACGAAGATTTTAACATAATTAAGATAACTTGGGCCAATATTTATATGTAGTATATATAGCTTGATGTACACACCAGTTGCACAACTCACGTCTGTGTGGACTGCATTTGAGTGTCGAAATGTTTTCTTATCTTGTTTCTAACATTTGCGCGCAATGAAACATTACAACCGCTAACATGGCGTCGTGATAAACACTGACCCAGATATCCAACATTCATATACTCTACAATTAGACGTCCGAGTAATACCGTTCTTTCTAACACACGTCGCTCGTACTTAGCTTTGGAGTATCCAATCTATTCACCACCAATGCAAAATACATTACAATAATCTGATAATTAATAATTCTACAGGCTAATTGTAGTTTCCATTATATGGTAATCTACGAAATTCTCCTAAAATATAACTCTTTGTCGTCAATGTGTCTTACACCACAACCACACTGCTTTAGAACGCAGTTTTATTTACAACTTAATTACAACAGTATTGAGAGGAACATTTCATGAAGGGCGACAGCCATTTTGTCTTATCACACTTCACCAAACTGTCTCGTCATACTTCATTTGAACGAAAAACACTGCCTAACGTAACAAGACCTTATTTAGTTTATAAAAGACATTAGGGTTTTACCATATAATAGGAAATACTTCCTATTATGACTTTATCTGAACACATCTATTAGACTATATTTCATCTAAATGTTACAAAATAAAAATGAAAAACCTCATGACTTATGCTATCAAAAGTCATGCAAGCTGGACTTTCTCATACCAAAGGAAACCAAACTTTTCTCCGCTGACTGTTACCTTTCTGACGTCTATTGTTAGTATACTACTGTAAATACAACTACTTTCAAGCGGCCACCTCTATTAAGCGGCTGAGGCCACCTTTTGGCCGTGCCGATAAGCGTTCGTCTATTGTTTTTGCCCCGATTTAACGGCCAGCAAGAATGTAATATACGATGTTAGCTCATAGCCTGAATTTCTTTCAGGTCTTTTCAGTAGTATGGCCGCATCCGCATTTATTCTGATGTTTGGATTTGTTTGCAACAAGCTCGGGAAGTGGCGGCTGATAAAATCATTCAGACACAGGTTTATTGTCGTCTTCATGTGATTCCGTTATTCCTTTTCACGTTTTTTTGTATTGAAACAATGAAGAACCGCTATTAAGCGCCCAGTTACCATTTCCCCAAGGGTGGACGCTTAATAGGGGTTCTGTCGGTATTCTCTTAGTTCCTTGTCCCCGTGTGGGGGCATAGGGACAGTATTACAAAACGACAACAAAACTATAGCAAAGTAACATTCATTGGCATACATTTTCCATACAACCTTTATCAATGATGTCAAATCTACAGACATTTGTCATCCATACATCATCTGCTCTCACCGAGCCATGGGGCGCACAAGAGCCCTCTGTTATCCATTTAGCCATGAGGATATCTTTCTTATAGTATTTTATACCACGGTATCTGCACTGTACCAATTTATGCGCATATACTGTGGGCTTCCCGTGAAGTGCAAGTGCAGCTAATCCACATGGTATATCATGCACCAGCTGCTTACAATAGCTCTTCACTGTTGGCAGCTCATGCATCAGGCCTACACCATGATATCCACGTCATGTAACTGACAGATTGCCGTCAGCGTCTTCTTAACACGCAGAGCTGTAAGTCTTGCAGCACTGTTGGCATACCAGCATTCTTTCATTATCTTGGACACAGACTGCAGTGCCTATGAAACACAAGTATTTCAGTATGTCCTCCATTACCTTTCTGTCCCTGAATTGACAGTAGTCTATCGCAAATCTATTTTAATTTAGCTACAAACACGGGTCGAGAAAAACATTTACTGTTTATTTCAATTTTCTTAATGCCTTTAGTAAGAACAAGGCAAAGTAAGATGATTTCTTAACGTCAAAAAGGGCTGATAAACAGGGGAGTCAGCTGAAAGAACGTTTACCGCATGCTTTAAGAAATAGGTATTTACAGAATTAACTGGTTGAAGCTACATTATGTTACAAAAGAAATGGTAAATGCCCGACGTAACACATCGAACTCAATCGAACAAATTTTTCATCGAACTCAATCGAACGAAATCGGAATCTAATCGAACGATTAAATTCGATTTTGTTCGGTCATCGAACGAAATCGGACAACAATTTTTTTTCTGAGTTCGATTTCCGAACCAAATCGAAATTAAGCGTTCGATTTAGTTCGATTAAGTTCGGAAATCGAACTTGTAGCTAAAATTTAAAATAACGAAATTGGAACCTAATGTGAGCGAGTAAAAGGTTATTGATTATTCCTTAAATGGTTTTGGAATAAGTGACTGGACATGGTATCGTATAATCTTTGTCTTTTATTTGATCCTAAAGAAACAAAACATAATATTCGAGCAACCTAATACGCCCGGGAATACGTAGTAACCCATTTATAAAATCGTATGGGGGATCTAATTATAAATACTCAAATTCAACCGCAACTGACGCAAATTACTTTCGACACTCAAGTGAAAACCGTATTTTAGAATAACATTTGCGAATTAAAACTTTATATGATTAAAAAGTATAGCATTGCACATGGGGATGAAGGTGCACGCCGTATAATTTTATTGTTGTTAGTGACAGAGTTATTTCTCCATTTTTCTTGGTTCAGTTCATCTCAGTTTTCCATTACGCAGCAACACCTTCAAAACCAGAGACAAATGCCCGCTGCATCAAGGCTGGAATGAGATGGCTGACTGCGACACAAGCAGCGAATTAGAAGGAATACATGCTACTATTCAGGAATGTAACTAGGAGCGTACCGTTGGAAATTGCAAAATTCGGGAAAATTTGATTCATGCTGCAACTGTGGGAACTGTTAACCCCGGTTAACAAATGCCCGGAAAATGTTGACATACTCTGTGAATGTCGGGTCTAAAGGAAAAATAAGTATGGAAATAAAGGAAAAATAACTTTAGATGGCTGGATCGATTGACGTATTTATCCTAGACTTTCACAAAGTCCTTCGACGCGCGTTTTAGGTATGTCACGTACGAAGGACTTTTCCAACTTGCAGCGCGCCAATTTTACCGACCCAAAAACGGGTCGGTGAATAAATTATGTCCGCGGCCAATCAGGGTCGAGAATTCAAATAAACTATCATTCAAATGTAAATCGATGCTTCTTCACGCGTCATTTCTTGTCAGGGCGAGGTCACATCATGCGGACAGTGAATGAAGCGTTGAAAATTGCTCAGCAGGTCACGGGATACGAGTTGAAAGAATATCAACAACAGGCCAAGCGTATCTTTGTGGAAAAGATGTTTTCGTTTCTGCGCCTACGGGAGCGAGCAAAAGCCTAACATTTGAATTGGCACCGTTTGCACTGTACTACATGCGAGACGGATTCACTTTCTTGACTACCGTCTTGTTCTTGTCGGCACAATTTCTACAAATGATGTTTGTGGTCAATTTCGCTATCCTCACTGCCGACCAGCAAGGATTTCCAGGTCTGAGCAAGCTTTGTTCTTTCGCCCACGTGGGCCGATCAGTCTTCGTTTATAATCGTTTTTTATAGCTTCCTAAGCGCAAAGGAAACAAATTTGCTCTTTTGAGCCAGAAGAAACCGAAACTCGTGTGATGGTTTTGGTCGGAGTTGATCCCGCGCTACTTTCGGCCATCACAAACAAGAACTCTTGAAACTTGACTCCCGTTAGTTAAGTCACGCGCTCACAGAAGGACCTCCCCCTGATAATTGATAACTGGCTTTTGGCGGGAAACGTGATTCAAAATCCTTCAAGTGGGACAAGTCGCCCTGTCGCCACTTCGTCACTCGCGGTCGTCGCTTCGCGACGCTTTTCGGCTCGCTACGCTCGCCAAAAGAGGGCGACTTGGCGCCACTTCGTTGGCATAGACGACTTTGGCGATTGGCGCCACTTTGGCAGTTGGCGACTTTGGCAGTTGGCGCCACTTCGTCACTCGCGGTCGTCGCTTCGCGACGCTTTTCGGCTCGCTACGCTCGCCAAAAGAGGGCGACTTGGTGCAAGTCTATATTTATCCGGGCATCCCGCGATAATCAAATGATGGAAAACCGAGCATTCGCTCGATTCAGTTCATATCATGAGATAACGCAAGCCGCTCGCCTAGGTGTCGTTCGGCGACCGAACTAAATCGAACGTCATCGGACTTTATCGAATGTTCGATTTGCATTTATTTTTTGTGAGTTCGATTTCGTTCGATGACAGAACAAAATCGAATCTAATCGTTCGATTAATGTTCGATTGCGTTCGATTGAGTTCGAAAACCGAACGTTCGATGTGTTACGTCGGGTAAATGTCAAGGCTGAGCAACTACTGAGTTGTTGATGTATATGGGAGGTTTGCTCGGCACTCAACGAGTTAGAGACACTTCTTTACTGAGCAACCCCAATGTGCATCCATAACTAGATAGATGCACATTGTATGCCACACGTTTATCATTTGTTTGATGGAAACAAATGCAAGAAATATCATTTAATTTATTTGACTGACTGTGGGTGAAAACGTTAAATACACAACGTACATGGAAGACTATCCCAGTTATGTTTGCATTGTAGTTTAAAATGAATTTCAGGTCAAAATGATTTCAAACTAATTTGGTTTGTATTTCCCTTTGTTCCAGATTTATTATGGTATACCATAATCCTTAAACAAAAAAAAATCAAACTAACTAAATCAAACTAAATCATTTGACTCGAAATCCATTTTAAACTACAACATATGCAGCCTAAGCAGTTGCAAAAAGAATGCCTGAAAGAAATTTAGGCTTGAGGAATTCAAAGCCATGACCGAGCTATCAAGATAACTACATGTAAGAGCTATCACTCTGTGGGTTCATAATAATTACACCTGAAGAAGTAGCAATGGAATAAAACTATTATGTTGAATTCTCTATTGATCTAAGAATGAGAAAATGGCCGCAGATTTTGCAAAATGTCATCACTGTGTCACGTACTGGCCCTTTAACTTACAGCATTAATTCCACTTAACAACTGTTAAATAAAATACATACCTCATCTTGTACCCATCTGTTGGGAATGGAAGGTCTATACTTTTCAACACAGACCACTTTTCTCATCTCTTCAATGCTAGGGTCGCAGGGTACTCTGTCGTAGTAGGGCAGCTGGTACTCTTCACATATTCCTCCAGATACACATTTTCTTGCCACCTCCCACAACACAAGGCCAAAAGCATACACATCACCACGCTTGTAGGCGTCAAAATGTCGAACATGCATATTATCTTCAAGAAACTCAGGGGGCATGTAACGCTTTGTACCAACTCTGTTGCCATGGGGAACATCAACTGTATCACTCACAGAATTATGGCGAACAGCAAGACCCAAATCACCAATGCAACATGTTCCTGAAAAAATAAAGAAGACAGCAAGATTTAAAGGTCAAATGAACCAAAATTTCGAATTTTCTTTTTTTAGGCCAAATTGTTGATTAAGAACCAAATAAACATATTCCGAAATTTCAAAGTAATTGGACTGTGCAAAACAGAGAAATTTCAAGTTGAAAAATGCTTATTTTGGGCCTTCATAATCGTAGAGCGCTCGGGAAAATTGTCGAGAAATTTTCGGAACTTAAAACTGTGACGTCATTATTGGTGTGCTGTGAAATTGCGGGAAATTCAAAGTCTTTCAGTGATGAAGCTCACAAGAATGGGACACCATGGTGTTTTGTGCAGCACCAAACTGCTTAAAGTCGAAAGTAAATACGTTTAAGTTTCCAGCAAATTCAAAGCTCAGTAAACAATGGCTTTTGGAAATGAAAAGAAAAGAATTAAGCCAGACAAGAACTCTCGCATTTGTGCGGTTCATTTTACTGAAGACTGCTTCAGAGAAAATCTGGCGATACATAGGTTTCTGGTTCTGATTTTAAGCCGCTCAGACGCCACCTCAAAGAGGATACTATGCCGACTAGTTTTTTTGTTCGGAAAAGAAATCACGGGGAAGAATGCCTCCCGAAGCACAAAGGTCCCCCTGTCCGTTCGGCGTTTGCTAAACGAAGGAAGTTAGAGGTATGCATTTTGCACCTTTCTTATTCTACCTAGAGCTAGATAGAGTATTTGTTATGATTATTAGCACTTTTACTTTGTTGGTTTGGCTGGTCATGATCAAGTATTAGAATTTGAATTCGTTAGTTCAATATACTCGCCAAATAATTTGCTTCCATGAACGTGCACGTGCTTTTTGACGCGTATAAAATCATGCTTCAAAGGTTGTATTTATGTTGGGTTTACAACCGTTAATTTCGAGCACTAAATAACAGGCACCGGCTACATAAATATGGACCAAAAAACAGCTAATACAAACAGAACTCACAGTGTCCACAGGAACAGTGTGTAAACACTCTGTACTTATTTCAACGTTGAATTTTCCTTCAGTTGAAAAATAAAACGACACGAATTTATTCATTGAAAGTTTTACCCTGCGTGATGCTTTTGCGGTTTCGAATTTGCATTGAAAAATATCCTTACATTCATGTTAAATTTTTGAGTACAAATTTATTTTTGTGTTTTGTGTGACTCTTGAGTACGGAAAAGAAACAGTGAATTCAATCTTGGGGCGCGTTCGTTTGGGAATATTCTGGAATAAGAATATATTCTGGATTATATTCCGGCTATTCTGCTCCTGGGAGCAGAATAGCCAGATTGGAAATCCGAGTATTCCGGAATAGGAAGAGCAGCCAAACGAACGCTAACTTGCATTATTCTTATTCCGGATTGATCCCAAACGAACACGCCCTTGGAATGTGGCTTTTGGCCACATCCTACGCAAGCCGAACACGTCCTGATAAGAATTACGTGCAAATCCAAAAAAACTGCATTTCACTTGGGGTATATAACAAAATTAATTGTTCTATACCAAGCTGAGTAGACTGATGATTTTTATACGCCATCCAGCTAGTGTTTGAAAACCTCCTATATCGTACAATGCTCACAATTTTATTCAGTGCTTTGATAAAGAAATAAAAAACGCGCCTGAGTGCATTGTTGAGTTATATAAGCACGCGGGAATTTTTAAGAACACGAGAGAAGTGCATAGAGAAGCACGAGGCGTAGCCGAGTGCTTCTCGCACTTCTCGAGTGTTCTTAAAAATTCCCAAGTGCTTATATAACTCAACAATGCACGAGGACAAGTTCTTTATTTCTTTTATAAAATGTTAAAGAAATTGCGCGCGCTAAAACTTGTGACGTAAGCAGCGTGCATTATAACTCCATAAAGCACGCGCGTGACGTAAGCAGCGTGCTTTATGGAGCTATAATGAACTCGAACTGACCAATCACAGCGCGCGCAATTACTCGAACATTTTATAATAATTATTAATCTTTGAAACTGGATTTCAATGTAGTAAAAAATATAACAACCATGTTAAAAAAAAAGCTTAGATCCTTTCAGAATTATTTGAAGTACTCAGACTGACTCAAACTCTCAAACTTTACATCATTCGCTCTTTAAAGGACGATCGTCTCTTCGATCGCAAAGCCGTAAAATAAAACTATTACATCACAAAATTCAAAGCTCGATCCATTCCTTCCATTTCAGTGCGCGGTCATTTTGGAAACGTTTTCGTGAAGTCTTCGGAAATCTTCGTAGTTTTTGCTATAGTTCGCGCTTTAAGGCTCAGAAAGCAAAATTTCGCCTTAAGTTTACTTAATAATGAATTCTTCTTGCGTTTGGTTGCTTTAAAATCGCTAAAGAAAGAATGTCGAAATTTTGGTTCATTTGACCTTTAAGAACTACTGTCAGTGGAATCCCAATTTCTCAAACCGTCAGTTTCTCAAAACTCCCTGATTTCTCAAACCAATTTTCGTTTTTCTTGGATAGTACTGTACTTCTCTTAATCAATATGACTGCAAAGATGTTATTCTCTTTCGATCTTTCCAAAACAACTGAAGCTGTGTTCACATTAAACCCGAAACATGTTTAGGGTAGACATGTTTCAGGAAACATGTTTGTTTATGCATTGTTCACATCAGATGTCATTTTCAAACACGTTTCATGCCTGGTTGTGTAATTTATGCGGTTTTACGGTACTCGCAGAACTCTTGTACAAAATAACAACATTTGCAATATTTCATGAAAATTACAAAGACTTCAAGTGGAAATAAACATGTATTGCAGCAACTTGTCTCACAATAATTTTTCGATTTTAAATTACGAAACAACTGAAGAATACATGTAGGTTGATTTAAATATTTTTTTCCCTTACCATTCCTTTTAACCAGAATGTTTTTGCTTTTCAAGTCACGATGTGCAATAGCAGGTTTTCCCTGTGTGCCGACAATCTCAATGTGGAGATGAGCAAGTCCACTAGCTATTGACACAGCCAACTTAAGCATGGATTCAACATCTAGGGTAACAAGCTGCAGGTAATCATATAGAGATCCCCTTTCCAGGTAATCTGTTACTAGCCACAGCTGCGTCCAAGCACCATTATCTTTATTGTCAGCTGCCACAAACCCTGATGACAAAATGAGACCAATAATACAGTGAAATCTCTTTTGGACATCAGTCAAGGTCCCAAATTTTTTCCCCTTGTTTACTGTACAGAGTAAATTGTAACACTATTAAGTGAGTTCCTCTTTGAAGTGGGTGTGCACCTAAAATGTTAGTAAAATGGTAATTTCTATTGCTAAAAACAAGAATTCAACAGACATGTACAGTACAGCTCAAAAGTAAGTTGACAGTCCCTCGAGCCTTGATCCTTGAAAATTTTGAGTTTCGAGTCAAGAAAACTAATGAGCTTGTCGCTTGGCTGGTCTCTCAAGAAGAAAAAAAAACGGGCCAAAGTATCGAATGTTGTACAGTGTCAGTACAGTGTATATACCCGGGAAAGTATACATCTAACGTCAAATTACTCACTTTTGCAACATCCACTTTTGAGTTTTAAACAAATAATATACCATAGAAATGGAAACATGATAAAAGGATGAAGGTGACATGTTTTTCAGGGAAAATACTAAAATGTGTGTCACAGAGGAATGTCACCAGGTTTTTAATTACTTTTAGCATATGCAACTTTTGCCCACTTTTTACTGGCGCCGTGTCAGGGCTCTATTTTTTCCCCCATTTTCTTAAAATGAGAAAAATTTGTATATGTACATAAAGATAAAGATGCCATTGATAACACATCATTTGATTTTGTAGTCAGCAGAAGTTGTTGTCTTTTGAAAACTTTACAGTGTCAGGTGGAAATTTTTGGTGCTTGAAAGAGAGCTTGTGGTTGATGTATCTTGTTTTAAAATTGTGCTCTGTATCATCAAGAAGGCAAGCACATAGAAAACCAACCCTACCAACTGCAATCTATGTCAGTCTGAGAAACTCTGAATCTTGACAACTTGCGATGCTTCCCTTCTGAAAAAGTATTTTGAACCCTTCTTTATGTTGTCAAGGAAACTATGCAGCAACCAATCACAAGAAGCCCCATTCCAACCATCCTTGAGTTTGAAAGTTAAAGTTTAAAATTGAAATCTGCGTGCACAGAACACTCATAGACAATCTGATGATCACTAGTGCATGAAGCAACAAATATTACTTTCTGTCTTTATATCTCTGTTTTGATTTTACACATGTTAGTTACTGCTAAACTGTCCAACAATATAGCACATATTGCAAGTTTCTTTGCAACAAAAATTAATGAGGTTACCTAAAAGATTTTCATGCCGTAACATGGTTGTCTGATAAATCTCAGCTTCACGAAACCACGAACACTCATCTCGAGATGAAAAGATCTTTACTGCAACACTCTGTCCTCTCCACAGTCCCTTGTATACTTCCCCAAAACGGCCTTTACCAATGAGCCCTACCAAATGAATTTGTCTTGCAATTGTACGCTGAACCAACAACGGTAGTCCAGAGCCACTCCCTACAAAAATCAATCAAAACAGTTTTGTCAATTGGTGGTAAAATGCAACATTTATTTTTTCCAATTTCCCACAAATCATTTGGATCGCATCGTTCATGATTTATGCTTTTCAGGGGTCGATGATTCTTCAATCAGGTGTATACGACTCCCCATTCTCCATTGTACAGTCAAACCTCGATTATCCGGACTCTTGGGGACCGGGCTAAATAGTCCGGATAATCGAGAGTCTGGATAATCGAAAATATGAATATTAATGAGCCAGATGATCTGATGCCTGGTTACTAAGCTACGAACACTCCACGAACACATGTTCTTGTCATCACGCAAAAATCTATTGGAAAACTGTGTTTAATGAAGAAATACATAACAACAAATTCCAGAAAAACATCAATCGTATGTCAAAGTTGGTGGAAATGATGTTCATCGTCATTTCTTAATGGTAATTAAAATATTCATGGAAAAATGGGACCAGAGTAGCAAGTCTGGATAATCGAGAAATCCAGATAATCGAGGTCCGGATAATCGCGGTTCGGCTGTACACAGTAGAACCCCATGAATATGGCCATCAATGGGTCCCCAAAGATAATTATTATAAATTAAATTGATTCACGTTGACAGAAAGCATTTTGTTAATCAACTACATGAAACATACTGAGTGATCTAGTGAGAGATTTCACAGAGAGGGGACCATGTTCATTATAAAATTACCACACTACTGCAAACAGTGAACCATCCTCTCCATGCCTCACCAAGCCTCAGATAACTACAGTCACACAAAAATGAGTTATAGTTTAGACAAAGTGGCTGCGTCAATGAGTAGGCAATATGAGCAAGGTGGCCATAAGCCTTTAAATACAGTATTGTCATGGGAACAAGTACGTCTGGAACATTCAGAAGCATGCAGTGTTACTGTTTCTACCTGTTGACATATCCATTAACTCCTTCAGGGTTTGCCCAGAGGGGATCACTGCTTCCTCTTCCAATGGTTGCAGTGCTGCTTCACCTTCATTAAACTGCTCTTGTTTTCTAACTTGCCTCTTTTGGTGCCAGCAAATGAACAACATGATCAGGGCACATATAACACACATAGGACCAGCAATAGCTGCTGCTACAGCTATTGTGCTTAGTTCACCTCCACTGCGATCATTAGAACCTAATAGAAAAAACAACAGAAAAAAAATAGAATGATACACATGTATGAGTACAAGAAGTAACAAAGGATATAATTTATATGATAACTCCAGTAACAGGGATTTAGAATGATTTTCACTCAAGTGCTTTAGCAAATGGAAAGCTAGTCCAGTTCTGGGCCCCTCTCTGTCATGCAACACTACGAGAGAGAGGGTCCAGGGACAATTGTCTGCACATGCTCCCGATAAACCAATCACACGTGACCCCCAGAACAAAAAGTCCAGACAAAAAGGCTAGTCCCTTGGTGGATGTGAATCATCTCTTTCTCTTTGCTGAAAGCGGCACAAAAACTCAGTTGTCTCAATAATATGGCAGAAGATCATGTTTGAATACATCCAAGATGATGCAATCAAAATGTTTGATGAATCAGCAAATCGAAGAATTCATTTAAGTCCTGTTCTACTTGTAACGGCATTTCTTTCATCCGCATATATTTAATAAAAACAAAAACCTGGTTATTGCTGACAGCTGCTTATTATTTCCTGCAAATGCGATCACACAAAAATAAAACAATATGAAATCTTAGTACCAGTACATAATCATAGCCCATCCACTACAAATCATCCTTTTACTTATGGCGCAACTAACTTGTCATTGCTCGGTAAATACAATGGTATTCAAATATTCCTACCTTTGAATTTATAATGGGGAATTTAACTAGATTCATCATTGGCCATTAACACACATGAATGCCCACATAATTATCTTGTAATCATCAAGCATAAACTTCTTTTCGTGTCTATTTTGTTTGAGTATACAGAAAACAAATTTTAAACGTATCTAAACCAGATGTTTTTCGGATATTTTTGAGATTTAGCATCAGCTTGTTAAAACCAAGTGGTACAACGACAGCTCGAGAACAGGAGGCAGAGATGATTGAAAACCATCTCAAATATACATGGACACAAGCGTTTAGCGGAAAAACCTGCTAAACCTCAAGCATGTGCAGACAAATGTCCCTGGACCCTCTGTCCAGTACTGTTGAGTGAAAGAGAGAAATCTGGACTGTCTAATGGAAAGCAAACTGATTGGAACGTATTAAAAAAACTTGAAGGAAATCTTTGAAGGTGCAGTTTCCTTTTAATTTTTGGAACAACATAAAATTGTACCTCATAGTATCCAGAAATTGGGAACTACATCAATCTCTAAATAAATGAAGTTACCTTTGGTAGTTTGATGAGATGTGGAAGGATTCACAGTTGGTAAAGTAAGGTTCATCTTATCGACAGTGTTACACATGTTCTCATAACAGCAGTGTGCACTGTGGTTTGGATCAGGTTCTTTGTCACCATGGCCTTCACATAACATTCTGGGTGCAGGGTCCTCAGAGGTACAGCCCCTGGTTTGATGAATTTCTCCAGTGTCCTCATATCGATCAATGTACACCACACACGCTCCCTCGGTAATGCAAGTGTAGTTATTTTCCTTGCATTGCCATCGGTTACATCTGCACACCAGTGGATCACTGCTTTCAACTTAGTGAGGAAAAAACACATAGTTATTACATGTAATTATAGCATAACTACATGTAAAGTAAAGTGCATGCTCTGATTGGTTAATTTAGTGTTTACTAGTTACCCATGGGCGGACAATGCCTTCAACTAGAGTAGGCATGCTAATGTCATGCAACCTGCTGTAAAGGATCAATGGAAAAAAAAAAAAACAAAAAAAAAAACAAGTGCAACTAGTTCACAAGTTTTTTCTACTTCACTCTCATTTTCTGACTGAAGTTAAAAAGCTACACACAGTAAAAGCTCTCCTTGCAACTAATCTCACAAGTCACCAGCTCCAGTTACAACCACCATGGTCAGAAGCCCTCTGAATTGTCACTCACTCTCTAGAGCAAGGGGATCCTTAACTACAGATCCAGAGTCATTGGTAAGGGTGCTAAAAAAAATAAATAGAGAATGCCAGTCCCAATCTGCACGTTGAGTTTAAAATCCCTGAAACTCTGAAGAAAGAAGGCAGAGTTCCAATATTTTTTTTAGCAATCAGTGATAACAGAGTTTCCTCTATAATTTTACCCATGCCATTACATTGAACTGTTTACAGTGTACATGAAAAAAAGAAACACTATAAGGTCTCTTGACCCTTGCTCATTAATATATTCATTAGCCAAATTTCTTGAGGGGATGTTATCAAGGATATGAGGCGATGATGACATTACATCATGGTTGTAGATTGACTGGCAGCTCGCCAGTTATTGTGATGTGTGACCTCTTGCGCAAGAACGTGCCATATGGTATCCGATTGAACAGCTGAAGGCACGGCAAGCGAACGGATGGGAAACGGGAACTAGGCAAGCTGTTCAAAATGGATAGGTCAATTGGCTAAATGGCTAAAGAAATTTTTAGAACGGATGAGGTTGAACAGCAAACAGCTAAAGACAATTTTTTAACCAATAAGGTCAAAGGGATGAACAAAATTTTGGAACAGATAAGGTCAAATGCATGAAGAAAATCTTTGAATGGATGAAGTTGAACAGATGAACGGTTAAAGGAAATTTTTGAATGGCAGAAGTCGAACGGCTCCTTCATAAAATGCACAACTGATGCTATAAACAGTTTGAGCTTTCATAGCTAATGCATGTCTGGGATTGTGGGACATAAATGCACATGCTTCATTTCTTAACTTGTTTATAAAAACACTGATTGCCAACCAAGTGATCCGAGTTTCAAATTTACAACTGACCAAACAACATTATCAGTGAGATAAAAATTATTCCTATCCACAAAAGAAACAACAACAACAAGGAAACAACTTATAGGAAGAAGCCTGACATTTGCATAATCAGTGAAGCATGTGTTCTTAAAGATGCAAATGTCACTAATTCCTTGATCTTCCGTAAAACTTTAATTCGATCATAGTAAGCGTTCACAAACTTAAGAAACAATCTTCTGATGTGTTTGCTTTCATGACTGCATATTTCAACTTTACCACAAATATTATAATCGCAGGACACGCTGTCACACTTGTTGTTGACAGCTGACATTACAACTTATACCCACAACTTGACATAACTTTACTTTTATTCAACCAAATCTAGACAGTACTTTTAGAGTGCAGGTGCAAGCCAGTTGATAATGTCATTGGAACATGGCCACTGTCATGTAATCCAGAACAAAAAACTGAGTTTTACACAAGAAACTTACAATTTTATATTTTATCCATAGTTTGTAGTATCACATCAACCCCTACATTAAGAATTAAGGGCATTCATTTTATGTGGCTAAATGTAATTTAGGCTAGGTTAAACGAAAAACGGGAGGCGCGGTGGCCTAATGGTTAGTGCACTGGACTCCGGATCGGGCGGTACGGGCTCGAGCCCTGGCCAGGGCACTGCGTTGTGTTCTTGGGCAAGACGCTTTACTCTCATAGTGCCTCTCTTCACCCGGGTGTATAAATGGGTACCGGCGAATTTACTGCTGGGGGTAACCCTGCGATGGACTAGCATCCCATCCAGGGGGGAGTAGAAATACTCCTAGTCGCTTCATGCTACGGAAACCGGGGATAAGCACTGGCCTGATGGGCCACTTGGCTCGTATGCAGACTTTACCTAAACGAAAAACAATGCTGGCCAGCAGTATCCCTCAGGGTTTTGGTGTGGGGTGGCCGGGGGTTTTGTGCAGGGGCCCCAAATGGCTTACAGTGTAGCTTCAGATGTCAAGTCATTCCGCGTTTATCGCTTTCGGGTAGTTCGCACAGTGCTTCTATTCCTGGCCCATCCCTCCCTCTTGTCATGGTAAGTATGTGGCAAATATCTGTGTTTCCACTGTTTTTTTCAGTGTGACGGTGCTGGGTGGGTGGTTGCCGCTCACAGGGTTGTCATGGATACCCTACACTTTCGGCTCAGCTGCACTCGTGGCTCCACCCTCCTTGTGGGCACCATTCCCCAAGCTCATCTAGTGTTGATGAGTTTAACCATTAGCACAAAGACTTGAAAAATAAGGACCACCTTTTTAAACACAACTTCTGCATGTTTTTGATTTTTGTAAAATGCATACTTACATTTCAAGATAAACGGCACGCGATGCATGCAGAAGCGATGACGTTTCACAAGGGGTCTTTGATAATTTTCAGGACATTTGTCAAAACATTAGGGTAAATAAAAGTAACTGACAACTTCTGTGCTGAATGATTGTTCAACAAAAATTGCGTTATCTTGGCGTGACATACGATATACGATATACGATATACGATGCAAGGTCAAACGCTGTCTAAAATTGTTTACACCTTTTGTTTTAAAGAATGGAGAGATTTCTGTTTACTAAATCTTATAGAACGCATCAAATATAATTTGTTTCTTTCATTTATGCTTTATATTAGTCCTTTCTAACGACCCAGGAGTATTTTGCTTTGAGTTCTATGCCACGATTTCTTGTTGAGTTGACTTGATTTCTTTTCCCAGTATTCGGTTCTACAGATCGGTTAATCACAACAGGCAACAGACAACAGACAACAACAGATCCTGTCCACTCGCACGGCGAGATTAATCGATCACGTCATCGTCATCGCTTAAAAAAAGGTTTACGATGGCTCACCTTTTCAACAGATGTTTCAAAACTGCTAATAATCGGTTACTTCGTCTGCAGTCACGACAGACATCACTTCTTAACTTTATGCCAAATTTATTCGATAACTGATAAAGTGCAACACTTACTCCAGACTCGAAATCTCAATTTAACAGCTACAAATGAAATAAGGTTTGCCGATCGGTGATGATACAAGCTGCAAAAAAATATCTTCCTTTGCCAAAAAACAAGATGGCGGATCTCAAAAAGAATACAAACAATGCACCTAGTTCCCATTACTCTTCGGTTCAATTCAGGGAGTAATTATCACACCAAAAATTCCATAAATTCCATCGCTTTTCCGCTCTACAGCATTAACCGATGATGTCATAAAATGACGCCATCGCTTAAAAAAATGCTTTTTCTTTTGATTTACTGCAACAAACAGAAGCTAGGATTTTTTCTTCTTGAATTTTCGTCGGGACCGAAGTAAAACTTAACGGTGACTGATTATTGGCATTGCTGCATTAAGTTGGCTTCCTCGCTGCTCACGTATGCTGCAAAAACCTTTTTGGATGGGGCAAACTTTAATTACATCTTGCTTGTTTTCAGACAGCTTTAACAACGTTTACTGACACGTAATTAACATCAACAGGCTATAACAAATGTAAAAAGAGCTGGACACAAGTATTGAATGGTGTTTTAGTGTGAGTTTCTTTATTTCCAGCTTGTTATTTGCCAAACATGCATAAATGGTGTAATCATATTTTTAAGCTCAAAAGCTTGTTCAGTTGAATGAAACATTTGTAAACTAACATGCTATACATGTACATGTACCTGCCAATTTTTCCTACGTCAAAGGCATGAGAGTACCATTTCCAACCACATGCACAGAAGATTAGTTTTGTGGAAGATACCACTGTAATTTTCTGCTTTTTTCAAACTGATTGATTCTATTCTGTGACTTGTTTATTTCTTGCTTTCTTTGGCCTTAAGAACAAATGAAAGAATGAGACCAAAACGTCTTAAATTTAACCGGATAATATTATGCTTCTAAGTGATTCAGTTCAGTGGCGCATTCTCGACAGCCATTTTAAAATACGTCTGTCACGATTTCGAATAGAGTAGAAATAAAGTTGCCACTTTCTTTGCGGGTAAGTTTGTCGGTGTTTGTTGGTTTGTCACCTTGGGCTGCCACCTTGCCGTGGTGGTGAAGCTTGTGTGTCTCAATGACCCAGAGAGCTGTGCCGGCGGGGACTTTGGTCCCTGGCAGGTCTAACCATGCCGGATTGGTCGAAGGGTAGAGGCCAGACGAAGAACAGCCCCTTGTCCTCCAGGTTGGGGGTTGGGCTGCGGGCCGATAACCCGCTCCTGTAAAAAACACATTATTACCGAAACCAGAAGCAGAATAATTTCAAATGATCTGGGGGACGTAGTGGTCACTCCTCACACCATGAGAAGTTCGATGATACATGGGGGTGAAAGCCACACGGAAGCCCTTGGGCTGATGAGACCACTAGTCCACCACCAAGAACGTCAAGTTTGTCGGTGAACCCTCGCTCAGAATTTAAAAAAATGAACTGATTAGCTGCCTAAAACTAATGCAATCTCACTATAAATCAGTTAGTGCAGCACAAGAAATGTATTGGGTTGATTGACCTCGAAACCTTTGATGTCAACACAAGCGGCCGACTTTTATTTTTTTTTTATGTTCAGCATATTTACAAACTTTGATTTTCTTTTGGTTTTGTAGAACATTACTATTCTTGAAAGAGAAATTTACTTTTATTGTTTAGTCTTCGGATTGACCATGCATTGAAAACAGTTCAGAAGGAAATTTTGTTTCAAGCTTATGATCGCAACTGATCAAATATGCAAAATTGATCAACTAAAAAAGCTTTGCTTCAACTGTTCGGCATTGCAAATCCTTCTTAACATGTGTAGCATCTTTCGTAATGAGACTTAGACTGAAGTACTTAGCACGTCGATGATTCAGGAGGAAAACTGCTTCAAAATAATCAGTCTCTTCGATTTTATATTTTTGAAGGATGGTAAGCAGTTGCTTTATTGCTAATATCAGGCAACTTTTTCTGTACTATGTGGGAAATGCTTTGCAGGCTTGTTAAAAGTCTTAAAACAATCATCTGTCAATTGATCGGCGCCACTGCATTCTGCACTACCCTTTGAGTTTCTGAGTTATAGTTTAGTTTTTGAAGCTTTCTACCTTTGTCATATGTGGTTAGACTGCATGCTGCACGGATAATTCAGCAGTTTCTGTAAGCAATTTACAGCAGATAAATCCTGTTCATTCCAAAAAGCAGACCTCTCAACCTCAAAGCACTGAAAATCTGGGGATTGAGGTAAAAAAAACTGGAGATTTCATTAAAAATCTGGAGATTGTTTGACTGGCGGACAAAACCAACTAAACCCAGGTGCTAATCACGAGAATTGTTTTAAGTCCCTTTCCAGCCTTTCTCTGTGAGACTGAACCAGCAGAGTTTTCTCTGTCTGATTCAAGCTCCATGTCCCCCATTTTGAAAACGTGACCAGAATGCGAAAGACTGGTAATGATAATTTAATTTTGTTTTATACATGGCGCCATGGCCTGTGTTTCCAGCGGACTGATGAAATACCTTAACGTTCTATGGATTTACATGTACATGTACAAAGAATTGATACTAGACAATTATCTTAGCAAACCAAAAATGAAATTACCGGTAGTATGGGTAATCAAATGGTGACGAGTGAAATAAGGAAATAATTTCATGCACGTTTTGTCAAAATTCTAATAATTTTCCGAGCCTTCAGGTGAGGGAAATTAGCAGAATTTTGACAAAACGCAAGTGAAATTATTTCCTACTGTAATTTCACGAGTTTACCATTTGATTACCTTTTAATATCATGGGTGACAAATTACGCTTACGATTGTAGGTTTTTTTTACTTGTTTATCACATCTAGAACTCTAAGCTTTGAAAAGTTTAAAGCATACATTTTTGCTTAAGTTCGCAATTTTCTGACTTTGTCGACAAAAATACTTTTGAATCCTTCCTTCATTACTGGCTATAATTTGTCATGAATGAACTGAAAACAGCGCCCGTATAAAACGCTAAAAAATCCACTCGATGTTATTCACGTAACTGGCTTCGTGTTTTAAAGTCATTTTGATGTTTTGAAATGTAAATTAATTACCGCTAAAAGTTTATTACAGGACCAAAGCAAACTGGCCTAGATGAAATTCAGGCAAAAACGTACAAAGTTTAAGCTTTAAAACCATCTTTTAAAAACATGTATGCGACCTTGGCACTAAGACATGGGAACGTTGCCATGGCAATTTTGTAATTTCACACGTGAAATTATAAACTACTGCTAAAATTTTGTGCCAAAATTAAGGAGTAATTTGTCACCCATGATATTATACAAGGAATCTGTATCCTACAGCTTG
Organism: Meandrina meandrites; assembly: GCA_963693305.1. Taxonomy (NCBI): domain Eukaryota; kingdom Metazoa; phylum Cnidaria; class Anthozoa; order Scleractinia; family Meandrinidae; genus Meandrina; species Meandrina meandrites. The sequence continues at coordinate 15,174,192 of OY855915.1, forward strand.
TAACTCTGTTTATCGTGAGATTTTTGTATCTCAACGTGAGACAGTGAGATTGAACTGAAACCCTTGAGTCTCAGGACAAAATCGTGAGACTTGAGATCGCCGTCTGTAAAAGTTTTCTTTGGCAACTCACTATAAGCTGCATTTCATATTATCTTGCCTTTGTATCACTGAAGAACAAGAAAACTTACTGCAGTTCTTTTATGGCCTTTGTTCTTGTCAAGTATGTCTTAATGTTTGCCCATGGCTTTCATAAGTTTTCATACGCAGTGAGCTGAAGGGGAAACTGTTCAAAACACGACTCGGTGGCTCTACATCTTCGCCACTGCTGTTTGAAAAGATGTCAGCGAGGAAACCAAAGTAAAATGGCATTTGCGTGGCAACGGCGTAACTTGGCAACCAGATACTGTAATGGGCCCTTAACATGTTAAGAAGTGCTGGCAAGCGACCAGCCTCTGTTGTTTTAGCTTGTGGTCACTTACAAAAGCGTTGTCGTAAGCTGCAGTTAGGACCACTTTTTCGAATTCCCGTGGTGGGCTTCGACTGTAGTTCTATATAAATATATTGAAGACATGTACACTGATCAGCTGCCTTCAAGAAAACCGCTATTCGCAACCTAAGTTAATGCACGTTCGACGGAAATGACGATGAATAAGCAGGATGGAATTTCGTGCGCAAGCGATCGGAGTTGTGAATACAAGCATTCGATCTTCGCGTCTGACGAACATACAAAACTCAAAAAGAAAAGAATATCAAAGAGAAGTACCTAAAACGTTTAGCTTAACTGTAGCCTTGGATGAACATAAGCTCTACGTGCTGATAAATGCAGAACTCAATGTTATTTGGAGTATAAAATCCGCCTATCCACTCCAGACGATCCTTTTTTCAGGCAGTATTCAGACAAAAAATAACAAGAAACAAATACTGGTAACCTACACTAGTAATGTGCCACACAACGTTATCAACATTTGGCTTGACAAGTTCATCAAATGAACTTGGAATAAAAAAAATTATCTTTGTGTTTGGCTAACGCGAAACTCAGACTGCGGCCATTGTGTCTGGTCTGCGTAGAGCGTTTTGCTGTTGCAAATCAATCGTATTCAGTGAAAAAAAAAAACACAAAATAAATGGGCTTCATTTTGACTTACCAATGCTCACGATAGCCAAGAGTGTTAGAAAGGTAACCACTACAACTATTTTGTCCATTTACAGGCGAATTCACACAGGCCAAAAAGATTAAAATGTCTGCAGAAGTCCAAATAATCCAGACGACACAGAATAATCCAGACACAGTGACCACGTGACCCACGCAATAAAACAAAAAGATAAAGAAAATTTATTCTGCACATACATTTTTCACTTTTTAGTTCTTTTTACTTGTGAGAATAGAAACAGGTGATACAGTGAGAAGAATATTGCATTAGGAATGCGTATTTCGTTTACATGCGATCACTTTTAAAGAAATAAATCGTGGTTTTCGTTGGCTGGCATCTGGGACATCTAGCGGACCAAGTGGGGGACGAGTAGGGAATCAGTAGACGCTTGATCCCCAGGGCCCTCTCTGTTGTACTTCTCCAAGGGCCCATTGGCGACCCCATTGGCACGTTGTTGCCCACGTTGACTGTCTATATTATCGCATAAGAATGTCCTTCATTCAAGTCTCTCCCGAGAACCATTTTCCTATTGAAAATCTTCCCTATGGAGTATTTTCCACGCCTGATAATGTGAGTACATCAAAACATTTTACAGCAGTTTTGCTGAAGCTGAAAAGTAATAATTGTTTTTGTGATCAACAGCCAAGACATCGCATAGGTGTTGCTATTGGGGAGAAAGTGCTGGATCTGGCTGAGATTTCTGACCTATTCACCGGCCCACTTATGTCGCAAAGAAAATCAGTTTTCCGAGAGGTAAGTTGATAGTTTTTCAAAAGCAAGCAGGACATTGACAAGGTCGGCTCCCAGGGGGGGTACTCGAAGTATACATGACGGGGGAGTTCGACGGAGCTTCATATTGCAAACCCAAAAAAATACACAAGCCTGAAATTTTAGACCCCCCAAAAATAACAGGCATTAAAATTTCCAACCCAGAAACAAGATTACAAATGTACATTGTATTGTCTTCTTAATATTAACAGTTTTTCCTGCCACACGTGGCTGAAAAGAAGTTCGAATGAATATTTTTCTGATCCACTGATGGCAACAAAAACCCAAAACGAAAAGTTCTGAGATAATACGTGGCAGATCTCTTGACCCAAAAAAATACCGAGCGTGTAAATTTTCAACCCAAAAAAATACTTCGGACCCCCCCGTCATGTATACTTCGTGTACCCCCCTGGGGGTCGGCTCGATGTTGACCTCCCGGGGTTGACCTTCACTAGCAGCCATTACCGCAATCTGGATAACTCTTGCAAAACAGCTACTGCGTTGTGACAGTTATTAGGATTTTCAATCAAGTAAGCTTAATTTTGTACAAGCCATAGTTGTTTCTGCATGATGCTGTGAACGTTTCTTTATCCTCAAAGAGCCCTTCACTGGGCGAAAGAATAATTTGTAAATTATTTATTATGGCAATACTCACCCAACTTCGTATTAATTATAAGGTCTATTATTAGCTTATCTATAGAATAAAGAAAGTTTTACATAGCAAACTGTAAAACGCAGTTAATAGAGTGTGACGTGGTATGTGGTCATGTCCTGCCATTGTTCCCTAGTATTTAATGTTACAAGAACAAAGCAAGCTTAATAGTTACATTACTGTTAGGGGACAGGTGGGGGTGCGGGGGGCACTCCCATATTTGAGCTATATAGGTATGTGCTGCTGTGAAGGGTGTGGTTTTCAAGCAGTTTTGTCTGGGATATTGTAAAGAAATCCAAGAGTTTTGGTCTAGAATAGGGTATCAGTTGGAGGGAAACTGATCAGTGGTTTAAAGAATTAAAGATTTAGAAACTCGGAAGAGAAAAAGTCTTTCCTAAATGTAAATAAAATCACCAGGCAATGTTGTTGACAGATAGTTTTCCATTAAAAACACTAATAGTGCTACAGTTCTAAAAAATAGCAAGCCTGGGATAGGGTAGGGATTTTCAGTGTCTAGTCTAGTATAGGGTTGCAAAATCATCTGGACATGGTCTGCTATAGGGTAAGGGTTTCAGAGTCCCATCGGCATACCCCCACCTAAAACTAAACAGGGTGCCCCTGGGGGATTAATGTACCTTTGTATGCCTTATCTGACAGACGTATCTTGCCTCACTGGTTAAAATGGTGAATATTTCATTCATGTCTCCCTGTAAATTATGTAATGTCAAGCTAGGCTTTGGTACAGCTTTCTCTATTGGCCTAGGCCACAGACTGTCTAGCTTTATAACATTGTTTAAGCTTCTGTAGTCACATTTTCTAGTTGTCTCAGCTACAGCCAAGTATTCGTTGTAAATCTTCCTTTTAATACCCTCCCTCGCTATTAAGGACAAGGTACCTGTACTTGTGTCATTTTCAGTAAACTGGGGTCAATTCCATGGAGTTTCCGTAGACTTTCTATGGAGTTTCCGTGGAGTTTCTATGGAGTTCCATGGAGTTTCTGTGGAGTTCCATGGAGTTTCTGTGGAGATCCATGGAGTTTCTATGGAATTTCTGTGGAGTTCCATGGAGTTTCTATGGAGTTCCATGGAGTTTCTATGGGGTTTCTATGGAGTTCCATGGAGTTTCTGTGGAGTTTCTATGGAGTTCCATGAAGTTTCAGTGGAGTTTCTGTGGAGTTCCATGGAGTTTCTATGGAGTTTCTATGGAGTTTCTATGGAGTTTCCATGGAGTTCCATGGAGTATCCGTGGAGTTTCTATGGAGTTTCGGTGGAGTTTCAATGGAATTCCATGGAGTTTCATTAGAGTTTCTATGGAGTTCCATGGAGTTTCCGTGGAGTTCCATGGAGTTTCTGTGGAGTTCCATGGATTTTCTATGAAGTTCCATGGAGTTTCTGTGGAGTTTCTATGGAGTTCCATGAAATTTCAGCGGAGTTTCTATGGAGTTCCATGGAGTTTCTATGGAGTTCTATGGAGTTTCCGTGGAGTTTCTATGGAGTTCCATGGAGTTTCCATGGAGTTCCATGGAGTTTCTGTGGATTTCCATGGAGTTTCCGCAGAGTTTCTATGGAGTTCCATGGAGTTTCTGTGGAGTTCCATGGAGTTTCTATGAAGTTCCATGGATTTTCTGTGGAGTTCCATGGAGTTTCTGTGGAGTTTCTATGGAGTTCCATCGAGTTTCCGTGGAGTTTCTTCAGAGTTTCCGTGGAGTTTCTATGGCATTCCATGGAGTTTCCTTGGACAGTGCTTCAAGCTCAAGTTTTTCAGAAGTCGCCTTTTGGCAACTTTCTTTTGTAAAATGGTCGCCGCTAGAAAAATTTTGGTCGCCAAAAATCAAGGCCTTTTTAAAGCAGGACACCTTATTTTGCCTTACATGAAGTAATACCGCTGACCATTATGAGCCGAATTAAAATCGTTCGAAGAACGTTCCAATGTAGTTATTTTCGTTTGCGTTGAAGAGTTTTTTTGTTGAACTGTTCCAATTATCATGCAGAAAAGTAAATAAAAGATACAGTACAGTACAGTACACTAAAACAATGGAAAGAAATGTGGTTTGCAAACTTTATAGGCGGTTCCATGACCGAAGGCATCAAAACACAATTAGGAGTCTGAGCAATGAGGTATCTTTAATTCAAACAGATAAGTAAGATAGGCGATTGAAATAGTTGTAATGAAAAGTTTTGTGGTCAAATTTGTTTGGCTTAGTGATAATTTGAACTGCAAAAAAAAAATGTTGATGCGTAGCCTGGTCGCCAAATTGGCAACCTGTGTGGAAAATTTAGTCGCCAAATTTTATTTCCACTCGCCATGGCGACCAAAATGGTCGCAGCTTGAAGCGCTGTTGGAGTTTCTATGAAATTCCATGGAGTTTCCATGGAGTTTCTATGGAGCTCCATGGAGTTTCCTGTACTTGTGTCATTTTCAGTAAACTGTGGTCAATACCATGGAGTTTCCGTAGAGTTTCTATGGAGTTTCCGTGGAGTTTCTATGGAGTTCCATGGAGTTTCCGTGGAGTTCCATGGAGTTTCTGTGGAGTTCCATGGATTTTCTATGGAGTTCCATGGAGTTTCCGTGGAGTTTCTATGGAGTTCCATGAAATTTCAGTGGAGTTTCTATGGAGTTTCTATGGAGTTTCATGGAGTTTCCATGGAGTTTCTGTGGAGTTCCATGGAGTTTCTATGGAGTTTCTATGGAGTTTCCATGGAGTTTCCGTGGAGTTTCTATGGAGTTCCATGGAGTTTCCGTGGAGTTCCATGGAGTTTCTGTGGAGTTCCATGGAGTTTCCGCAGAGTTTCTATGGAGTTCCGTGGAGTTTCCGTGGAGTTCCATGGAGTTTCTGTGGAGTTCCATGGAGTTTCTATGAAGTTCCATGGAGTTTCTGTGGAGTTCCATGGATTTTCTGTGGAGTTCCATGGAGTTTCTGTGGAGTTTCTATGGAGTTCCATCGAGTTTCCGTGGAGTTTCTTCGGAGTTTCCGTGGAGTTTCAATGGCATTCCATGGAGTTTGCTTGGAGTTTCTATGGAATTCCATGGAGTTTCCTTGGAGTTTCTATGGAGCTCCATGGAGTCTCCGTGGAGTTCCATGGGAGTTTCCATGGACGACTTTCTTTTTATACCAGTAATATATATTTATATATTATATATATTATTATTTTATAAATTTATATATTATATATATATTTATATAAATTTATATATTATATATTTGACAGGATTTTCGAAAACAAGGAAGTAGAAAATATCACTTAATTTATGCATTTCTGCTTAAAATAATATATCTGAACTTATGTAGCGAGCCTAGCAGGGAAAGGATACAAATTCTTTGTGGATATGTCTTTTCAATTTCTCATCCCTCCCCCTTCGCACCTCGGATACACTTGTGTGGGAGGAGAGGAGAGGGGGTAGTCAGGTCCCGGTGTTGGATGCGTAGTGTACATACGTTTGAATTTTAGTTGCGGACAGAATCAGATAAGTGAGCTGATCGAGTAAGCTTTCTATAACTTACTGTCTAAAGGGGGTTTGCCTGAAGACATCATTTAGTCTAGTGAAGGTGAAAGTCCAATGATTTGCAAGTGTGCGTCGTCTGTTGACTGTTATCCTACTTCCGACTTGAGTGGGTCGATTTTAAGACTCAAAGCATGCGCGCAGTTGGACATAATGATAACGTCGTGCCTGTTTTAGGCAGCAAAAGGCTCTAGGCACATGAATTAGGGCTCGGAAGCAGTAGTTAGGGCACATTTCTAATCGATGGTGGCGATATTTGGCTTGAATTTGACCGTGCCTAGAGTGTTAGTTTTTTCTCTGTTGTATGTTGGGGACGGGTATTTCCCGCTTCATAAAATTGAAGTACATCCGGAACATTGTTATTTGTAAGAATAATCATGTCGAACAACAGGGCCAAGAAATCACTTCAAGTGATTATGTGAGTAGACCTTTTTCCTTCTATTTTCAATTTTAGGCGTTCTCCGCTTAGCAAACAGTCAGAGTTCTTTTTGATTCGCTAGTGGAGAGGAATGTTATTGCGTGGTTTTCCGGTCGACAATGAGCCGATAATTGACATAAACAACACATGCCAGCGTTTCACTTACTCAGATATATCTGATATATTGCCTGGTTTGCTTGAAATTGAATCAAACGTCGATGTAGGACGCTAAAGTTCAGTGTATTTGAGAAGTGAAGGCCCTTAGAAAGCTAAAGACAAGCTCTCGGCCGAATGTTTTTACATGCTTATCTTGGTGTCAAATTAGACTGATATTTCATGTTGTAAACACTCTCAATTAAATAGTGTAGTTCATGATTCGGGCAAAATAGCTTGAAGTTAGTGTTTTTGGCCTCAAAAGGCAAAAGGAGAGGCTTTACATTCATCCGAGCTACAGTTGAAGGCGTGAGGGAGACCTGCACATTAAATTTTTGGCTAAATTGAACATTTTCAAAAACAACTCCAAAATTCGCATATGGGTTTGTTTACATGTGTTAAACACTGTCCTGCATTTATTTTCGCTAGTTTGAGCTTGTTCTTGGAGAAATAAAGAAGAGAATATTACTATTAGCAAATCATTGTTCCAGAATGAATCTAAATGTTTAATATGCTTGTTTCATTGTTTGGAGTAACAAAAGGTTTTTTGTTTCTCTTCCTGTTTTTGCAATTCAATTGGAATTTACTTGCTCGCTCGCTCAAAGAAGAGATCTGGAAATGGATCGGTACAGCAAATATTGTGACATACGCTTTTTGCGCGCAAAGCCTCTTCAGATTTTAATCGGACAAGTTGAATGCTCACCTTCACGCATGAAGTGTACTTCTCTCCACTGATTTTCGCTTATTTGACATATATTTGCGCCCGTCTGGCGGTAGAAGGACATCATTAAATCTGAAAATGTGCAAGATCGCTAGCGAGCCCCAAAGAAGCGAGGTTCGTTTGTTCCTTGATAGCTAAAATGACGGTAAACTTAAAGCAGCAACAGTGCATAAGAAAGTATTTTTTTTGTATATAATAGTGTTTTAATTTTCAGGGATTGCAAAACATTCACTCTCTACACACTAATCCTTGACGTTATTTAGATACAGACTCATGCCGTGCAATTCAAGAGAAGAGATTTTCTTATTTTTCCTAGAATAACCCTATACTATCCCTAACGCTAACGTTAACCCTCACCCTGACACGCTAACCCTAACACTAATGTTAACCCTAACCCTGCCACGCTAACCCTAACCCTAAATCCTAACCCCAACCCTAAAGCCTAACCCTAACCTTAGGGGTTAGGGTTAAAAACAATAACCCTAATGTTAGGATTCGAGTTTAGGGTTAGGGTTGAGGTTTAGCGTTAGGGGTTAAAACTCTAACCCTAAGGGTTAAGGTTAAAACAACAGCCGGTTAACCTTCCCTGGTTTCCTTTGTTTCGAGAAACAAAGGGTTTCTTTTATTTATCGTTTTTTTCAAAGGAAATTCTCAAAGACGCCACCAGCAAAATCCTTGTTTTCTGCATGCGCTATTTCAGGAGAACGAAGCAAAGACCAGCAAGATGGAATACAGGACAATGTTTAAGACATTTAAACAAACTTGCATGCGAAATTTAGAGTTGTTTTGACAATGTTCAATTTAGCCAAGAACTTAATGTGTGGGTCTTGCCTCACGCCTTCAAGCTTTTTGGAAAGCTCTCTATTCAGGGCTAGTATCAAAACTATCAGTGTCTGGTGAAATTTCAGGAGCCTTGTTCTTGAAAAAAATCCTGTTAGATATATTTATGTATATTTTATATAAATTTGTGTATTTTATATATTTTTATATATTATATTTTATATAATTTTTTATATTATATATATTTATATAAATTTATATATTAATATTAGTTGATTTGTAGAACTGTTGTCAGAGTGTTCAATAGGAAAAACCTAGAGCATAAATATTAGAAGACACTTTAATCAACTGAAGATTTGACTTGGCATATTTATTACTAACTAGTTTCGTACCGCACAACTTGAACGGCACTCCTCAGATAAAATTGGAGTGCCGTACAAGTTGTGCGGTACGAAACTAGTTAGTAATAAATATGCCAAGTCAAATCTTCAGTTGATTAGACTGTCTTCTAAATTTGTATATTATATATATTTATATATTTTTATATATTATATATATTTTTATACATTATATTGCATATATTAATATATATTATATATTATTTATGATATATATATATTTATATATATCTTATATATTATTTATGATATATATATATTATATATATTAATAATATTAGAAGACAGTCTGATCAACTGAAGATTTGACTTGGCATATTTATTGCCCTCACGCCTTCAATTATTCTTTGTGGAAAGCTCTCTATTCAGGGCTAGTATCAAAACTATCAGTGTCTGGTGTAATTTCTGGAGCCTTGTTCTTGAAAATCCTGTTAGATATATTTATGTATATTTTATATAAATTTGTGTATTTTATATATTTTATATTTTATATAATTTTTTATATTATATATATTTATATAAATTTATGTTATATATATTATATATATTTTTATATATATTATATATATTTTTATACATTGCATATATTTATATATATTTTATATATTATTTATGATATATATATTTTATATAATATTATTTATAATACTAGAAGACAGTCTGATCAACTGAAGATTTGACTTGGCATATTTATTGCCCTGACGCCTTCAATTATGCTTTGTGGAAAGCTCTCTATTCAGGGCTAGTATCAAAACTATCAGTGTCTGGTGAAATTTCTGGAGCCTTGTTCTTGAAAATTCTGTTAGATATATTTATATATATTTTATATAAATTTGTGTATTTTACATATTTTTATATATTATATTTTATATAATTTTTTGTATTTATATATATGTACATAAATTTTAAAATTTTATATATTTTTATACATTATATATATTTTTATACATTACATATATTTATATGTATTTTATATATTATTTATAATATATATATTTTATATGTATTATTAGAAGACAGTCTGATCAACTGAAGATTTGACTTGGCATATTTATTACTATGTAGTTTCATACTGCACAACTTGTACGGCACTCATGCAAATGCAAATGTAGGAAACCGGCTGACTGCCCTTTGGCTGGCAATTGCCTTAAAGAATCTGTTGTATACCAAGCCACTGTAGCAACTGAAGACCACAAGCCCGACCAAACCTATGTTGGCCTTACAGAAAACCCCTTCAAAACCAGATTTGCGAACCACGAGGCTTCTTTTAAAGACCCAAACAAAAGATTTCACACAGAGCTTAGCAAACACATCTGGCAATTGAAAGATAGTAAAATGCCTTTCAAAATAACTTGGAAGATCTTAAAGCAAGCCACTCCATATAACCCCGCTTCCAGTCGATGTAATTTGTGCCTATGAGAGAAGTATTTCATAGGCCCAATTTAGCTACACTGAACAAACAAAATGAACTGATAACTTCCTGTAGACACGCCAACAAATTCCTCCTCAAAAATTTCAAAGGCATCATGTAATACAATCTCAAACTTCCGTGGTCACACAAATTTTAAGCGTCTATTGTTTTGTAAACAGAAACCGTTGTAATTTTATAGTTTTTCCATCTGTCTTTGTATATTTTTATATTACAGTGTCACGTTATATTTTCTTTTGTTTGAAAATTGTCATGCATATTTTTAAGCGTCTATTGTTTCGTAAAAGGAACCATTGTAATTTTATACTTTGTATACTTTTCCACTCATCCTTGTGTGTATATATTTACCAGTCTTACATTGTAATTTTACATTTGGCTAATTTATCTGAGGAGTGCCGTACAAGTTGTGCGGTCCGAAACTACATAGTAATAAATATGCCAAGTCAAATCCTCAGTTGATCAGACTGTCTTCTAATATTTATGCTCTAGTTTGTCTATTGAGCACTCCGACAACAGTTCTGCAAATCAACTAATATTATTATTTATAATATATATTTATATATATTATATAAATAAAAAAACAATATAAATGGTTTCACAGAATCATAGGAGTGATCGGTGCAAATACATGCAGAGCGAAATACGAAGTAAAGCTAGAAACTATGGATGACAGTTACTCAAGTTTCACGCTTGAAAGGATCATCAGACTGTGTCGTTAGTGGTGGTTGGAGTAACATTTAAACTAAACTCATGGAGGGAGAGGAATCCTGCATCTGATTGGCTGCATAGAATATGTTTTCCGCCTGCATTTAGTGATCAGCTTGGATCACACATCAAATTTGAACAACAATGGCAGGCCATGTAGAGTCATTTCATCGATGAGAGTGGCTTATGAAATGGTATTTTTGAGGGATAATTCGAAATGAGAAAGATTCTACAATTTCTTTCAATTCCAATGACTCGCTATAGGAAATATCTGATTTTGGCAAAGAATATGAGTCATGCACAACAAGGCAAAACAGTCAACAGACATGAACAAGGGAGATAACTTTACATTTCAATCATATGGTGCCAGGACTTCACGTAACAAGCTAGCAAGGGAGATAAAAACCTACATTACACAGAGCTCAAGAGTCAAATCACTTGGTCTAATTGATGCAGGAAACATAACTTAACACTGAACAAAGATAAATACTGGTACAATAGGTCATCCATGATAAGACACAACACACCTTGCAACAGTGTTAATTATCTGTATATTAGGACCTTGTCCTTCCAGAGCGAACGTTTTGAGAGCTTTAAACATATACCGTATTTACTCAAATAACCGCCACCCCCGATTAAGCGCCGCCCTAGAATAAGCGCCACATATGGGACAAAAAAGGTAATAAACGCCGCCCCCGAATAAGCGCCGCAGTTCCGACGCAGAGCTTGTTTGAGGAATTGCGTTTAACTGAAAAGTCACTACAAAGCAACTCCTTTATGGCATTGGAAATTTCTTTTTAACCAAAGCAAACTTCTTGTTTGTCCACTGTTGGATTTTAACATCAGTAATGGCCAAACCTTCTAGTTATTTAGAGCTTCTAGTTATTTAGGCCGAAACGATTAAGTCAACAAATTGAAAACAAAATTTAAGTTACAGAATAATGATACTAACGTGATCCAGCTGGAACAAGCATGCCCGTTTCTTAAAAGATAAAGCAAGATTGCTTGCTGTTGATCCTGTGATCCCCTCGGTTGAACGCAGTATCATGGCCTGCAAATTCTGTTGGGATGCAGCATCTTGTCTTTCCAGTTCGCCAGTGAATACCGTATGCATCTGTGTTTGGGAAGTTTCAGAACCTCAAAAGGCTAGTTTATATTCTTGTTGCAAAGTATACAAAATTATATAATGTGATGCAGGTCACGCAATGATGACTACTGTTGGTCTAACTTGTGAATTTTCCCTTTGCTTTCATGTAAACTGTTTGTAAGCACAAAACAACATTGATATATCAACACAGTAAAGACATGTTTAAACTCGTGTTTGTGTATTTTCTACAAATCATAGCCTGCAAATGGGAATAAAGCAGACTGGATCGCTCAGCAGAAGATGTCTGAAAATTAGCATTATGCAAATTAGACGAAAGTACACCGCAAACTTGTGTTTCTTGTCAGTGTGAATAGATCTCGACTGCCCAGAATTTTATTTCATATTATCACAGTTAAGTCACCATAATTTTGCACAATGTTCATTTTGTCTTGATATTGGACATACCAAGATGCATTTTGAGCCTCTAAAGTTTCTCAATTTTTGCTGTTTTCCTAAGAGCTTGGTATAGCAATTTTTCAAAAGGTGGCGGAACCCTCACAATTAAGTGTCAAAAAAAAAAATTAAAAGTTCACATTGCTTGAAAGAAGAAAGGTAATAAAAGCTGTTATTGTAAGTTCATTTAGTTTCATAACATTGCAAACTGCTTCAATCAAAATATCGAGAACTTTGCTAATTTTACTCTTATTTTTTGCATATTTAATGAGGCGAAATCCGTATTTTCGTTTTTTCCAAATTTCTCAAAAACTATTATTCCTAGAAGATAAGAATAATATTTTCGAATATAGTCCTCCATAGTACGTAGTTCTTCAGACAAAGTATCAGGATTTTTTATTTTTCGAGCCTGTCCAGCAACTTTCGAAATTCTCAGTCAGAGCCTCTTGTACAGAGCCTCTTGTGCAGATCCTGTACAGAGCAAGAAGTGCGCTCGGCCCATGGGTGTGCAGTTAATAATTAATAGGATTTCCGACCTTTTTAGTTCTAGCTTGTTTCTAAAGGGCACTATATGCTGCATTTTTAGGAGGCATTTTAAGTTGAATAGAGCTGAAAGACTGCCACCCAGCAAATGCGTAGTAGAGTTTGACACCTCTGTGATTTGCCATATATTTTGCTAGTTCAGTTTGTTTTGGCTCATTGCTTTTTGCAGACTTAAAAAAGGGGAATTTTAAAGCATTGATACTCATCAGAGATTAACCTTTCAAGTTACTGTAAACTCTGTGATGGCAAGGTTAACCATAAACTAATTAAATTAGACCTTGAGGTGTCACAGTGGTTCTTAATTGCTTTCTTGGTGAGCAAGTGACATGTATGTCACACCAATCAGATTGGAGCTTGTATCAAAGAGCCTGAGTCAAGTAACCATTTAGGAAATGGTTGATAACTCCAATCTGGAGTTGTCTGATTGCTGTAGATTAAGTTTGTTCAAACATTTTACACGGGATTGATCTAGCTTTTTATAGCTTATTGACTCATGCTAACCAACCAAACTGATTTCCTGAGAATCTTCATTAACCTAAAAATTACTATTTTATACTATTATAACATGAGCTAATTCTCACCCACCAACTAAAAACCTGCAAGGTCCAATATTTGTCTTAACCACCAATGCAAAAAATAACTTTTGCATGCATCGCATGTGTGCCTTATATGTTTTATGTGTTGAAAACACCCCATGAAAAAATTAATTGCGCGCTAACCCATACTTTTACAAATTGATAGAAACACAGAACCAGCACTATTATATAGCTGTTGTGATTTAATGATGTAATTATATTTACATTTGATAAGCAAAATAAAGTAGTGATTTTCCTTTTTTTAACCCTATTCAGACCGGGCTTTTTGGATCTTTTCAGACTGGGGGGGGAGGGCAGAATCCGCCCCTCCGTAACTTCCAGAATATTTAAGCAATCACAATGAAACTTAGAGGATATATAGTATGTCGAAATATCTATCTTTGATATACGTCACGTGGGATGATGACGTCATACCACATGACAATTACATCATGATATCAAAACAGCTGCCATCTTGGATTTCAAAATTTTTCCAAAATGTCAGAAAACTGCCCAAAATTACTGAAAAATACTCAAAATCTTAGAACAGTGCAAAAAAACCTAAAAGAGGTGAAAATAATTGAATTAAAGTTGCTTTTTATTAATGTCAATAAAGATTTAATAATGCAAAGACAGGCAAAAATTAACGATAATTTTTGCCTGTCCTTTCATTAATGGAAACACAAAAATTACAAATTTAGGAAAACATGTCTGTCAAAATGGCATTGCCATGGTGACGTTAAGTTCCAGACACAACAACCTATCCTACCAATTTATTCCCAGATAAATTTTAGATAAAGTCGCAAAGTTTGGCAGTGTTTGGTTGAATCTTGAAAAAGTTATAAACGTTCAAAGTCAGCGCTGGCACTCTCCCCCCTTCCCGGTCTGGATAGCGTTAAGGTGTTTTCTGTTTCTACTAAGTTATAGATTAAACACTCTGATTCATGAAGGTTTGGGAGAACTTGTCTGAATAAGCTGTGGAAACACTTACCTGTGGTTGAAGTGTAATCACACAGCATTTTGTAGTGGACCAATGGTATCTTGGGTGACATAGTGCATTGATATTGTAAACTAAACTTACATGCTGAAGGTCGATCAGTGCTTTCAATACGATTTTAAGTAGGTCAGATCAGGCTGCCGTTGTTGATTGCAACACCCATCAGAGAGCATTACAGGAATTAAGCTGTAAACTGGCTGGGCACATTTTTAATTAGGGAGCTGCAATTGAATTTCAGCCGGTGATTTGCCTCAAAATACCAACTGGTAAAAGCACTAGTGAATATGCTGATTGTTACTTTGCTTATGATTGGGTTTAGCAAACACTAAATGCCTTCATGGGTCTTGGAAAAGAAGCATGGAAAGAGACAAGGCACACATTGCAGCGGATTTTATCAGGCGATGAGGTAGGTGATTTGCAGTGTTGTTGACAGTAGGCCGGTACTGTACAAAATGTTAACAATGCCATTTAAGACATAATTTGGTTATTCTGCATGTGTTTTTTTCATGGATGAGGGGAAAGGGATATTCCACCATGAATTATTGTTGTGTGGTGATTCAGATCAAAATAGTCGATTATTAGCTGGATTTATTATATCATCAGCTTTCCAGTTGTTGCACTCCCTTGTTGTCCAGTTTGCCTTCAACTGATTTAGTCTTTGCAAAACAAAACAAAAAAACACCCAACCACCCCATCTATACTCTACTTTTGCGCCCAAGCACTTGGCCCTAGACCTTTCATCTCATCACACTATTGTTTGGTCCTTATATATCCTGCACAGCTTTCTTTCCTTCTCCACAATCAAACCTCACTTTTGCATCTGCTGGTTTGTTCAACCCCATCCCCTCCCAGTTATCTTGCTTGCTGCCACATCAAGATTACAAAATGCTAAGGAATCGTTCACATTTGCATTTTGCTTATTTAATAATAGTTTAATATTTAGTTAACTGTCCTAACATGGTGGGTGGCTCCTTCTAAAAATAATGTTCTGCAATAAAATACTAATTGGTATGGGTTTATTTAATGGTCTTAAACCAAGTGTAGAGCGTACTGCATGCATTTTAGGCATCCTAGCTACTGATATCACAAAAGCTGCTGTTGTGTTGCAGATCTGTCCCGGCTCTATCTAAAGTTCATATATTAAGCTAACAAATATGCAGCGAGTGATGTGTTTTCTGGCTACATTATCATGTGTGTAACCATGACTATGCTATGCAGGGTTTATAATTACAGGTCAAAATTAGCTTAGTTAATAAGTAGTAAATAAGTATAGAAAATTTAATTAAAACACCTACCCTCCCTTGCATTGCTGTCTCTGAATCCCCTCCACCATGCATCCTTACTTACCCTCCTCTGCCATCTGCTATTATCTCCCCCTCCCAAGTAGGTTCATCTATTTTTTTACCTATTTTACTAACCTGAACTTATAGGATTTGAACTATCAACCTCCAGATTTGCTGTCAATCCCATACAGTTTTCCTCATAGGAAACATTGCATTTTTGGGTGAACCACTATTTTTTAAAAAATATATATCTCTTATCCAAACACTTACCCTAAAAATTAAATAACCCTAAATTTTTCCTAGGTTGAAGAAATAACCTAGTTAAAAAAATTAACCTGAATTGAAATTTGACCTGTAACATTTACATGGATACAAATGTAAAAAGATCCTTTTTGGATTCCACTTTATCTTGGCTGTTGGCTCCCTGTCAATAATATGCACACCCCTCCCCTTTCCCCTGAGGGGGTTTAATTTGTCTTTGGCTTGAAATTCTGCTTCTTTTTCTAGTTCCTCTAACTCTTCCTTATTATTTTTTAGGGAGTTCTCAGGGATAGTTCAGATCTACAGTCAAGGTTTGTTTTAAATTAAAATCCAAAAATGTTGCAACATAATATTCATTTGTTAAAAAAAATAGTTTAGTCATGACTGAACTGGATAAATAACAAGAGTGAAAAAACTTTTAAACCACAGCTAATATAAAGGATAAAATTTAATGTCACACTCTAGTCTGGTTTTTTCAGAATTGTATAAATATATGTCCCTGAGATGAAGAGCATGAAATAATTTGTTGCCATTATGTGGAAGGTAGGGTTAGGGGCAGGAATTCTATGGGGGAAGGAAGGGAGAAGACAGGGCAGGAAGGGGACACAGTTTTACAGTAACTGTATGTGGAATGTTCTCCATTTAACTGACGGTTGAGTGGGTTTATTGGTTCAACTCAACACAAGTCTCTTTACACACATACATATTACATGCATAACAGAGTGTTCCAGACTGAATGTAAAGCATTGTTAAGTGGTATCTTGTTTAATTAATTTGAACTTGTTTTATTAAAACATATTTCATTGATTATTTCTAGGTGCCTTATTCCACAAAATCAAGTGGTAATGCATCTCCCTGCAAACATTGGTAAGTTTCTACAAAAAAGGTGAAGATATGCAAATAGTTTGGTTTAAATTTATCCTTGGTTTAAATTTTTTAAACCTGAGTTTTGATTTTTATTTCTCTTATTTCAGATTAAGATAAATGAATACTCAATTATGAGACAAGGCTTCAAATTGTTATTATACAAAATTATGTTTTGGCTGAAAGGATATAACGTCCGACTAAGTCACCATTTTAGTTGCCCTGAAAAATGTGGTCGGACAATGACATTGCATTGAACTTTATCTTTTATTCAAAATTGTCACAACGTACACTTAAATGTACAAGAGAGGCAGTGTATAATCAGATTACAATCTTGCTCATCGCACATTTACATGTACATGCAAATTCATCTGTGAAACATATGATATTAATAGTCAATTGAAAAAAAATTCGCCAGACATGACATAGAACTACAGCTGGGATTTCTCCGGACATAGGCAAATTTTCGTGGGCCATTGTCCGATGAGCAACTGTTATATGTAGTCACAATGAGATGATGTTAAATAGGAATTAAACTGGTCTGACAAATTTTAAACCACGATAAATAAATTTAATCCATAGCATAATTACCCTGGAAAAAAACTTTCCATGCTAGAAGTCATACTCTTCACTGTTTTTCTTTAACATCTCAAAATATAGAGTGAAGTGAATGAGTCCCATATCCCTGACATCTTTCAAAGCTAGGGCTGTGTCACATTTATCCCCACATTCCTTACAGGGTATGAATAAATAATTGTTATGAACATTTGTTACTTTCAGGTGACTACACAGACTTTTATTCATCAAAAAATCATGCAACAAATGTTGGTACAATGTTTAGAGGGAAGGATAATGCTCTAATGCCAAATTGGTAAGGAAAAATTAAATAATTTTCATTAAGAAAAATGAAATGAAATAATTATTACCTTGTTGAGTAAAAAATGGACAATTAATGGGATGTAAGCGCCATAAAGTGATAACTAATAAAGCAGAACACTACACTATATATTTCATTTTGTATCATACTTTGTGCTTGTGTTTACCGTTTTTTGACTAGTTCCTAGACCTCTCCTTAGTATTTTTTTGCAGCGGTTATAACAAATCAAGCTAAACATTAACTGAATGAACCAAACCTCAACCCATGGAGATATGTCCAGAAATGCACCAAACAATGAAAATGATGAATTTGGCAAAATTTCACCAAAATGGAAGATTTGAATGAAATATTAAATTAAATGTTTTGTTTTTTTTTGGCTATCCTTAATTGGTAATTAAAGTTCAATACAAAACAGCTGATGATATTACCACTTGACCTAATACGTACATGGCCTAAACATGAACTGGGAGTGTTAAAATTAAAGTTCCATTGAAATGTAAACCTTGCAGGGTACATTTGCCAGTTGGATATCATGGTAGAGCATCTTCTGTAGTAGTATCAGGTACTCCAGTGAGACGTCCAGTTGGACAGACCAGGCCTGATGACAGTAAGTGTTGTACTGGATGTGTTATTTAACCGCGCGGCCATGGGCCGAGTGTGGTTCTTGCTCTGCACGGGATTTATTGAATAATTAAATAATGCATTTATTAAATAATTAAATAATGCATTTTTGCAGATGAATCAGCAATTAAAAGCTGCATTTTCAACTCCATTTTGGAGGTCCAGAAGAGGTATCTTGACACGAAATTGGTGGTCTCCTGGATTTTGATTCTTTTTTCAGTTGACATCTCTGTATTAAGAATTAGGACTTTCGGTAAACCAAGCAAAATCAAGAAATCTTGATTTTGTGGCAGTGGTCCATATATAATAGCTATTAGGTAGAAAAGAAACCTAGTGTAGTTTGTTTCTCAGTCAAAATAAGAAAATCGGTTTGCGTGGTCGGAGTCGTGAATTTGTCAAATTTTAAACCCCAAATTAATTAGCTATTATAACACTTCTCACGTTTGCTTATAAACCACACAAAGAAGTTTGGACACCTGCTATCAACAGAAAATCTCTTCTTCTTTAACTAGAAGACAAGATTCATTCAAAACTGTGAAATAGGTTATCAGTTTAACACTTGAATTTAATAGTAATTTTCAACAGCTTTTAATTCATTAATATGTGGCATAACTCTAAAAGTTCTCAATTCTCGTTTAAACACACACATACTAGTCAAGAATATTCTTCTAAAACATACCAGAGAATTGTTGTTGAAAGCAGCCTCTCTCTCAATGCATAATGAGCTTGAGGTCCAACAAATGTTTTGAAACTGCACTAAAATGTCTTGTCCAATAACCAAACGTTTCTAATTAGATCCGAAATGCAGCAAAGGCACTCTTAAGCAATATGTCCTCTTGCTTCTTCTTCCTCAGCGTTTTTTGTTGACCATCAAATTAAATAATCCTTTTTCTTGAAAAAAAAAATTGTAGCAGTAAACATTGCTGGCTGCCATCTAAAATATCCAAGATATATATGTATTGTGTTCCTACCAACTCCGTGACTGACATCACTACTGTGCAGACACATTATGTCATGTTCAGTCACAAAACAGTCTAGGCCAAAGTTGTGAGGAGTTCTGCATTTTAAAATGAAGAAGTGTTTAAACAGTTCATAGGCTCTACTTTGAAAATTTGCTGATGTCCTGTTAGAGAGATGTAGTGAAAAGGTATCAATGAGAAGAAAATGAAAGAAATTGATTTTTCAACTTCTGCCACTCAGAGCTGGGTTTTTCCTGAAAGTCCCTTTTAAACCTAAACAAGCCGTTATGCACAAACCAATAATGAAACTCAATTGATGAGAGCTCTGTAAAGTGCAGTAGCAAGTTGAATTGGTTGGCTGTTTCACAGCACAGATATTGTGTGCTAATATAAAGTTTGAACCATCCATACAATATTATATAAAAATATTTGACATTATATAAGCACCTGCCTGTGCTACACTGATGATGACAATCTCTGCTTATTGTTGTTTTGTCAAGTACGTTTTCGACTTTCAAAAGGGATATTTCATATGCCAATGTTGCCATGTATCTTTACAAGAATTCATCAAAACATTGAATAGCAACAATTGAAAGTCTGTTCACAGAAAAAAATGAGAAATTAACAGATCATCAATAATGCTATACACCATTTTGGAATAAAGAAAATCCCTTACAGCATATTTGTTTTTGTTATTCTCTTTTATATGAACACATTTTTAGCTAAACCTCCTGTTTTTGGACCATGTAAACTGCTGGATTTTGAGCTTGAAATGGTAGGTCCCAATGAATAAAATAATAATCTGAATGCAGCTATATAGTGTGGATACAGATAAATTGTGATATAAATATGGATTATAAAGACAAACTTGCTATATAATAAACCTTTCAATTTTCAAGTGTGATCAAACATCTCCTAAAATCTTCTAATAATAAGGGCTTGTGTTTGTTGAACTAACAGGCATTCTTTTGTGGACCTGGGAACAATCTTGGTGAACCAATTACTATGGATAAGGTATTTAACTTACATGTGGTTTATCTTCTTATTGCCATATTTTTTTATGCAAGGCTTTTTCTTTGGACTTGGTCTCCCACACATGGAACTTTTCAGGGCCATTTGATAAACATTTTTATTCCCTAGAATTTTAAAGAACTTTATGTGAAACCTTCATGCCTGACTTCATGGTTTTTGAAAGGCTTTCTTTTTATTTTATACCTTGTACCTGAGCCAGCTTCTAATAATTAACCCTACCTGTTACATGGCTGCACTTCAAATCTGTGCAGTTTATACAATTCTACTCTCAAGCTCTCAACAATCTAAGACAACACATTGGGTCTGTGAACAGACAACACTGCCATATTAGAGGAAAGTGACTGAATGTGGTGATTTGTTAATTGCACAGGCACACGAGCACATTTTTGGAATGGTTGTCATGAATGACTGGAGTGGTAGGTGTTGTAATTAGGTTAACGTTGCTCTGCTAAAGTAGTCAAATGACAGCTAGCCAAAGATTCTGCCTATTTTAATTAAGGAGGCTCACAATGGTTTCCAGCACTTTCCAGCTCTTAAACTTTGATGGGTCAGCACTACAAATTGTTATCAGTTACTACTACAATATAATAAGGATATCAAACAAAAGTCCGTTCATCACTTGACAAGTTGTAGCCATTTTCATGATGTCAGCCTGTTATAAACACCAGGGGATAGAGGAGAAGGGGTGGGGGGAGGGGGTCGTCATTGACCCCCTCTAGAACGGAAATTCCAAGGGGGTGGGGTGCGGCCGCAAGATATGTCACCATGTGCTTTTCAAATCAATTCGCTTCAGAAGCCTAAAATTCCAAACGTAAACTGGACAAATGTAAGAAACTTGAAAGAACTTTTGTTTTAGATCAATTTTCATTTCAAGATGTTGTTACTACTGTATTCAAAAGCTTCAAAATTCTGCATATTTTTGAAGCCGTGAGATCCTGCATTATTCACGCTAAAACATACATAAGTTTAATGTTAGCCCGACGGCTTTTTGCATGTCAAGTTTTCACTCAGTGGCTTTACCGATCCTTCTAAAAATTCCATTTAAGTTTGAAGCAATATTGTACATTGCCATTTTCCTGTCTGAAGTCTTGAGAAGCTGTATTAAGTCGTGATCAAGTCCGTGAATTGTAGTCAAAACAAAAGATTGCATGATGAGCTAAAAATACTTCTTTCAATATAATGAAGGTGACAAACAAACGACATGCATTGGACAACTTGTAACAATAGAAAATAGCATTGGCCAATATCCTCTGACAGTGAAGATTCACAGCAGCTTTTAAACATGTAAAACTAAGCGATTCAATCCATGAATAGCGCAAATCTTTGAAAAATACCTTCCCGTAGTTTGCAAAATTAAAGGCTAGATGGACTAAATGATGAGTGACGTGTAAAAATAACACTTCGGGATTGAGAAGTGCTGACTCATTCCTATCCAACCACGTTTTTATCGCCCACAGCGAAAAGTATTCCCTTGACAAATTAAAACAGTCCCTTGAGAGTTTACAAAAATGTGGGTCAGAGAGTGCCAAAGATCCCCCCAAATCTTCTATTTCTCTTGAAACAAGCAAAATAGTCGAAAAATGGGGGTCACTGTGCTCGTTTTTGAGTTATAAGCACTTAAAGGCAAAATTAAGGGTGTTTTTAACAGGCTAAACTGTTACTATGGTAACCAATGACGTCATGAAAATGGCTTTAACTTGTTCAGCGATGATTGGACATTTGTTTGATATCCTTATTGTAGCAGCAACTGGTATAGATTTGTAGTACTGACCCATCAACGTTTAAGAACTGGAAAAGTGCTGGAAACCATTGTGAGCCTCCTTTAATATAAAATTTTATTTTATTCTTTTATTTTATTGTTTAATTTAATTAAATTTAATATTTTATTTAATTTTAGATTTTTTGATGTTTTGGTTACCTTTATTTAAGACTCATGAATTGTTACCTTAAAGTGCCCATAACGTCAATTGTTTTCTTTTCTCAAACACAAGGATCTTTAAATACTGGAGGTCTACAAAAAAGCAACCATAACTTCCAAAAATAAAAATATTAAATTAAATTAAATAAGTTAAAGTGTCCATAATGTCAAAAGTTTTTATTTCTCAGCTGATTCTACATTTCACCCAATGAACTTCTGCGAAAAAATTTTCGATTTTGATAAAATGCATTTCTTTTATGAATTTTTAAAAATTTAAAAATTCTTTTTTCTTGCAGTTGACCCCTGCCACTGAACACAAGAATAATGTGCTCAAAAATGACATAGATTCAGGAATTTGCATTAAGACTGATGTTGTTTTCTGAATCATTAAAATTGTTACAAAGAGCGATAATTAATGCACCTTTCCGACATTTTTTGAACTAAATGTAGACTCTCTCCCACTTGTTTACAAGTCAGATATGTCACGATTCAAATCATGTGTTCCTGAAATTATCCACATCATGACTCACTTCAAACCCAGGAAGACTGGTGTGAATGGTGGACCAAAATGGTGGCAAATTTGAACGTCTTTAAAATATTATAAAATAATTGCGTTTTATTTCTGGCGACCAGTAACAACGCATAAATTAAATTGTTGAATTCATGTCTCAGACATGATTGGCTACTCACACATCCAACCGTCTCTTCTTTTATGTTCTCCAGACTCGAGAGAGTGGCAGAAATCAAGCCATGTCAAATTGCATTCCTAGAAATTACTTAAATCTTAGTGGCCGTCAATCATAATTGTGCAACCATCCTGGCTAACTTGTAAAAAAGTTTGTTGGGTGGCCACGGTAATGCGCGTCACACTGTAATTAAGTTTTAATATAACCTGAGAAAAAGTTTGAAGTACCTGGTGGCATGATGTACTGACACTGCTATAAAAAAAGCATCCAAAACAAGCAAATAGATTGTCATCAGGTATACCATGGTATGTAGTAGTTGCAGAGAAATAATGTGTGGTTCCATGAAATATCCATACCAGTGGCAGATTCAGGGCAGGGGCCCGGGCCCGGGCCCCACCTTATTTCTTCGAAAATAGCGCATTTTTTTTGAAGTGCAGGAATTATCTTCGCAGAACTCAACATTCATATTTAAGCTTTCAAAAGCTGGCCCCCTCCTTAGCTGCAGGTCTGGATCCGCCACTGCATACCCACCCCATGGAAGGTCACTGGAAACTCTGAGGGGGAGGGGGTCTCAAACATCAAACATTTTTATTAAAGGAAAGTAGGAAGCTATACTGAAATTTCTGAGACCATGGCAGGCTAGGCGCTCAAACCAAAAAACCTTGCATAGGGAGAGTGTTGATTTTATCTAGTTTAATACTTTAACTCTTTTTATCTTAATACTGAATTTTTAACAGCATTTTTACTTTTATCATTTTTTTTAATTCTTTTTAATCATGTGCAATTGTAAGCACATTGAGAATTTTAAATGTGCAATAAGAACCTTTTTATTATTATTATTATTATTATTATTATTATTATTATTATATTATTAACAACACAAAGGATACGTTATACCTCAGTTTTACATTTCCAAGCTAATTTAATTATTTTACATGTGATGACTAATAGTTTGCATTGTTGTACAAATTCCATGTCATTGTTGTTGATTTATTATGCAGCTCGTGATATTCAAAAGTGGGAGTATGTACCACTGGGTCCATTTCTAGCAAAGAACTTTTCAACTACCATCTCCCCTTGGGTGGTAACCATGGATGCTCTTCAA
Source organism: Meandrina meandrites (assembly GCA_963693305.1). Taxonomy (NCBI): domain Eukaryota; kingdom Metazoa; phylum Cnidaria; class Anthozoa; order Scleractinia; family Meandrinidae; genus Meandrina; species Meandrina meandrites. The sequence continues at coordinate 15,198,129 of OY855915.1, forward strand.
GATTTTGCTCTAGCTAATCCAGTTCAGGTTAGTTGCTATTTTTTATGTACTGTTTATTGGTGGCAAGGTATTCATTTAAGTTACAAAACCAGTTTGATTGCTTCAACAACATCGATCAAAAAACTTAGAAAGAAATAGCTTTATAATGTTTTATAATAAAGTGTCATCAATCTAACAGGTGCTGTCATTGGTTTAAACAGTGTTCTTTATGAAAGTTTATTAAGCCTGGGGCTGACAAATGCTCTCGCCATTATCTGCTGTTTTGTGTGCATGCTGTATTGATCATTGCAAATCTTGCATTTTTTGCAAACCTGAAAAGAGAAATGTTGTGATTAATCAGCTTTATGACAAAATTAATAATAAGATGTCAACTGGTGCTTGTTTTTATTGAAGGAATTAAGGCACTCTTTGAAGAGAATTTTGTAACTCAAAACACTGTGTAATAGAATGTGCAGACTTCCTAGTGCATGTTTTCATTTATGGCATTGGGAAATTTTCTTTTTGTTAGTACTGGTTTTCAGTGGGCCACCCCCGAGCTATTTGACAAAATTGGGGCGGCCCACTCCTGGAGTGGCGCAGAAAAACCTAATGGCCCACCCCCCAACCAAAATCAGTAATGTGGATGGGTACGTAGGGAACATTGGCTTGCCACTTAAGTCAGAATCTCCAAAAAATCTTCGAGATCGAAAGCCTGAAACATGACTCGGTGTCAGAATCCCTGAAATGCTATTTTAGGGCATTCTGGTAGAATTTTTTTACTGTTGTAGTTATTTTGAGTTAAATATGATGTTTGGTACAAAGCAAAGTAGGGAGTTTGGGGAATGCTCCCCTGGGAAAATTTAGATTTTAAGAAACTCAGAAATAATATTTTAGGCATTCTGGTAGAATATTTGTACCACTGTAGATGTAGTCTCTGCAGTTTAAAGGGATAATAATAGTTGGCGGTTTTGAGTTAATGATGTTAGGTACTGGCAAAGTAGGGGGTCTGGGGGATGTTCCCCCAGGAAAATTTACATTTTTAGAACCTCAGAAACGCTGTTTTAGGCATTCTGATAGAATTTTTGCACTATTATAGATACTGTCAAATGAATAATTTAACCATGACCCACCCCTAACGCAGTGCATTATTTTTCCTGGCCCACCCTTTTTGACATGTTGAAAAATAGTGACCCACCCCCAATTTTTCACAGCCCACCCCCACCCCCCCCCCCCTCTACTTTATGACCTGTCCCTTAGTAAACTTTTTTCTCATGTCCAATTATTTTTAGGATCCTGTCCCTCTGCCATATCTTCAACACTCAGATCCTTATACCTTTGATGTCAAGCTTGAAGTTGACTTACATTGTATGTAACATTAATCATGTCAGTAAAACTGTTTTCAATTTGTCTACTGTCATTATTGATATAATTATTAGTAATAATAATAATAATAATAATAATATTAATAATAATAATAATAATAATAATATTATTATTATTATTAATATTATTATTATTATTATTATTATTATTATTTCTATTTGGTCAATGATTAGGCACTTATTCAGCTGCTTCTGGTCATTTCGGAAGCATCTTGAAACAGCCTTATTTTTTCACGTATTTTAATCTACAATTTGACTGTTTTAACAACCAGTTTTAAGATGTGTTGTTGTTCCCATGGTCCCACCGCTTGTTTTTGCTTCTATTTTTGCTCTCACATGAATGAATCTGCCAGCCATACAGGCTTACTATAAAAATTGCAGTATTTTACCAATTGTTTTGCGATATTTGCCAAATGTTTTTGCAGCAATGTGTTGTTGAGCAACCCCTAATGTCCCCCTTAAAGTATGTACTTAATAACCCATTAACTTGTAAGTTTTTTTGCTTGAATTTTCATACATTTAATCAGGAATGGCAAAGTAAAAAAGCAAATTAAATCATGATCAAATGAGAGGAAATAAACCCTAACCCTTATAACTGCTAGATCTCCCAGGCATGTAACATCTTGTTTGTGTTTGTAGGCGAAGGAGCCAAAGCACCTGTAACTGTCTGTTCAGCCAATTTGAAGGTAAGTGAAGAAAACTGTTCTGTAGAACACTTAACAAGTTTTATTACAGAGGGAGATTTAATAGAGATTTTGCAGTTATTAACTTATAGAAACCACTAACTGGGGACAAGATCAGAGCATTCTGCCTGCTCTAAGAACTTATAATATTACAGGACTCATAATTGTTATTTTTTTCGGTGAGCTAGCTATTGACACTCAGATTGGGTCTGAGAGCAGAATTTTCCCATCTTTCCCACACTAGTCTTTTCTAAATTTTCTATGGCACAATGCGAGCTAAGGTGAAGGCAAAGTGTGGGTAAAATCAAGAGGAGAGCACTAAGAAAACGAACCATAACACATTCATAACAAAAACATTATTCTGGTTTATTATTCAACAAGCTCGCGCGATGCCCATATATGGTCAGAAAGCCATTGTTATCTGTAACAGATATCCTGCGATATACGTAGATCGCCAAGATTCGTCCGAAATCTTGCAAAGCGCCGCACAACCACAGTTATTCTCACTACAAAAAGCGTTTTGTTGACAATTTGTTGAATAATAAAACAATTAACCTGCTCAATCCTGCGGAATATCGTCTGATTTTAGCCAACTCGGCCTACGGCCTCGTCGGCTAAGTATCAGGCGATATTCCGCGCGATTTCGCAGGCTAATTGTTAATTATCAATTTAATCAATAGGTGTCAACTGTTCAAAACAAATTACCCTATTTTTTTAAAAACTATATGCAGTCAATAATTTAATTTAGGAATCACTACTTTCCAGAAACTCAATCATCACTGTTTCAGTGATCAGTTCCTATTAACGTTTCCATATTTTTCTTTTAATAATGATTCCAAGTAGTGTCAGGTATCCTAGTCTAGATGAAATTCTCCATACCACTAATATAATTCTCTGGAGAAAAGAATACACTGAGTACCCTGTTTAGACTAGAACTCTCCAATGTTCTTACCATTTCCTAGACTAAACTGTCTAAAACCATGCCAAACACAGCAGTACTAGCTATATATATATATACAACTTGGTTTTATTTTTTCTCAGCATATGTATTGGACACCCAAACAACAGTTAGTTCATCATACTGTGACAGGATGTAATGTACGCCCTGGGGACCTTATGGGTTCTGGTACTATCAGTGGGGAGGTAAGATTTGCAACTACTTGAAATATGTACCTTTACAGTTATCTACCAAGAAACAAACTCATTACAATTGAACATAGTTCACTGCAGAGGATGCGTAATTTATGCTGTTAAGCATGAAATACATTCATAATGTGCGGTTATTGATTTTACTTAACAGGTCTTAGTGCAATTTTTTCTCACAGTGTAGTGTAAGGCTTTAAGCTGGTCCTCATGTATCAATTTTCCTTCGAAAATGCAATTTTTGCTTTACAGATTGCCCTTCTATCCACATGGTAAAAGGTAAAGTCTGTATACGAGCCTAGGGACCCATCAGGCCGGAGCTTATCCCAGTTTCCGTAGCATGAAGCGACTAGGAGCATTGCTACTCGCCCCTGGATGGGATGCTTGTCCATTGCAGGGTTACCCCCAGCAGTAAATTTGCCGGTACCCATTTATACACCTGGGTGGAGAGAGGCACTATGAGAATAAAGTATCTTGCCCAAGAACGCATTGCAGTGCCCCGGCCAGGGCTCGAACCCGGACCGCCCGATCCGGAGTCCAGCGGGAGGCCACCTTGCCTCCCACAATGCATCCGGTGTAAACAGTAGTGATCAAAGACGTAACTTTTCGAAAGCGCTCTCTAGAGTGGAAATTTTTTGAAACACTGTTTTCGTGTCTTTGTGTGAACTTTTTTAAAAACGATAATGCCACATACAGCATCTGATTACCGCAAAGAAAAAAAAAACGAAAACAGATATAAATGTGTGGCAGATACCTTGTTTCTGAAGAGTATTTTGGATTTTTATGAAAGGCAAATATATTTATATATTTGCATCTTATGGATGAACTAATGAGGGGGAGAATTGTGCAGGTTTCAGTGTAGTAATCAAAGTTTGCAGGACTGGTGTGAAGCGTTCTCTTTTGTCTTAAGAATTTTAGTGGGAAACAAATTGATAACTTGCAAAATGAACAAATGCTTAACACAAACATTACATTGTTTCTATACATTCACAGACTCCTGATTCATATGGCTCCATGCTGGAGCTTTCCTGGAAGGGTACTAAACCAGTGGACCTTGGAGAGGGAATCACACGGAAGTTCCTCCAGGATGGGGATGAAGTGATTATGAAAGGATATTGCCAAGGCAATGGCTACAGAGTTGGTTTTGGAGACTGCAGGGGTAAAATATTACCTGCTTTGTCTGTGCAATAAATACAGTATATAAAAAACAATGAAATTGTTGGAAACTCAACCTCTCTTCATCTGGGTACAGCCATATATTACATGCAAAACTATGACTCACCCAATAAATGTACTACTTCAGTAATTGTTTCGTGGTTTGTGGTTCACTGGGAATAAAGAGTTGAAGTAAAGACACCTGTATTTCCAGACTTTCTTTAGTAGCATTTTGCATATGCAAAACAGGAGTTTAAGAATGTGTGGGGAGTTAAAGCGGTCAATCCTTACTTCGGTCGATCAGATGTAAATAAAAGGTGTTCACAGATGGTTGACAGACCTAACGCGACTCTCAGTTAGACATTACGGCTAAGTATATTAATTTTTTGCCGATTATTATTTAAAGTTCCGCGATATTGATCAGCACATTTGTTGTGTTTTACAGCAGCTTTGGTGGCTGCCGTTGTAGTTATTTCTTCGCCGATTATCATTAAGCGTGACGATGACGTAATCGCTTAATGTCGTCGTGCGAGTGGACGGGATCTGTTGTCTGTTGAGATCGTCCGATCTGTAGAACCGAATAGGACTGGGAAAAGAAATCAACTCAACTCAACAAGAAATTGTCGCTTAGAACACAAAGCAAAATACCCCGGGCAGTTAGAAAGGACTAATTTAAAGTATAAACGAAACAGACAAATTATATTTGATGCGTTCTATAAGATTAAGTAAACAGAAATCTTTAAGCTATTTCAAGACAGCGTTGGACCTTGCATCGTATATCGGATGTCACGCCAAGATAACGCAACTTTTGTTGAAGAGTCACTCAGCACAGAAGTTGTCAGCTACTTTTATTTACCTTAATTTTTTAACAAAAATCTGTGAAACGTCATCGCTTCTGCATGCATTGCGTGCCGTTTATTTAAGTTGCCGCGAACCAGCGCAATCGCTTTTATCGCTGCAGATCAACAAAGCTGAGTTCCCGATGTTTCTTCTCGTGTTATTTGATTGATAATCCGTTCAAGACTGAAGCGTCAGCCGCCGATAAACATCAAGAAATCGACCACGGCTAGAATTTGATGTTCCAGCCTGTAACACTAGGGAGCTTAAGCCATGACAACGGCAACGCCTGGGGAAAAATGAATTTATATTTTACTCGAAAATCTCACGACTATCCAGATGTATTCAGTGTATCTATCGGTTTTAAAAACTGGCTCAAGCTGAATATGTAAAGAGAGCATCCAACTCCAAATAGAAAAATAAAAATTAGCCGTCGTGGCTCATGTTGTCCAGAATCATCACACAGAATTAGGTCATTTCACGTTGTTGTTTTGCAGAGAACGGCAAGGAAATGTACCAAGATTTCAAACGCACGTGCAGAGCTATTGTTCTGCTCATTAAACCTTTTGTTTGGTGACGTTCTTGTTGCCGTTGCCGTCGTAGTTTTCTTAAGCTCCCTACTCCGTAGGGGAGGCTAATAAACGACGGCGAACTTTGTACTAATCAAAGCTCTTAATATAAAAGTGTGAAGGAGAAGACAAAATTTTCAGTAAATGTTCAGAGTAGCAATTCGGCAGATGTTAAAAGACCCTAAACCCTACACAAGAATAGTTAATTGATATTAATTAATTAATTGATTATCAAAGTTTACACCCAAGCAGTTTAGCAGATTAGCAGACGACAGCCCCACACAACCGTCACAAAAGTGCATTGTGCACTAAAAACGAGACGTGGACAGATTAGGCTATCTTGTCAAAACAAAGGTCCCAACGACAAAACCACCGAGGTTCAATGACATGACAAGTTCCAGGCGTTTTGAATAAAATACTATCATTCAATATTTTTTCTCGAGTACTGTTTTCAGTTTTGTTTGGTCTATTATTTAATGGTTATTTGGTTCGAGTGGCCGCATTAACGGGGTAAAATTATAAAGGATTATACAGGTTGGGATTTCAGAATTTGGCCGTTGGCCGTATTAACAGGGTGGCCGCATTAACGGGGTTTTATTATAAGAAAATGTAAGAGGTCTGGACAAAAAGAAGTGACCGTAATAACGAGGTGGCCGTAAGAATTGCGGTCATTTCGCCTACGAGTGAATTCGCTAACGACCAGTTTGCTAACGAGTTAGGTCGGTTCGCCTTCGTCTTAAGTCGTCTCATTAACGAGCTGTAGGTCGTTTTGCTAACGTGTAAAGTTAGTACGCTAACGTCTCTTTTAGATCTTTTTCATCAACGGAAGAGAAACTCTAAAATCTAGACAATCGAACTCATACCATTCATTCTGCGCATGAGCTCCTCCGGCACTTAATCACGAGCCCCGCAGGCGCGAGAACGTAGCGGGGTGTGGAGGTATCCTCCCCCAGGAAATGTTGAAAAAATAGGTTATCTTGGACAGCATTTCGTGGGTTTTGAAGACAGTTTGTTAGGAAACAAGGCAGGTAAAAGTGAAGGACATTAGGCAGAATGTATCATTGAAATTAACCTAAAATCACACAATTTGGTCCAAAATATACCACGAATCCACAAATGGTGGACCTTCAACCCAAAGGACAATATTGAATGTAAATAGTCAAAGTACAGAAATACAATTTCCCTTTATTTATTTATTTATTTATTTATTTATTTATTTATTTATTTATTTATTTATTTATTTGATAATGATTTTTGACAATAAGCGGACTTCCAAGGCTCGTGTGGGGACGCACCCATCGCACCCTCCCCCCCCCCCCATTCAGAGCGGGCTTTTTGGATCTTTTCAGACCTTCCCCCCCCCCCCCCCCTCCGTAACTTCCAGAATATTTAAGCAATCGCAATAAAACTTACAGGAGATAGTATGTCCAAAAATCTATCTTTTTATATACGTCACGTGCGGTGATGACGTCACATCACGTGACAATTACATCATGATTTCAAAACAGCCGCCATCTTGGATTTCAAAATTGTTCCAAAACATCAGAAAACCGCCCAAAATTACTGAAAAATACTCAAAATCTATAAAACAGTGCAAAACAAAACCTAAAAGAGGTGAAAATAGTTGAATTAAAGTTAATTTTTATTAATGGAAACACCAAAATTACAAATTTGGAAAAACATGTCTGTCAAAATGACGTTGCCATGGTAACGTCAAGTTCCAGACTCAACTAGAACGAAACAGCTGTCCACGGTTGCAATCCTGCTATATCGGTTCTAGTCGTGTTGGTGTCTCACAAAGTTTAATTTTTTATGTAGTAGGATCAGCCTTGCAGTATTGTTTGTCATTTGTAACCTATCCTACCAATTTATTCCCAGATAAATTTTAGAAAAACTCGTAAAGTTTGGCAGCGTTTGGTTGAATCTTGAAAAAGTTATAAACGTTCAAAGTCAGCGCGGGCACTTTCCGCCCGCCCCCCCCCCCCCCCCCCCCCTCGCCCCGGTCTGGATAGGGTTAAAATAAAAGTGTGACGGGAAGGAGAAGACCAAATTTTCAGTAAATTTTCAGACTTGGCCGGGGTGTCCCTCTCGTCCAATGGCTGTGTCCCATAAGACCGTGCGGGTTGTTAACTCCACTGTTGCGGCCATCTTGGATCTTTGACAGGATAATATACTGGAGAAGAATTTAGAACAGCTAAACGGCAATGGTGAGTTCTACATTGGCTTCATATTTTCCTGCCTTGTTTTGTGATGATCTAGGTTAACAATTTATTTTGTTTCTTTAAAGATTCGGTTTATTCTGATCCAAAATCGAGCAGGAAAAACCAGACTGGCAAAATGGTACATGAATTTTGACGATGACGAGAAACAGAAACTTATCGAAGAAGTTCATGCGCTGGTTACCGTCAGAGATGCTAAGCACACCAACTTTGTAGAGGTACATCAGTTTCTTAATGTACACGAGCTCCAGTAGTCGATTCTGTGATATTTGGATAAAAATAGTGTACCTGATAGGAGTGCGTCAAGATGCATAATTATGTGTCATGTATCTAACAAGAACATAAACAGTTACAACCGGCCAATGAAACTATAAGTTTAATTGGCTATTCACTGTAGATAATGTAACCTAAACAGCAACATAAAATTAACTACACAGAAATCAGTGATTTTCTCATCAGTCCTATTTTTGCTTGGTTGGAAACAATTTGTTGGTCCAGTCTCAAATAAACATCTGTGTGTTGATGTTGCATGTGCAAAATTTCAAAAAAATGGAATATGACTCATTAGTATATATCACACAAGTGAGTAGTGCTTTCCGCGCACGCTGATTGGTTAACTCAGAGGTGATTAGCAAAGTACTATTCACCTCCAAGCAGCCGGAGGGAAACAAAATGGCTTCGCGTGTCGCTTTCGGTACCGATAGTTATGTTTTGGCCCGCTAGTTATTCAACTTGTGTGGTTTATACTAAAACAATTATTCACCTCAGTGTCGGTGAAAGTGGTGGATATTTACCTATTCACCTCCACTTCGGTGAATAATTGTTAAATAGCGACCATTAATCAATTTAAATAATGGCGGGAGATGCAGACGAAGCTGGCATGTGCGACCTGGCTTCTTCTTTTCATTTCTGTTTTTATGCGCTTTATTTGTAGAGAACTTTTCTGTACCTTGAGACAAACATTCCAGTTTGTTTGCAATTTGGTTAGACCACATCTAGTACGACAAGACATAAACATGCAATGAGTATAGTGATTCCAGTGGAAAAGCGAGTAGTTGTTGCTTTGTGGTGGTTTGCAACTGGAAATTCGCACAGGACTTGTTTTTGAAGTTGGAAGATTCACGGCGCTAAAATTAAAAGACAAATTTTGCTCAGCACTGTACTAAGTTCCCAAGAGGCATAAAAATAGAATGCGTTTTCTATTTTCGATTTGACAGCCTTGTCAAGCAACTGTTTTATGAGATTTCCGGCCACTCGCTAAGCGACCTGAAAAATCGCTCATGAAAACACAGCCAGAATAACTTGAAGAAGTTAGCCCAGTCATCAAAAGTCTTAATCTGGTTGATTCTAAGATTATCTTATAGAATTATTTTAAAATAACACTTCAACAATTATTCTTCAAGTTAACTTCATCAATAATTTATACGTGTAAGAAACGAGGCATTGCTCGGCTCATACCTGCTAATCTTTTCCAGCTCTTGCTTTGTATTGATGATATTTTTACTCTAAATGGAAAGGGAAAATATCATTAAAGAAAACCATGGGTGTACAAGATTATAAGCAGGACAAAGGAAAATGTTAGACCTGTCACAGTCCGGATGTGTAGGCAATTAGGCATCTTCAAATAAGTGTTTACAAAGTTTTCTGATGTGAAATAACCTTCATATACCGTATGGTAATGCATTTATCAGTGGCCATCCCGGGGGAGGGGGGGTGGTGACCCCAGGGACATACGCGGGCATGGGGTGGGATTTGTTAACTTTGGTCACCAATTTTAAGCCCGGGAGGGGGGGAATGGATTGATTCTGCACTTTTGTAGCAGGATCCCCGGGGAAAGACCCGCGGGATTTGTAGCGCCGCCGCCATATTGGACACTGAGCTGGAAACGAGTGCCATTCCCGTCTGCGAACATGTTCATATTTCTCTTGTAAACCTGCCTCTTTTAGCTGCTCATCCTTTGCTTACATATTGAATATAATTAACCGCGTGGCCATGGGCCGAGCGCGGTTCTTGCTCTGCACGGGATTTATTTTTTTTCGTCGTTTTTTTGTGTCGGTAACCAGACCCAAACTTCCACTCGACCAAATCGCGATCGGGACTTCGGATCACGCAACCTGGGATGTTTATTCACCAAAAGCTGTTGAAACATCAATGTACAGAAAATGTTACGGATATTGTTTTCTTTATTGTGTATAAAATATTTTTTCTTTTGGTCTCATTGAAGCGTTGGGCTCAAAGGGAATTTGAAGACACTAAAAAAGGTATTACGTCAGCCATGGAATGCGCTGATGTTGCAGCTTTCACTTTCACTATATGACAAAAAAGATTATTTTTTCTTTGCAAGTTTATTTCGCCAGAAGCGACGGTCATTAATTTAATTGTAATTTTGCGAGTATTTCTTGTGGGTTTAGGCAATTGAAGTGGATCCTTTGGCTGTTTCATAGAAGCGATTTGAAGAAGATTTGAAGCAGAATTTAATATTTGCTTAGGTAAACAATTGAGCGTGCCTGAACGTGCAGGGGTTACGTCATTAGTAGGGAAAAAACCTTCCAGCTAAAGATAGCATTGGATAACGTAAACCTCGGATTGTGTGACTCGCGTGACTACTTTGCTAGTCCTTTACTCAAAGTGCAATCAGATTGAATTTAACCGTGACTTTTGAGAAAGAAAGCTCTTAATGAGAAAAAAAATATATAAGCGCGGTTTTAAGTTGCTATAGCAAGTTCTTGTTTTTGAAAGAAAACAACGATTCCTTCTGTGCTAATATTTTGATCATTAGGTGTTAATGAAAGTTGACAGTTACTTGTGAATAAATATTTCGTGGCTAGTCTGACGCAGCGTTTCGTCCCGGCCAAGGGACTCTTCAGAGACCTTTTCTGCTAGCAAACTCGTTGAGCATCGCGCTCAAAGTCCCGTTCGCAAAGAATGATGACAGCAATCTCGTTGAGCATCACGCTCAAAGTCCCGACTGCACAAAATCACGAGTGAAAATTGACAATGAAAGTTGACAGTTACTTGTGAATAAATATTTCGTGGCTAGTCTGACGCAGCGTTTCGTCCCGGCCAAGGGACTCTTCAGAGACCTTTTCTGCTAGCAAACTCGTTGAGCATCGCGCTCAAAGTCCCGTTCGCAAAGAATGATGACAGCAATCTCGTTGAGCATCACGCTCAAAGTCCCGACTGCACAAAATCACGAGTGAAAATTGACAATGAAAGTTGACAGTTACTTGTGAATAAATATTTCGTGGCTAGTCTGACGCAGCGTTTCTGACGCAGCATTAGGTGTTAAACTGTAAATTCTGCATTGTAAACAAACACAGGAGCAAGAATTTAAAACAGGGTTTTCATTATTGTCTTTTCATTGTTGTGTTGAAACAAGAATATTCTCTCCTTTACCATTTGATGACTTACAAGGTAAGCTGAACCTCATCATGTGTAGAAAACAAGAGAAATAGCCTTCTTTGCTTCTATTTCATTAACTCTTATAGGTATAATTATACCAAACAGAAAATTAATTTGAAATAATGCAGTTTTTGACTTGGCAGAGCACACATCTTTACCCCCAGGGGAGGGACATTTGTAGCTTTTGGTTAAAAAATCTTACTTTTGGGTAGAGGGGATTTGTAAACGTTGTTGTGCAAATGCCCGGGGGTTCCCCGGGGTCACCCCCACGGGATGGCCGATGATGAGTGCATAAAAACTCATGTATAAGCCGCACTCGTGGATAAGCCGCACCCCCAAATTTCGAGCATGATTTTGGGAAAAAATAAAAACTGGCGGAAAAATTGCCCAGTTAATCGTGAAAAATGCTGGATTATGTGGAAATTTCAACAATCAATAAAGCCAAAGTTGATTCCTTAAGCCTTTCCGATGTGCAGCCAGTGCAGGATGTAACATAAACACATAAACGGAAAACACTTCAGTCTTACCCAGAATTTTAGAGCTTTATAGATTGAATAAACATCATTTCTGCCAACTTTGACATTTTTGGTCTTTTTTTGCCATTCGTTGACAGGTATTTCTTCATTCATCACAGTTTTTACATCAAATTTTGCGTGAAGAACGGACATGTAGTTGTTGTGTTTGTGAAAACGTTTGTAGCTTGGTAACCAGGCACTTGTTTGGACACTGGAATGACTAGTATCCAGGCCCATCGCCAAAAGACACGTTGAACGCTTGGAACGCCTGGAGGTTGAAAATTGCTCACGGACAAAAAGCGTGGTTTTCGTTGCTGTTTTGATCATTCTCTTTGTTATCTTTGTTTGTGAGGATAGTAAAGAGTTGCTTTGTGGCTTACATGGAGCAATTTTTCAGTTTTATGTGCAAAAAAGCACAGAAGATGCGGAGGATGCAGATATGAGCGATTTATGTGGACCCGCACCACCGTATCCTGTCAGAAGCCCTGTTTGCATGCAATGGTCTTGTAGATGTTGTGGTTTAAATTTATCTTTGGTTTAAAATTTTTCAAACCAGCTTGGTTTTGATTTTTCATTGTCCTATATTCATTACCATAACCTGAAACAAAGGAAAATAAAAATCAAACTGGTTTGAAAAATATTAAACCATAGATAAATTTAAACCACAACATAAATAAGCCGCACCCAAGATTTTGAGCCAAAAATTTCGGCAAAAAAGTGCGCCTTATACATGAGTTTTTACGGTAACTTCTCTTCTGAGCAATTCACCAACTTTAGGCACTAGGTAAAGGATGTTCTAACTGTAACATTTGAGTAATGTACTTGTGCTAGGCAGCATCCAGTGTTGTTTTGATCTTTCCATGCATCAGATTTCCACAAAACACTGTTGTTTGAAGACATGTTAGCCTATCTGTCAAAATGGCGTTGGAAGCTGTGACAAGGTATTCGAAAGTTTTCAAGACTACATCATGGCAGCGCACATTAATATGAAAGCAGTTAAACATTGGCTGTGTGTGGATCTTGCAGTGTATTTGCAAATAAGCTACAATAAAGAACCAGTATTTAACCTAGCTTCTAGATCTATTGGTGCGTAGATGCGTATGATTTCTTACTGTACATTGGAAAGAAAGACATTAAATGATTACTTAAAGGTTGTCGAAATGCTTTATGACAACATAAAATAAAAGAGAAATTCACCACAGAGATGCATAAAAAGAAAGGAATTTGACTAACCTCAACGATTTAGCAACAAAACAGCACCAGCGGTACAATATCATTGGCAATGGGTGTGCAAGGCATTTTAGAAGAAATCAAATTTTTCATCCATGTCCTGATTACCGGGTAGGTCTGCTGCCTTGCCTGCTCCCTTCAGGCTTGCTTGGGAGTACATCAAATTTTACTTTTAAAACGGTGATTGCTATGATTTTCGACAGATTAATTTTAGGCCAAAACTGGTCAGTGAGCCCCATATAAATTGAAGTTTAAGTGACTCCTTAAATTTTTAAAATAAAAATTAGAGGGGTCCCCATATTTGTTTAGCCTTCACGGGCAGGAGGACCTTTTGTAAAATTCAGGACCTGCTGACAAGCTTAGCTGAAATATACGATAAGAATCAGTCCAAAACATAATTTCAAGACAGATGTTCAAGCTTGTCTATGAAATATACATAAAATGTGGAGGAAAACAGCAATATTTTGGTTCATCAGGTGTAAGGAACAAGAAAAAGAAGAGGTTATAATTATTGGCTGGTGGTGAGATTATTTTAGTGGTAAAATTTGATAAAGTTTGGTCATCGAACCAAATCCAATTCACAAATAAATGCAAATTAGTATATACCACACAAGTGAATAGTGCTTTCCGCACGCGCTGATTGGTTAACTCGGAGGTGATTAGCAAAGTACTATTAACCTCTGAGCAGCCGGAGAGAAACAAAATAGCTTTGCGTGCCGCTTTCGGTGCCAATAGTAATGTTTTGGTCCGCTAGTTATTCAAATTGTGTGGTATATACTAAAACAATTATTCACCTCAGTGTCGGTGAAAGTGGTGGATATTTGCCTCGCCGCTTCGCGTCTCGGTAAATATCCACCACTATTCACCTCCACTTCGGTGAATAATTATAAATTGATAGAGTTAAGTTCAATTAAGTATGGTCACCAAATAAAACCTGACCAACTTACAGTCATGCATGAATGCAGAACTTCAAACATTCACATTTTTTATTCACCAATTTCAATTTTAGTGCAGAATGCACTATTGTGATCGTTGTGTGGGGCTGTCATCTGCTAAACCACTAACAAACTAAAGCGCTAGCACGTAAACTTTGATAATCAGTTATTTAATTATTAATTAGTTATGCTTGCGAAGGGGTTAAGGGGTGGGGAAGACTTGACTGTGTGCACTAGGTGAAACATGGAGTTTATCAATTGATATTACTTTTATGTGAAGAACACAAACAAAACATTGATTGAAGAACACCTACATTCTACATAGTTCTCTAATTGTTATCCTCTCTTTTTGCCAACCATGATACCATGTTACAGTGATAGTGACAGGGCTCCTGATGTTACAATACACATCACTATACTTTATATATGTATATGTTGTGGTTTAAATTTTTTAAAATTTCTTAAACCAGTTTGATTTTTATTTTTCATTGTCTCATCTTGATTATCATAATTTGGAACAAAGGGAAATAAAAATCAAACTGGTTTGAAAAATTTTAAACCAAGGAAAAATTTAAACCACAACATATATATTACATTGCATTACATTACATTAGTTTTATATGTCTGAAATGTTTCTGTATTTCCCAAGTTGTCGGTGAGTAACATGTCTTTTCTGGTTTCAGTTTCGCAATTTCAAGATTGTATATCGTCGTTACGCTGGACTGTACTTTTGTTTCTGTGTGGACGTGCATGATAACAACTTGTATTATCTAGAGGCCATTCATAACTTTGTGGAGGTGAGAGTGACTTTTTGTTTCTTTGTTAACTAGATATACGTATTCTGAAGAAACTACTTTTTTAAACTAGTGGTACCTATCGGTAGAAGTGCCAACGAGTACAACAAGAGAGAAGGGTTGTGAGGATAATAAATTTATTGTAAATGTTTGACTAAAAGTACACTTTATGATGTGGGTGTGATCAATGTACATTGCATGTATTCGTTGCGGAATGTTTATGGAATAAACTGATGCGATTTGGTGAAGGCCTAATGAAGGAGTTCTAAAATGATACTAAAGTAGTGAGAAACCTTGTGAAATCCATGTAATTTGAGGGTTGCAAGCCATTGCAGTTCTATGCCGCTATTTTGGAAAGGTGTCAGCTGTTTTTAAGTCCAATAGACCTTAAATCAAAGTGGCTGTGAGCCACTGAAACTCGGAAAATATATAGCCTTTGTTTACTTCATATATAGTAACACAAATAAAGGCTGCATTTTACCCAACCCCCTACACGCTTCACAAGACTAATTGATTACTAAATTTAATATTAAAGACTCTCTGTCGACTGCGAGTGTTTGTTATTGTTTTGATTCTGGCGCCGAAGAAAATCGTTCGAAAATCAAAAAGATTTAGGGCATTCGCGCCCTAAAATAAATTATACCGGTAGAAACAGGTATAAAATGTTTACTTTCGAGGTCATCCAGCTAAGAAATACTTTATTTTGAAATTATGACCTCGCGTCGTGGGGGCGCAAGCTACAATTACAATTACAAGCTCCTGTCGCCATACGCGTCATTGGTCGTCATTTGAAACAACTCCATAAAATAAATTTCCTTTTTATTTGCTTTTAGAAGCACATATACGGAGTATATATATACAGTACTTAGTGCTCTTAAAATACAAGATGAAGAACTAGAGCAATGAACATTTCGTGGCGATTTCCATACCGGGGTTTGGAATTCCTGCGGAGATTGTTTCGATAAGCGGTCACGTACAGATTCTAAATGCTTTCAGTTCGATCTTTTTTCACTCCAAAAGATTGCCATTACTAGCGAGTAGGGGAAAAATGAAGCAAAGAACGCACTTTTCATCGAAATAAAAATGTCAAATAATCTCAATAAAGCTTACTTGGTACTGGAAGAATCTACTGGCAATGCGAAGGGAAATAATTCTGCAGCGATTCAGTGTCACTCAGCTCAATACTGCAACAAACGTGAGCAGTTTTCACTTTGCCTGTATCCGAGGTCATCTTCTTTGTTTCTCCATTGATTCTGGGCAGATTTTCTTGAATAAATCTTTTCGGAAGAGCCTCTCGTTGGCTAAAAGCAGATCGCGTACCGGCCGTTAAATGTTTAGGTTCTCACACATGTGAGTTTGCGGATCACGTATCGACGCCATGAATCATGCATCGTGCACGTGCTGAACAAATAAGTAGCGCGCTGATTGGCCAAAACTATGACAAATTGTGCACGTGCTGAACAGTTTCTGCTCAACAGATTGGCTAAAAACATCAGACATTGTGTCGTCACGATCTACCTTACATTACATTACCTTACATTACATTACTTACATTTCTACATTTTGGAGCGTTTGTGAGATTTTTTCCGCACATACAAATCTTCTCACGGCTCTATAATCTGCCGCCTCGTCAGGCCTTCTGGTCTTCCAGAAGGCCTGACTCGTTGGCAATAATTGGGTACAGATCACAGTCTTCGCTTGCAGTTTGCTAGCTTAAATGGTTGGTGACCCCAACGTTTTTCTTAACAGATCACTTTAATTTGTTAACGATTATCTGCGTTTTGTGAGAAAATGAAAAAAATCTATTGATTAAAAATTTGATTGATTTTGTCCCATGCACATTTGAATTGCCATAGGATGGGTTCAAATGCCTCTTCCAGGGCTAAGTTTTGCAAAAAGGATGGCAACACTAGAGGTTATTTATGCAACAGACCCACTTCTTCAAAATATGACCAAGATTGTTTGCCTCCATTTACTAATCATCGATATTTTAAACTACAAACCCTGTAAACCATGCAAAATTACGTGCGCCAATTTTTCAAAATTAGGCTTGTTTTCTACAGGCTTTATCTTTGAAACAAAGTCGGTGTCACCCACTTTTTTTGTATTTTTGACACAAGTAACTCATCATCCAACCTCAGTTTATTGACTAGAAGATTTTTGCGTGAACGTCCTTAGTTCGGGGTGCGGGTTACCTGTGGTTCTTAACAGTAAACATTTTATTTATAAAGAAAACCATTATTGTTTATTAAAATAAAACTGATTCTGTGTTTGAATATTTTTTGTCTATAATTTTTTCACCATCCCAACATATGTTTGTTATAGTCAATCAGAATTATTCTGGTTTTATAGTAAAATGTAAACAGTGGTTGACTTTTAAAGTTCACAGTTCATGTTATAGTCTGTATAGTAAATCTCAGTAATAAAAACACAAAACTAATTTGTGTGTTGCTCTCCCTTGTCCAGGTGTTGAATGAATTTTTTCATAATGTCTGTGAATTGGACTTGGTGTTCAATTTTTACAAGGTAACCAATAAATGTTCATTACAAGCTTCTGCTTGAAATTTTTTCTCAAATTTACCTTTAATTTGGAGCATAGTTTCAAACTACGTGCCATATATTCAACAAATGGTGGTGCAACCATAGAACTGTGGACTGTGAGACAGTGTGGTTAGTTCTGAGATTGAGAAAAGAAACATATTGAGTAGCAATCTCTGTAAAGATCAGAAAAATGCTTTGGCTTGAAGAACTTTGCCCAGTGAATCATCTTGTACGTAAAAGTAGCTTTTTTTAAAAAAAGTATGTTTATTTTCTTTTTATAGCTCACCACAATCATACCTGAAAAAGGCCTAAATTTAAGCAGTACCAGTCGTGGAAAGTTGCACAAGTTGATTAAGCTGAACTGGGTTAAAAAATATTATTATTTCTAAGTTATATGGTCCTTCAAAGTTAGAAACATGTCAAATTTGACATGTTTTTTTAAACAGGTTCATTAAAATTTACATAATTGGCTCAAGCATGGTGTCACTGCTACCTGTGTACCTAATAAAAGGAAGTTTCTAGGACTCGATAGCTAAGCTTTAGCACAGATACAATCCTGTGCTGATTGTGCAACTTTTGTTTGCCAGCTTGAGGTGGAGGTTCAACTGTACTGTGTTAAAAAATATAACATTGTCAATGAATTTATTGCAGGGTTAATACTGACAGATTGTTATGGCTCTTCTAACAGGAACAATATTATTTAAATCTTTCCTCAGTGTTCTTGAGGAGCAAGTTTTTTTGTTGAAACTTACTGGAAATGAAGGTCTTTTATGATCTATCTAAAAATAACAAACACCAAAATCTTCCCTAATGGTCAATTTGAATTATACCTAATGTAAAATGCAGACTGAAATAAGACAGGTGGAGGTATTATAGCTCTAAAAGTGTGCTTTGATTGCTAATGTCGCTTTTATAGTCTGTACTGTGAATGGCAATGGCTAAGTTAACAATGCCATGATTATTCTGATTTTGTTAACACATTTAAATTTGGTACTGTAACGGCCACAAAAATAAACAAATATCTATTAAATAGAAATTTTATTTTTGTTGACTTATTTGTTTTGAAAATCTTCCTTTAGGTATATTCTGTTGTTGATGAGATGTTTTTAGCCGGTGAGATCAGAGAGACAAGTCAGAGCAAAGTTTTAAAGCAACTTCAAATGCTACAGCAATTAGAGTGATGTTGATATTATGGACTTTGTGAGGCAACACTGAATTAAACATTAAAGTAGATCCTGTATATATTTGTTCCTTTGCTAATCTTTTAAATAAACTAGCCAGTGTAATGTAATTTGACTGGCCATAAAATTATGGAGTTGTTTTTTTATAATTACTAAGTAGAAATTTAGGGCCTGCTTACATGAGCCGGGCTGGCTTGGTTTGCCGAGATCTTGACATGTCTGTTAAACGCTACAAAAATCAACTTCGCGATTACATGACAACTGGGCCAGCCTGGTTAGCCCATAGCCCAGATCCCGGTATCGCGATGCCAGGCTCATGTAATGCTAATGGTTACCAGCCTCATAATGCCGGGCTAAAAATCATCTCGACAAACCAAGCTAGCCCCGCTAACTGGGCCAGCCTGGCTCATGTAATCAGGCCCTTAAGTTCATTGAAGTCAGAACAGCCTGCAATGCAGCCATCTCCTAGTTCCCATCAAGAATCGTACTTGGGCACCAAGTGTGAACCCAGCCTAAGGCCAGAATTCGGGCACGGACAGTACAAGGTCGAGACCTTGTACTCGGGCACTTTGCGGTATTTGGGTACTTTGGTTTTCTGTGTCTGAACATGATGCTATTTTTTTGCCAGTGCTCAAGTGTGAACATGGCCTAAGAAGCCTGTGAAACTGACACAAAGATAAACACAAGCTTAGCAACATTAATGGTCATCAGATCAAGCATCTTTTTTAGAAACCAAATAAAGCAGTACATATTGCCACTTTTGATTCTACATTAATAGGTATTTTCATGAAACTCTGGAGGATCTCAGGGATTCTGATATGTAATAATCCTTTATTATCTGAACACCCTCAAGCAGCTGCTTTTATTTTCATGCACCTTGGTCCAGTTGCAGTGGAGGTGGACAAGTTGCTTTCCACTGGTCAATTCACTACCTAGTAGATGGCGTAATGAAGTTTCCAAGCCAAAAACCATAGCCTGATGCTACATTTTGTGGAAAAGCACACTCATTCTGCTAACAACAAAAGGCTAGATAAAGGAGTAAAATTAACTTCATGTTCTTAAGGTGATTCCACTGAATTGCATTGCGCATCCTTGCTGCGCACGAGTTTTCGCGTCATTTAACGAGCGCACGCACACAACATTACAGCTTTTCTTTTAGGTTAAGCTCAGAAGAGAAATAAATGGTCATTTTCTTCTAAACGAGCACGGTGACCCCCATTTTTTAATGCATAAATTTAAAAGACATCGGGTTGACTTCAATATATCACAATTTAAAGAAAAGTTAAATACTCTACTTTGAGATATTTTTATTTGAATGCTTTAAAAAGTACCTTTTGAGGTTGTGCTGCCTACGCACGCACGCAGCAAAATCTTTAATTTCTTTCATAATCTTAATTCCAGTTTAATTAAAATAGTTTATTATGTAAGATTAAAGTCTATTTCGTTGAACTGCTTCGACATTTTAACACAAGAAACGATTTTTTGTAGAAATGATAGTTCCCTTTTCGGATTATGAGGGTTCCTAGTATGAACCTCATGGGTCATATATTTACTATAATAGCCATCCAGGTTGCACAAAAACGAGCACGGTGACCCCCATTTTTTATTGCATTTTTGTAACGTTCATAACATAGTTATGAACTGGACCAAGTCTTAGAAAATTTTAAATACTCCTTCTTTTTCAGTGGAATCACCTTAAGCTATCCAGGGGTGTGTCTGTGTGTGTTCCTTAAGGACATTTTATACTTACTTGGCTCTTCTAAACACTGTTCAACACCTATATATATGCAAAGGACATCTGAACAGTGACATCAAGGGATAATCATTGATTATTGTCAAAAATAGTGAGTGATGACTAATTGATAGGCCTCAAACTTTTTGGCCATTGAAGTCATTGATTGCATTCACTCATCAATTATGATTAAAATCTCATTGTGTTGTCCCAGAAAATATCCATACCCCTCCCACGGAAGATTTTTTTGGTTTGAATCCCCCAACCCCTTTGGAAATATTTCCAGTTAAGCCCCATACATTCCTTTTAAAATTTTGGCTTCCAAGACCCTCCAACCCCTCGGAATTTCCATTGACCTTCCATGGGGTGGGTATGGATATTTTCTGGAACTACACATTCCCAGATCGCGGTGAATGAAGCTGAAGGCGATGTCCTGGGAATGAGATATTTGTCATATGATTATTAAAAACTAGCAATGGTATATTGCAATTCCTGCATTTTGATTGGTTAACAGGCAATGGTATATGACCTCATATACCATTGACCACAAATATCTTGGCCAATACGCGTCAATGAAAACAGCTGGGGAGCTCAAATATTGCAATATTTTTGTGGAGGGCACCGCTTTGTTTGCATAAGTCTAAGGGAGGAAAACTTATAGGTCCTCTTGATCAAGTCAGTCTTGCCTGCATTACAACAAGGACAAGAACTTCATTCACAAAGAAACAATTCATTAAGACTATTTCTGGAGAATACTTGCATAAGAGGGTGGGGAATTATTAAATCAATGGCACTGATGATTAATGTATAGCCCACAAAATATTTTGTCTTTAATTAGCCATCAATTACCCATTGATTATAAGTAATAATCAATGACTAATCACAGGGCGGATCCAGGATTTTTCTAAGGAGGGGATGCACATATGTTTTGTCTTTTTTTTTGCAGAATACCAGTTTTATTAGAAAGCTGCCCGGTCATCTCAGGGAGAGGGCGTGCACCCTCCCCCTAGATCTGCCCCTGAATCAGTTGATTACTTATTGATTAGCCATCAATTACTCATTGTCACTGATCATCCATGAGATATCACTGGAATATGTGGTCAGCTGCGAGGTCTGAAACTGCACACCGAATGGGTTTTAACTTGTGGCTTGCTTTGGTTGCATAAAATTATCTCTGCCTTGCCACTTGGCGTGAACAAAAATGCGACTGGGGAAAGTAACTGGAACTAAACTGAGAGTTTCTTTTGTCTGTAAACAGCTTCCAACTGCACAAGCCGAGGGAGCCTGTTCACAGGCAGGGAACCTTTCCCTGAAAATGCCTTAGTTCCTGTCAGTATATGTCATGCAAGACAGAAACTAAAGAGAGTGAATTTACATAATTTAAGTTCAACATAGAGATGGGAAAACTGAATTAAAATAATTTTTATTTAAGCTAACTTGTTATAAAACAAGACTACGCCATCAGCTTGTCACCCTGTGAGCAGAGCCCTTTCTTTTTCGCTAATAAACTAAACTGGACAATTCTCAGCTGCAGGGAAGTTAAAAGAGGCTCTGCTCGCAGGGTGTCAGCTTGTGCTTCCTGATAACAACCTGAAGCTGACTACAAATAAGCACTGTCAACACTTTGTGAACTATGTACAGTCAAACTGTGCAAATAACCAGACATGACAAGTGATAAAAGATAGCTGATAAAATAGAAAAGGGTGTTCAATTTTGACATTGTATGTGAGGAGCCCAAGTTGGGGTAGCAGTGCCAAATGCAGTTTTAAAAACTAACCACAGACCAGTGATCAACATTGTCAGCAGTCTGTGTTACTGAAAAGTGCAGTAAGACGGTCACTGATTGTTGTCAGGAAAATGATATTGTGCACTTATTAGCTTCAAGGTTGAATTGAGTAGTGTCAAGTGGAAAATGTAATAGGCCATTGCCGAATTGCCTTTTGCCTCAGTTCCAAAACCAGCCTAGTACCCAGGCGTTCCCTTCTCGCTTATCGATTTGGCGCAAAATTTCGTGACATCATTGAATACACCAACCCGTTCCCAGGCCCTTACGTGGCCCTTGCCCGAGAGAGGAGGAGAACTCCTACGGAACTAGGCTGTTCCCAAACGAGTCTTCGTGCAAACCTATTCAAATGAAAATGACTTTGATTTGCATGAAAATGGGTCCACTTGAAGTTAGAACACATTTTCATATGAATGGTTTCGCACGAATACTCATTTCGAAACAAAGGCGAAGGTTAAGTCGAAAATGGCCCATTATTAAGTCAGTTTGTAAGAGAAGTCTTTTTACCACAATTGTTTTACACAAAGAAACATAAAACTCCCTTATCCCTTGTGCTCAGCTGAAGTATGCACTTGACAAGCATGGTCCCCTTGCTATAAAGGCCAAATAAAGGCACTTGAACAAGTACAAGGACATGCACATAAAACTAAATTCATCTTGGAATCCAAGTTAACCTATCCAGATTGTGTGGTTCCAAAAAAATATCCATACCTCCCCTGAGGATGGTACTTTGGTTTGGACCCTCCCACCTCCTGGAATTTCCAGTTAAGCTTCATAATTTTTTAAACAAATTTGGGCTATTGAGACCTCCCTCCCCTTCGAAATTTCCAATGACCATCCTTGGGGTGGGTATGGATATTTTCTGGGACCGCACATTGTTTGATTGTGTTGCATAGAAGAGACTGTTTAGATTTGTGCTATTTTTTTTTGTGTGTGTGTGTGTGTGTGTGTCAGTTAGTTTAATTCCTCCACATTATTATTGAGGTTTCTCTTAACAGCATGTTTCAGGACGATCAGGTTTTTTAAGCTTTTATTTTCTGAGTTGTAGATTTATGAAATGGCCTGCCTGTAAATGCTAGAACCATAGATCAGGTTAGTTCTTAAGATGAAAATTAATAAGTTTTATCATTGCAAATTATACTTATAGGTACACCTTGTTTTAGTTTATATACATGTACACTAATTGTTTCATAGAGGTATAATACCTTTCGACCACTGGGGGGAGGACAGGGGGCAGGAACCTGCAGGGAGTAAAGGAGGCAGGAGAATATAGGAGAGGAAACAGGATTCCCAAGGTGGGAAGAGCCTGGAGAAATTACGAGAAATTTTTCCAATGTTACATATTTAATAATATTTTGCAACAGAAATACCAGAAAGAGGTGGGCACCACTGATCATCAGGCACTGTTTGTACATGGACTCAGTTTCATTTGTATCTGCATCACATTTGATGAGGTTACACCTTTTATTTACATGGTGCCGATCGATAATGTATGGTTTCATTGGTCATGCAAACAACAAAACTGCATTGATTTGCAGTTACTGATTTTGGTACATAAAATTGTTGGCTGGCCCTAAGAGTAAACATGATGAACCTTGCACTGAGTGCAGCACTTGCTTAATACATTTGAAAACACTTGTAAAATGGTTAAAGATACATTCTGTGTACTGTAAATGACTCCCAAGGAAAAGGTGGAAGCTGGGAGTAACGAAAAGGTATGAGAAGCAGGAAATTCAGATCTCTCTGTACCACCCACTTATTAACTGGCTTGCCCTTCGGTATAAAAAAAAAATCATTAATTTCATGTGAGGAAAAGAAACTTTGTTTTATCTATGTAATATTGACAATAACGGTTTTAAAATATAAACTTTGGCTTTGTGTATTATTTCAAATTAATCTACTTATCCCAGGAAACATTATCTAAATCTTCTTACTGATGAGCTGTCTCAGTCTATTGAACAAATAATTTTTCCAACACTTTGGATTTCTTGCAACATGGGTGATTATTTTGAAACCCAGTTATTGCGCACTTAATAATTCTGGAATTACAAACAGGCTCACTCCTGGGCCTGAACACAACACATTTCATGAAGATGTTGAAAACCTGTTGTATTCACCAAGGTTACATTCCACCATTATAACCCTTTCACAGTAAGTGTTGCATAGTAAATCAGTTTTCAAAACAATTAAATGATAGCTTAGTTAAAAAATTGTTTGTTAGACTAAGTATAATTGTGGCATTAAATCTTCTGTGACAGCACCTCTCTGAGCTCTGTTTTAGTGGCTGGCATGGGAGGAGTTCCACGGTGGAATTTACATGGAGTTAGATTGGTGTTCTTTTTAAGCAAAGATGATCCAGAGTATAGAACACGAGCCGGAGGAGTGTCTACATTCATTGGCTCCACAGTAGCAGCAACTGAAATATGACTTATTTCCATTGCATCATTTGGCAACAAGGTAGGGCTGCACTGCAACTGTTTGTTTCCATCATGTTCCAACTCTCTTGTTACCTGTTTATAATCATTAACATAAAATAAATACACACCCAACAGTAACCTATTAAATTGCAACATTGCAGATGTTCATCATCAACCTTAATGTTGGAGAATGAACTTCTGTCACCTTACACCTTTATTATAACATGCATGTGAAAATTTTGACAGCATTTCCATAAAAATGAAACAACATTTTGTTTCACTTCATCATTGACAGGTCTTTTTGAGTTCCCAGAATAATTTAAGTAGAATTCCACTTACAGAGTTCTTAGAACTTGCTTGATATCTGTTCCGTGGAGAAGATGAGAAGCACGTTGTTGCACCTGATGAATGCCTAGGAATAGTATTTAAAAGAAGCCAACAAAACCTGATTACCATACTACTAAGACACAGATATCACGACCCTAAATCATCTTTCTAGGAAGTTTATTTAAAAACCTTTAGTTAATAAAAATGTTTATTAAAAATAATATGTACATGTAAGTTTTAAAGGGATGACTATCAAATGAATGAAGAAAAAGAAAATAAAGCACTTGTTATAATAATGCTCTGCTTTTATTTAAAATTTTATCATTTGTCTGAAACTTTTACCTTTCATTTCCTAAAAAATTGAAAGTTGTCTGTTTCCTGGGTTTTTCTGAGGTTAAAATTGGTATTTAAATCAACATTTCGATCAGTTTCACTGGTCTTCTCCACGCTTGTTAAAATGCCAAGTATTATTGGATCACAACCAGGCTTCGGGCTTGTTAAAATGTCATATTAGCATGTGTATGGAGCAGAGTAAAGAGAATCCAGCTTACCGCCTCCTGACTCTCCTACGTGGTACTGCAAGCCCCCTGAACTGATCATCAGCTTTAGGTGACTCATTGACAAGCACTTCATTGTGATGCCTTCCAGGTGGCAACGGAGTGCAATCACTACTTAAAGCTTGTAATCCAGTAATACTTCCATAACACTTTTCACTTGGAGATGGCACATAGGACATAGTATCAACAACCTTGACATGTTCTGTCTCATTTGAGACCAAGACCCTACCATGACCTGGTTTGACTTAAAAAACAACAGCAATTACATACATGTATAGCTTATTTGCTATTGATATTAACTACAATTGTACAGTCAACCAGTATTATTGATCACAATTTTTTTTAAAGCATATAATTCCTATCTTTTCTCTGTGGCCCTGGTTTTCCTTTATATTTTCATTTACAAGTCTAAATATCTATAAGGTTTGATTGTTCCACTTGACAAAATAAATTATTTGATGTATACCATTTATTAAGAATATGACGGGAAAATTCCTACCCATATCACTGAGTGGTTTAAAAGGAACCAGTGGTTTAATAGGTGTGGTGAACATCTGGGTGGAGGCTGATACAAGACGAGGATTGCTGATACCCTGAGCATTGGTCAAATCATTCATCATCATTCTTCTGCATTAAAAATACAACACCAAAAAGGGTTATTAATAAATGAAATAAAGCACACTGTAAAAAACTGGTAACTCAATAGAAAACCACCTAAAAAATGATTGAAATAGCGAAGCGTGCGAGTGTCGTCATGACTCAGACAAGACTCAGACAAACAAACCGGAATGGAGGATGATTTCCCTAAAAGACTTTCTAAGACAGGCGGTGGTCCTAAAACACTTTTTTGAAGCAAAAACTTCGCCTAGATTCACGCTATTTCTCTCAGAACACGCTGATGTTGTCTGTGCCTTGTGAGAGGTATAATCATTTGGATTCTATTTTTAAACCTTGCGTGCTTCCCTATTCTGGCAATTGCCCGCCTGAACATTTCAACTGGATTTATTGTCGATGTAAAAATATTCCAAGTTAATTTCCTGTCACTGAGCACTGCCATCTTTTCTCTACCAACAAATTATTTTCTTTTAATTTGTCTATGTCCTGTTGTCTTTGATTTGAAGGCATTGCCTGGAAGCAGGCTAAATATATAATTTTTATATTAACTTAATTACTTTGATTCAAGCTTTGTAAACATCTTATATTCCAGCAATACTGATTCTGTAGATTACCCAATAAACTGCTGGTCATCATCAAGAAATGGATACCTTTTGATTGCTGGTGAAGTTGAAAAAGCATTCTGATCCAATGGCCGTCGCTTGTTGTGCAACCTCAAGCTCATTCTTTGGCTGTTACGAGCCGCAAAGTTCTCCAGTTCCAAGTCATCTACAGTAATGTAAAAAAATTACTTGTAATAGGAATTTCATTTACAGTAGAACCTCGCTAACTCTAGCCCCCAAGGGAAACATAAATTAAACAGTTCTGATTAGCAGGGGTTCAAGTTAGCAGGGTTGGTGTTGAATTTCAAGTTTCCTGTAAATTTATTAATAATTCACTGAAGTTTTACAGTTCTTTGCAATCACAGGTTATTTTGGTACACTTTTGAAACACTTTCAAGACCTTATATGCACCTAATTGAAGAAACATGGTATTCTGGGTAGACAGCATTGGTAAGCTTAGCAATATTCCTTTTATTAATAACAAGGATATTTTCTTTTTTTGAAAGCCTTAACAGCATGATTAGCGCAACATGTCTTAATATAATGTTTGTTCTCTCATAGACAACGATTATTTTTTTCTGATATCCCAGTAAACATTTGGGTTGCATCGTTCATGGTTTATGCTTTTCATGGGTCAACGATTCTTCAATCAGGCATATACCAACTGTGACTTTGGTTATACAATCTTTGCACAAATATTTTCAGGCTTAATAGTTATTGGCAAATCATGTTATCAATAAAGACTCCGACAAGTCAATCAGCTGTGTTTGAAAGAAAAAAATTAATAAAGTCCGAGTCAACAGGTAAATTTGAGTCACATTTGAGGCAAGGGAAAGCTATTAAATTAGTTCAAGTTATAGCAGGGAGTTTGAGTTAACTGATAGTAAATAACTGAAAAAATCCGAGGAAATTGGATTATGTTTGAGTTAGCACGGAGTTTGAGTAAGGTTTCTTTAATTTGAACAGAAAAAAATGACTTCATTAAAAATTCAGTGACAAATAATTACCATGCAGGAAAGCTGTTTTACTAACCTCTTTTGTTCAAACCATTGTCATCCAGATTATATTTCACCTTGTTTCTCATAAGTTCTGCTTTCACACTTCTGGAACGCCTGTGCGTATTAACTGGTGTCTTTGAGGTAAACTTGCTAAGGCTTTGGCCCAAACCGGATACAAAGCCTACAGTTGATCGACAAGTAAATGAAGTAAAAAACTTGCTAATACCCCATTCACACCAAAGCTTAAACACGTTTAAATGTTGTTTAGTTAAACACGGTTTAAAATTGTTTTCTTCATGGAAGTTGCTGACTGATGTTTATCGACTTCAAACTTAGCACAATGAAAGCACAAGTTAGAGCTTACATGAACCCTATGTAAAATTTAGTCTGTCAGTGGTCTGTTGCCGATTTTCATTTTCTTAAACCTGGTTTAACTAAACATGTTTTGTTGGTGTGAATCAGGTATAAGAAAGTTAAGTAGCAGGTAATATAATTGCATAAAAATCTTTCAATTAATAGGCGATATAGAAACTTTACTTTTAATCTTCTTGGTAAAACACTGAATACAATGTAGGTTGCATGTACTGTACAATGTATTATGAAAATAACAGAAAACATAGGTGAGCTGTATATTCACATTATGTTTCCAAAAAATCTTTTTGGCCCTGTCTGGATCATGGCTACCATTATCTGTCATTCGATCAAACTGTGGTTTGAATTAATGTCAATCATGCAAAGTTTTAAATGCCATGTGTCATGAGCACTTCCTGTGTGAGTTCCCCTTGACAACAACTTGCGGTATAATAATACCTGAGAGTGAGCCGGTTCATTTCATACTCATTCAATGCCCAATTCCCTCTATGGCGCGCGCCTGCAGGGAATCACGGTAGTTGTATTCATCGTTGCTAAGTCTCGTGCATGGTTTGATGAATACATCTACCATGATTCCCTGCAGGCGCGCGCCATAGAGGGAATCGGGCATTACCTAGTAGTATTATAGCATGTGGCATGATACCTGACAGTGAGCCGGTTCTTGTTCTTGTTCTTGATTGCCTCTTGTTGCCTCTCCTCAAGTTATTGTCGCTATCAAGCTCATCACCTGATGATGTCATGCCATCAATAAATTCATCTCCAACCATTTTTGCTCGTTCATAGATGTCCTCATTCACTAAGCCAATGCTGTCAGCATTTTTCAGAAGAATATCAATGACGGCAGTCTGCTCTTTAAGCTGCTTTTCTGAGGTGCTGTTTCCTTCCTTCTTTGTGTTGTGTATAAGGTTAGGAGTGAGAACAATGGCCAGATTTGAGGTTCCCATTTTACTGTGCTGTGAGCATGATGCAACTTTGGCAAGAAACCTCATAGTAAACTGTAGAGTATTGAGATGTGGAATGGGCAGCAAGAGACAGAGTAGCAACACAGCCTCTGTCTGGTCACCAAGATCTTCCATACGCTGAGTCTTGATGAAACAGTCGTGAAGCTGACTAGTCAGTAGTGGTTCCGGAAGCTGCCTAAAAAACTGTTTGACCAAACTAGCAACATCATGAGGTTGGACATTTTGAAATTCCTCTCCACCCTCTGCTTTTTGCTGTTAAAAACAATGTTTAATTAATAAAAATATTTCATTCTATTGACTAACTAAAATACCAGCAATAAGCCTCCCCCTCCAGTTACAGATCCACTTGTCTGTAACAAGAAAGAATGTACAGTAATAATTATATTATAGTAGCTGTGTAAGGATTCTGTATACCAGGATGGAAGATAAATTAAAATTAGAGAATCTGGCTGATTAATCAAATCACAAACTTCAAAGATGTTTTAGACACCCTTTAAATTAAACTGAAAATGCAAAGACAAAGGGTCTGAGGAATGTAACCATAACATCTGAAAAATCTAATGACCAAGTACAAAGAGCTGATTAAGAACAAGGTGTAACATCTACATGTAATCACATTTTCCAAGAATGACTTAATCTCAATGTGGAACACAGAGCAAAATACACCCACAGTATAGAAAGGACTATAATACAATTGAAAGTATAAAATAATGAAATAAAATTGCATCTGATGAGCTCCAGCATGCAAAGCACACCAGCAGAGCACCATGGGTAAGGAATTTTAGTAAACCCATCAAGCCAAAAACACTTGGTTGTCACATGATGACCATACGAGTGTCCGTCCATCCATCTGTACAGACTCTGGGGGAGGGGAAGGGAAGTCATAGGGAAACTGCCACCTTAGTTAATGTTAAGGTTAGCGTCAGCTTATATCTTTGATATTGAACATCCATGTTATAGCCAATTGACAGCTGTCAAAACAAGGTATCCACTGAGTAGTATCAAATGACCATATCGCTGGCACAGGTATAGAGTTGATCTTGGGCTTGAGTCCAAATTTTTTACTTAGCCTGAATTTCTTAATATCGCATAAATTCAGATTTTTAATTAAGGGCAAAGTCAATGACAAGGGAGCTCTGCTTTTAGACTTGGCTAAATCTATTTAATATTAGTTAAGAAGTTTTTGTTGGTATCTGCAAATAGGTACTACAGTGTAGTATAAGCCTAATAGGAACAAAGAATTCTTCAGACAGATTTGAACTTGGCACATCGGCTCTATCAGACAATTCACTGCAAGTGCACTACATTTGCATCTAAAGGTAAAGTTTGTGTCAAGCCAAGGGCTGCAACCCAGACCGTTCAATCCCCAGTTGAAATCCCGTGGACTATAGCCTGATACTTAGCCGACGAGGCTGTAGGCTGAGCAGTTGTTAAGGTCTGTATGTTTTTCCTCACCTTGAGCACTTTTTGTCTTTGAATAGATCCAGACTTTCTAAAGAGACCCTCTGTCTCCAAATGCAGCTGAAGGAAATTTGCAGAATCCACCAAGAATCTAAAAAAGAATAAATAAATAAATAAATAAATAAATAAATAAATAAATAGCTATTTATAGCTCACCTTTGATCATGGATTGGAACCATTTAGTTTTGAAGCATTCTCAACCATGTAAACCCTTAAATCTTATGTTCACACTAGTCTTGTAAGGGTCCAAAATTGGCATTTTCAATCCCTGATCCCACCCCCTGTTTGGCTCTTTCCTGTGTTCCTGCCTTATTACGGAGAATCTTCATCCTGATCCTGTTTGCTTGTAAAATCAAGCAAGGTTCTGCTGACAGCTAATTTATTGAAGACTTTCCTTTAGACTGACTTTTCACTGTGGAAAACAAGGGGTTGTCATGCCTTGATCTCCAGAAATAATCATACACTCCCAAGTGATGTGGTATAGAGTTGGATCACAGAACTTGTCACACTTGCCGCGGCCAATCACATTTTATGTAGTGATAGCTTCAAGTCAAACTATTTATTTTAGTAGAAACATGATCATTGCCAGAACAATGTTAGTCGATCAGCAAAGGTTGTGTTACTTGCTATTTAGATCCTGCATCATCAATTTCCGAAAACGTTCCACATTTAGCTAGCCTCCTGCTCAGATGCTCTTTGGCTCTGATCACATGTTCCTCCTCACACATAATGAGCACAAAGAGCATCTGACATTTAGTCTACAAAAAGGAAATATGCATCCTGGCCCCACCAAGAAAATTAATTTAAATCCCGTACAGATCTGGCCCCTATATTTTTTTGTATCCCACTTCCTGCCTTTGATTTCAAGCCCCATCCTGCATCAGAACCTCTGTCGGAGACTCACTTGTGAAATAAGCACTTGTGAGTGTAAGTGTAATTATAACCACAAGCTTGTTCATCAGCACTGACAAAGAAACATAAATG
The DNA here is from genome assembly GCA_963693305.1 of Meandrina meandrites. Classification (NCBI taxonomy): domain Eukaryota; kingdom Metazoa; phylum Cnidaria; class Anthozoa; order Scleractinia; family Meandrinidae; genus Meandrina; species Meandrina meandrites. The sequence continues at coordinate 15,229,504 of OY855915.1, forward strand.
TAGAGAGTGCAGTGCTTTTAGAAATCCTGATGAATATTGTACGATGGAAGTCAGCTAAAAACTGTAAAAAAGCCCACAAGTACAAGAAAGGAAAAGTTGCTTTTTTGTGCATGCTTATCACATGCAGGTTTTTCTTATCCTATAAAAGTCCTTGCCGTCCACCTGGGGCATAGCTAGGATTTTCCAAAGGGATGGTCACACTGCGTCACACCCAGCGTACTTACATGATCCACTGCAGGACTCCTGCAGATGTTTGGGGACCATCCTGAAAATGGAGTATGTAACTACCTAGCACTAGAAAAGATTCATGGCATGTTGATTCTTAGGATTCGCACTTTTTCACCACTTGGACTATTTGCTTACTTAAAAAAATATCTCAAAGGGGGGAGGGGGGGTCATGGACACCCCAGGACCCCCCTGGCTATGCCGATGCCGTCAGTGCTGCCACAAGTGTAAACCACCACCCTTCATGCAGCTTGTGAAGGCAGGCTTTGTCTCTGGGGCATTTTTTCTGTGCTTTTAATCACCTGCCATTACTGTCGCCCCTGGATCGACCCCTTTGGGATGGCCGCTAAAACCCAAAAAACGTCGCGTTTATAAGCCTGGAATGACTTCCACGCGAAAACTACATACACAGTACATACTACAAAACAACAAACCACATTTGCATCGGTCTGATCATCAGGTAGGTGGATTGTCTCATTTTGCTAAATGTATCATATACACTGATAATTGTCAGAAGCTTACTTTGGCACACTGCAGTAGAAATCCTCTCCAACATTTACAGATGGCACCTTTTCAAGACAGACACCAAATACACCACTTTTGTTGTTCTCATCAGAAGACTGCAAAAGCAAAAATTCGAAGATTTAGCCTAGTTTATAAACGTTTGTCAAGGTAGCTTATACAAAGAAGTCAAAGAAGTATAAGGAACACTAAACTTATTATGTATCCAAAATAATTTATCTACATTCAAGAGTTTAGAAATAAGTTTATATAAGCTTATTACAAACACGAAGTTCAAAAAATGAAAATTCTAGATCGACGACCGAACAGTCAACTCGCTTACTTGAATTTTACCGCTCTTCTGCTTGGGTACTTTGAGACCCATTGTCTTCAGATACCGTCTAATAACAAATCGAACGTTGTCTTTAAAATCAATGGAAGATAAATCCTTCATTTTAACAATCCTTATAGTTTGCAAATACTTCTTTGTTCAAACATCGAGCTGCTGAGCAAAATTCGAAAACTGTGCCCAACCGTTCTGGGAGCTGATTGGTTAGCACGAAATAATCGGGTACTTTACGACGATTATCATACGAAAATACGAGGACTAACGAAGATGCTCCGATTGTAAATAAACCCAGACGTGACCGGATGTCTTCCACGAAGAAGAATCAGAACTGACAGCCTGACGATAACCGGTGTATTACGCATTTGATAGAGGATCTTTATACATTTTGTGTTCTTGCACTAATGACCACTGATGGTGACGACGACAGGGGTTAAAGTTAGCATGATTTCGTATATCTGGAACTATTTTTAGCCAATATCAAGCAGATATTGTATAACTATGGCGAGCAGTTCAGTGTGTGTTAAAGCTGAAATCGCTGTACGTTCAAGCCCACAGTGAATTTTTAGTTGACCAGAAAATTGTTCATTTCAGGGCTTCTCCGCTTGCACTTTTAATTTACATTAATAACGGTAAATACCACGGTGTACGTAACACAAGTGCAATTTCTATCAAGGCAATTTCACGAATCCATGCGTTTTATAGAACTTTGCTCGGTTTTAATTTGTTTTTATAAGTTTTTGTTGTCATGTTTGATATCTTCTTTCTGTTTGTGTGTTATCGTTAAAGGTCAACAGACGGTATGGAATCGATGAATGATGGAGATGCTGATGATTTTATCAATTCTGAAGAAGAGCAGGGTCAGTGTAGTGTGCGTGTTGCCTCGTTGGAGAAACTGGTAGACTATTGTGCTGAAGAATTCAGTAAGTCAGCTTTCTTTGTTTTTACTTTTTCAGCGCTATTGTTAGTCCGCAGATTTTGTTTGTTTTTCATGTCTAGGCTTAGGTGATCACGGCATGCTTGCATTAAATATTTTGTAGCCATTGTTTTTGGCATAAATGATGAATGCAGAGAATAAGTCACTGGTTGGGGGGGGGGGGGGGGGGGTGGCTGAATAGGTTCGCGGATCGACGGATTTGGCCTTAAAAAGCGCACAGGTTTTGGTTTTTGTGATACATGAGCAGATTCGAGGATTTCGAAAATACAGCGGAGCGCAGATAATATAGATGAGAATTTTAGCCCGGATTTCGGACTCATCATGTTTTTGATGAAGTTCGAATAACTTTTGGCCTCGGTCTTCGTCGGTATGTTGGCTCAGTTGTCGTAGAAACAAGCCCTGAAACGAAACATCAACCTTCCGTTGCAGCGGAACTATACCAAACAAAGTTTTCAAGTAACGAGGATCGGATCTGAACGGAAATAGTGGCGGATTGACGGGTTTGGACAAAATCAGGCACCTCCCCCACCCCCCTTCATGTATTGTAAGCTTTACTGAACAACCTCTATATTTTATTGGCTTGCCTGAGCGAGGCGGCACACTATTCTGGTATTCCTGTGCGTGTTGGGTTTCCCGTTTTGTATACATGCGATGTGGAGCCAAATTTTGGATATTAGATTGCATGCAGGCGGTCTACAATTCTGTATATTCATAGGCTTATGATTGCGTGACATAGCATTTTTTAAAAGCATACAGTAAATGCTTGTGATGTTTTTGGAGATAGGGAAGAACAAGAATGCCTGCTAAATTCTACTATAATTATTGTACCTTTTAACACTGTTCAGCTTTCAACAATATATACACTGTTGAACACCATAATATATTTTTACATGTATTTTAAAGTAAAATCCCACGTAAATTGCAAGCAGCTTTGAATCGGCATCACATTCAGGGAGATATATATGCAAAGTTCATCTGCTACTTTCTATGATTGTATCTTTAAAATTATGTAGATATGCTATTAAACGCTGTTATGTGACATTGGAAATAAACTAAATTTGCTTGCACTTTCAAGCAGCAGAAAAATGAAAATAAACTTACGTTACAGCAAAATGTTCACAAAGTGTTATGTTACAGGTTTATGAAATGCTTGTGATGTTTTTTGGAGATAGGGAAGAACAAATGCATAATCAATTCTTTAATGGTACATTTTAATACTATTCAGCTTTCAATGCGCTCTTGAACACCATTATATTGTTGGATGTATTTTAAACACGGAGCGATCCTATATAACGAGGCTGAACTGTTCAGCCTGCCAATCCCTGCCAATCACAAATTCCAATGAGACGATTTCATTGGTTGGGAAATGCAATCAACTGGCTTTTGGTGTGGCGTGATCCAGACTGATCTTGTTTTCTAAGCTAAAAATAGATTCAAAGCAGTACAAGAAATAGCATCAAGATTCTCGTGTATAAAATTCTCTGTTTTGTTGTTTGGGTGCAAACAATCGAAAGCAAGGTTTAGAAATAGTGAAAGATACCTGTAGCTATCAGTCACTGTTCTGCGAAATCACGGAATTTCCTGCCCGCAAGCGACCTGAGCTTAGCGCCGATACTGAATACAAGTAAACAAATAAATATTTATAAATTCATTTTCTGAAATCTTAATCCGCTTATTGCTGAAAAATAAGGTTTTAGTCAAGGATATGCCACATCAAAGCTAGCCAAAGAGCAAACGAAACTTGTAGTTTTGAATCTTGTCGTTTCAAAATTGAATTTGGTTATTGTTCCCGTTTCACGATAGTATAACAAGAACGTTTGTAAAAAGCGTAGCTCCTAGTTCGCCAAATTTCAAAATGTAGAGATTTTTTCCAAAGCATTGTTATCTTTGTTGTTTGAATCCTTGACCCATACAAACAAAATACTGAAACGATTGTCATTGATGTGTTCAGCATTATCTGTTTGAGCTTTCATGTCGTAACAGTGTTTGTATGTGGTGCACATCAATTTTGAATTTTCAGGATTATTGCATAAATTCTGTTTAAATTTTCTTTTAGCTTGTATGGAAAGAATTATTGGTAGTTTATATAATTGTATATTAGCTTGTTAATTCCATATAAATGAACTGGGAATGCATTTAAAAAGCAAAATTTGCGGAGCTCTTCTCTTTCACGACCGTTTCTCTGACACGACTTTTTAAAATTGAAGCTAACAAAGTGCTAGACAGGGCCTTTTTATAGGCTCGCTCCGTGTTTAAGGCAAAATTTTATGCAACTTACCCACTTTTGCAAGCTGGTCGGCAGTCAGCAATTGAAGGAGTGAGAGCAAGAGTTGGTTTTTTGGCCATTTTTGAAAGTGCTCAAAAATAGCTGAATTTTGGCATGTGAACTTCCTTTTACAGGAGAAAAATTGTTCCGAATTTTTTTTCGCTGGTTTACGCTTCGTTTTTGAGAAATGAAGTATGCAAAAAACTCAGAATTTAGAAGCGGCTTTCTTTTCAGGAAGACAGAACAAAAGAATCCTTTTGTTTCCACGAACAATAACCAGCGAAAACACGGATATTCAAGTGGCGCCCATTTTATGAGGCTCAAAAAGGTGTACAAATTTTTGTAGAGCTCTACGCCTCTACGCATGCCATTCATGTAATAAATCAAGCGAAACCTTGCTAGCACTAAATTTGGGTAAATCGCGGCAGGATTCCAGTCTAAACCACAGAGCCGTTGAAATCACCAACAGTTATATGAAAATGCCATCGGAAATCAAAGTTTTTACTGTTTATTGCTGGTTTTCACTGTCGCGCAATAAAAATATAAAATCAAAACCATTCAACGACAGAAGCTATGCGCTTCAGATATTATAGAAGATAAATAGATAAACAATTTGTCCAAGTCTTGGGTCTATGCGGTGCACCATTTGCAAGTTATTTGCCTAAATTTTCCACGCAAATTTATAAAGCTCAGTATGGAGACGCCATATTTGTGTCCTTCCGAGGGGCATAAATATGGCCACCGTGATGTCAGAGAAACCATCTGGAACTTAATTTTGCTATTAATAGAGACTACTTTCGGCTCATGATCTATTACACTTTTACATAAACAGCGCTTAGTACATTGGGAATGTTCAATCTGCAAAAATGGAAAGGAAAGGCCTTTTTTGAATCAAAACAACTTTGTCACAGCACTCAGCTTGATATCACATGCGGCAGAGAACTCAAATATTCAGAATGCTCTGTTTTAAAAATGAAGGGCACAATCAAGCTGGAAATTTGGAAAAAGATACATTTTTAGTTCATCTTACATCTAGTGACATCAAAGTTTTAGCAGACCTATTTAATTTTGATTTCAGAATTTTGTGACGTACATGAAAACCAAGAATTGTTTGTAGTTGTGTTTATTTAACTCATACAGTAAGCTGTTCATTAACAGGACTCTTTCAGGACTCCCAAAACATCACTGAATGCCCCGGGTCAATGTCACACACAATGTATCTATTCACCACACTCCAACTCAGAGACTCAAAGGACAGTGCAGAATGTGAAGTGGCTGATTTATTAAAAGTATGGTGTTTTATGTACATGTAATTTGTTTGTTTATATTATTTCACTGTGACGATAAAACGCCAGACGTGATACTTACGCTTATCTTTATTACCGTTACACAACTTTTTCGTTTGCAACATGATATTTGTTTTTTCTGCAAAACACTGTAACCCGATACTTTTGTTTTTCACTTTGAAGTGTGTCATATGATACTTCTGTTTTTCTTTCAAACATACTATTTACACTATTTTGTTATTACTCGTTATTTTAACTGTTGAATTATTGTTGGGACCAAGGAACCAGAAAACTTAAATTCCCGTGAATTCAAACTTCAGCTGATTCCTATACACGATTTTGAATGGCTCGAAATCCCAAGCCGCTTCCGGTTTTCTGAGCTGTCACAGTACACTTTTGGCCAATCAGCGCAATCCATAATATGTTGTCTTGTTTTTCCGCTTGACTGAGTTTTAACACGATGTGCAATGTTTCAATTCAACTGTCACGAAAGTCGTTTCTCGAAAAGTAATAGACAGATCAAATCAAAAAACATAACTTTCGAAGGGGTTTTCAAAGTGCAGCACATCTGAAATATTTGTTTCATGGTTGATAGGAAATTTGCGCCAAAAATCCAGGTACAATTTTTTGCATATTTAATTACAAAGGTGCTGTGTCCGATATTTACCAGAGCTCTGCTATGAGAAGCTGTTGTTGATTTTTTTTTTCACGAACACTGCAAGTTCCGGGACAGTTCGATGGCAGTTGCTTTACTGTCAATATTAAAACCAGTTAAAACACTGATGGTATAAATTAATTAACGGAAAGGTTTTCTTGGTTTATAAAGAATATAGAATTATTTCACACAAAGCAGTACAACGCCATAAAGTCTAATTTAATTAACTGCTGTTTTAACTTGGCACCATGAAGTCTACAACAATCGTACCGCAGAGAAAGGCATGTGACATCCGTGAGAGTTCAAGACTGTAACCAAGACTTATCTTCTGCGCATGTATCTACATTTTCAAAGTTTGCTGTTCTTGGGAGAATAGTACCACAAGGACAACGTGGGGCTTTCAGAAACAAATATATAGTCTTTGTGTTCTTCATATAAGAGTAACGCAGAAACACTCCATGTTTTACATAATGCATACAGTCGGGTACTCCCCACCCCTTACCCCCTTCATAAGAATAATTAATGAGTTAATTAGTTAATTGATATTAATTACTTAAACAGCTATCAAAGTTTACACCTTAGTGCTTTAGCGGTTAGCGGGCAACAGCCCCCACAACCATCACAATAGTGCATTCTGCACTAAAAACTACTCAGTAATACTGTACTGCTGACAAACCAAAGATCAACGTCTTTGCTTACCGAAAGAATAATCGTGAATTCATGTCGCTACCCATCATTGCATGTATGTGAATATTAATCCTAGTTTACTATTCAGAGTTGAAAGTTCCCAAATTTATTTCTATCTTGACCACTCAAATAATTCTGTGAAAACAAATTGAATATATGAATTGAAAATCAGCAAGGTGTACGAAGTAAAACTGACTAAACAGAGCGGTCAAATCCAAGTAAGTGGGGGAGCTTGAGTTATCTGAGTTCAAGTTACTGGGGCTCTAGCTAGGGCGTATGCCAGTCATGTTCAAGTTACTGGGGCTCTAGGTGTATGTCAGTCCTGTTCAAGTTACTGGGGCTCTAGTATAGGTGTATTTATTCTGTTCAGGTTACTGGGGCTCTAGGTGTATGTTAGTCCAGTTCAAGTAACTGGGGCTTTAGGTGTATGCCAGCCCTGTTGGTACTGTACATTTTACTTGCAGTAGTACTGCACCTTTTATGGCAGGCATGTAGGGCTGTCACTAAGGACTGGGGGCCTGGGAATTCCTCCAGCTACTATGAGTTTAAGCCCTGGCTACTTTGAAACAAAACCACTGGAAAGTGGAAAATACATCAGTTTTTCCCCAGCTATTTTTTAGTGTAGAATGCACTATTGTACTGTGAGGGTTGTGTGGGCTGTCGTCCGCTAAACTGCTAAACCACTCACCCAGTAACCTGCTAAAGCACTGCGGTGTAAACTTTGATGACTGATTAAGTGATTAATATCAATTAATTAATTAAGCCATTAATTATTCTTATGAAAGGGTAAGGGATGGGGAGTACCTGACATATCTGCGTTACTCTTATATGAAGAACACAAAGACTATACATTTGTTCTGAAAGCCCTACGCCGTCCATATGGTACTATTGAGGCCTTGTTAGAGGGGATCTTTATATCATATCCCCAGTCTGAATTTCAAACCTTCTCTTGTCCCAATTTCAAAAGGTTCACATCTCACTGTCGGAACTTTGAATTCGTCCATAGCCACTGACAAACAATGTTTATTGTAAAATTGTAAAAATTGTAAAAACAATGCTCTGTTTTAATTGAGGGCGAATATTATATCTTTAGATAATTACAAACAAGTTGATTTGTTTGCAAAGAGTGAAATTTTGGACAGTGTAGTGGTTTATTGTGATGCCAAAGGTGACACCTTCCTCATTCAAGAACTCAGTCAAGCGGAAAAATGAGACAACCTATTATGATTGTGCTGATTGGCCAAAAGTGTGACAGCTCAGAAAAGCAAAAGCAGCTTGGGATATCGAGGCATTCAAAAGTGTGTGTAGCAAACCAAATCTTAACTAGCTGAAGTTTGAATTCATGGGAATTTAAGTTTTCTGGTTTCTTGGTCCCAACAATAGTTCAAGAGTTAAAATAACGAGTCATAACAAAAGTATCAGGTGACAGACTTTAAAGTGAAAAACAAAAGTATCACAACAGTGTTTTGCAGAAAAACAAAAGTAACATGTTGCAAATGAAAAAAGTTTTGTTACGGTACCGTAGTAAAGATAAGCGTGAGTATCACATCTGGCCTTTTAATGTCTTACTGAAAGTGAAATAAGGTAAACAAACAAGATTCATAAAACATCATACTTAACGTATAGTTGCACTGGCAAATTTAGTGCATTTTTGACAATACTAGAAACATGGATATTTTCATCCAAAATTCTTCAAACCTGCCACACAGTCATTGTTATCTGGTGAATGAGATGTCAACATTTTTTTGACACAATGACGCCTTTTCATGTTAATTAATAATTAACTTTATTACCAACAGCGTATCTTAACATTTTAAAGTTTTTCCTGCAGCCATTTAGTTATTTGGCAATCATTAAAGTTTATTTCGATTCCTCATCAAATAACACAAAAATCTGTGCTTGCAAAATCAGATATTAAAATTTGTCAAAAAGATATCAACAATTGTTTTTACCTTGAACATCTGCGGCCACCATACAGACAGTTTTGATGCTTGCTCGTGTGCCAAGCACATGATTGTAGTCTTTCACTAGTACGAACTACATGCCAAATTTCATTGGAAAATGTTTGATCATTCCAGAATAAAATGTGATTTTGTGAAACCCTGCTTAGCAAGAAACGCAAATTTAAATTCCATTGTGGCGAAGATTCCGTGAAAAATCCGGCAAAATCTATGTTATTGAAGAGTTCGAAACGCTTCGTGTTCAATGCCGCCATTTTGGATGGAATTTCCGCTGTTTAAAAGGTCTGCAGACCTCAAAACCTTTGTTTGTTTATCCGTTGCTAGGTGCGGCACTCGACTCCCAGACTTCCGGTTTCTCGAACATTGACTTTTGAGGACTAGGGACAAGTTTCAAATCCAATATGGTGTATGGAAAGCAAATGGTGCTCAAACAATCAAAACAACATCCTAAAGCAGCTATCGGATAGGAAATATCGTTGAGAAAAGCCAAGAAATGGACAAAGAGCCTAACAACCGACCCAGTTCCTCACTCGGAAATACTATTGACTTCCGGTAAATTGCTAAATTTTAACTTCACCGTTCTCGCCTCCTCGTGCGTATTTTGTCCCAAAATCGATATATCTATAAAATAGGAGCATTAAGGAAATTGCCGGTGCAACTACCTTAAATCAATCAGCCACTTCACATTCTGCACTGTCCTACTTGATATAAATTAGGCTAAAAGTAAATAATCTGATCCAAACAATGCAGGGGCCAATGTGTTGGCCGACGTTTCAGCCAACTGTCGGTCAACAGTTGGCCGACACATCTGCAACTATTTTTCTTTACATGATTTACTATGGATAAATGTTGAGTTGGTGTGTCAGCTGTGCGTCAGTGGTACGTCGACTTTATACTTAGGTGTTATTTGGGATTGCATTAACTATTTATTGGTCATTTTCTTTTGTATTTGTGGTGGATCCTAAAGGATCTAGAGCCCTTGGTTTTTGCAATAAATAATCTTTTATTCCAGAGGAAACTGCTTGGCAACATCTTCCAGCAGCTGTGTTGGTCTGTAGGCCGATATGTCGGTAGTGTGTTGGCCGACATGTTGGTAGTGTGTCGGCGGATGTGTCGGAAGTATGTCAGCTGAGGCATCAGAGACATGTCGGTGGTGTGTTGGCCGATGGGTCGGTGGTGCTACTGACGTATTGTTTGGATGGGATTCCTTACCTCACACAAAATTAGTGGCAACCCTGAGCATGGTACTAAATGAACTCTTTTTTATTGTCAGGTGGAGATGTGCCAGAGCCATTCCTTTCAAATTCAGTGTTTATGACACACAAATGGTTTATTTCCTCAGAAGAGCTGCTTAGAAAGTTTATGCAACGGTATCCTTTTTATCAAGTGTAACCATGCATGTTATGGCTAGCACTGCACCAGTTAAGTTTTCTGGCAACAGCCTTCCTGATCATGAATCAGTACATATTTTCTATAAGCATCTTTGAAGTGTTAAGGAATAAGATAGATATTTGCAAGTCTGAGCAGGAATTTGTCCAAGCATGTGGATGAATTCCAATCATTATGGTTATGTAAGGGCCACTTAGGATGTCCTGAGGTATGCTTCCACATGTGTATAGTACAGTAATAAAGGTCACATTGAAACTTGCCATGACTTTTCAATGTTAACAGTCAATAATTAACATTAAGCCAGTCTTCATTTTCTTGTTTTTATTGTAAGATACGGTAAAGCTGCAATCATTGGCAGGTTTTGTTGCGTGAAACTCGCCTCAGAAAAACATGCACCTTTCAACTGAAAAACTAATAAGGGTAGGTGTTATCAAGTCCAAAAGGTACTTCCTTAGGGCTTGATAAAAAAAAAAGACGGAAATTCTGAACAGGAGGGGAGTTAATGATTATGGAATTGGGGGGGGGGGGAGTAATGCATTTTGGAATTTCTGAAGGGGGGATTAAAATATGGAAGCTGTCCATTGTTAGGTATTCATATTTTCTGGAATTGCCTAGTTACTTTTTCGACTCAGTAAGACCTACGGTAACCATAGTTTTTCACTTATAAGATGCATGGATTTTGGAATGAAATTCTGTTTGTGGCTAGTTTCACGCAACAAAATCTTGCTGATGATCGCAGTTTTACAATAAAAACAAGAATAAGGACTGGCTTTATTGTTATAATAATTAACATTTTTATCGCGCAAATTTCATGTATTATTTATAAAGTGTGGTGGAGACCCGGGGGGGGGGGGGGTACTCAGGACTTCAAGCAACGGGGATGATCAAAGGATTTTTTTGGGTCTGAAATTTTCGATTTCGGATTTTTTTGGGTAGGAAAATTTGGCTAGAATTTTTTTTCGGTGGCTTGATTTAAGTAGGGATTTCGTAAGCAGTAGTACCTTGGCTGCATAAGGAAGTGTTCTTGGGTGCCTAAAGTGTTGTTAAAATGATCACAAACACAAGCATTCAATTTCCAATGTTTTCAATGTTAAAAATTTTAAGGGTAAGAAATTTGGCCTGGGATTTTTTGGGGGTCAATTTTTGGTCCAGGGATTTTTTTGGGTCTCGATTTTTTGCCCCCATTCGATCATCCCTGTCACTTGAAATCCTGAGTACCCCCTGGGGTGTGGAGATGATTTCTGGGCTACAGAAAACAGATCCAGCTAGTAGCAGAGAGGAGGATTGAATCCAGGACCTCTAGTTTTAAGCACAGAGCAATCAATGGATCATCATCAGTCTGATGATTGTTTCATGCCTGAAACCTGAGTAGCTGTCATCGTACAGTTCCTGTCTTTAATTTGTCAAGATGCTTATTGTATATTGTGCAGAATTTCTACTTACATTAGACAGATACATCTACATTACTAAGTTATCATGTATTTCCAGTATATTGATTATTCTGCATATTCAGGTGTGTTTTTTAAGTTTATTTTAATTAACTATTTAGCACCTTAACTTAGTCCTACAGGTATTCTAATCATTCAACATTAAACAATGAGCACATCAGAAAATTCAAAAGAAGCATTTGCTCTGCTATTGGGTAAGTAGGACTATTTTTTTTTATTATCATTACTTGCTTGTTGACATAATTGTATGATATGTCTTGAAGAAGTTGTTGTGTTTGATGAACAAGGAGAATGCATTCTTATCCAGAAAAAAGTTCTGATTTTTAGGGTTTGTATCTATCTATTGACACCAATTTGCCCCCCCCCCCCCCCCCACCCCTACTCCAAATAAAATTCTTCAGCAGCAAATGATGTAATCTTCGTGTGCACATTACAATATGTGCACAGAACAATGGCATTGCCTAGAAACATTTTTTGAGTGAAGCATGTGTCCAAAGTTACAGGGTTATTGTACAGGGAAGTAGTCTTACTCAGCCACCAAACATCATGAAAAGAGTGGCCTTCTTTAATATGGAAAGGAGAAACTTCAATAAAAAAATCATCAGAACTTGCAACCCCAGAGGGTTATGTAACTAACAACAAGAAACAAATAATGGAGGAAATAAAATCGTTCTACGAGAACTTATACAGTTCATCCAAAAATGCTACAAATGAGGCCTTCCAAGAGTTTACTGGCTCCATACGTCAACATATTCCAATGCTATCACAAGATCAGTGTAATGAAATGGAAGGAGTATTAACTTTAGATGAATGCTGGGCAGCCCTGAAATCGATGGGGACTGGAAAGTCTCCTGGTGAAGATGGATTTACCGTCGAGTTCTAGAGGTGTTTTTTCGACATTTTAGGTAACGATCTTTTGAATAGCTTAAATGCAGCATATGAAAATGGTAGGGCTGCAACGATACATTTTCTTAGCAACCGATACATATCTCGGTACAAGTGCCACGATACGATACACGATACGATACATCATAACATACAACTGACAAGTGACGTAATGTAACTAAACTGCTTTGGAATCTTTAATTTCCATTGAAAACAATTACATACATACATACACCAGGCGGTGTTGGACACGACTCGCAAAGCATGCCGGAAGAAATTTTTGATTGTACTCATTATTGTCTGATCGTCGGACTGTAAACATATCCTCGAGGTGAGAAGATATTCCTATGCTGAAAGAAATTTCGGAGGAAATCCATACCAAATCTTTGTGGGCCAAGACACAACTATAGATGTGTATTGCTGGATTCGCAAAGGCGCCATTGATGTGGACCTGCTAACAAATGGTAACAAATAACACAAGAATATAACGAGAAGTGTCTTACTCCTTGGCCATCGTAAAAAACTTTGAATCCAAAGTCTTTCCATACCTTTGACTTACAAGAGGACGGTATCAGTTGTAACTCAACTGCAGAGGAAGACATTTTGACGAAAGAACCAACATGACGAACGAAGAGGCCCTGCCAGGGGGGTGTCCCAGGTCGCTTGTCGGAATTTTAAAATGTCTCGTGTCGGCGTTTTGTCAAGTCTACACAACGCTGTCGGAAATTTAGTGACATATATTTGTCTTCGTCAGTCGTTTGTCGCTATTTCGTTTGAGCGCTGTCGCCACTTTTTGGCCCATGTCGCTTGTCGGAATTTACCCTGGCAGGGCCTCAACGAACCGCATGTTTTTGTTGCGGGCGCATAAGACTGTGTCAGCTGACAACTTATTGAAACTACGCATGCTTTCGTGCCGCCATCTTGAAATATAAGTGACTGGAAGCATGCGAAACGATACTAAGCAACGACGAAGCCCTGTGGCTAAAAAAAGGCTTGTACTTGGGTAAGGAGTCATAAAACTGATTAAAACAGTAATTTCTGAATGTTGGTAAAGTAATTTTTCATTTTTGATGAGAAATATTTCGTTGTTTCGCGATACAGCGATATCCCATTCAAATATCGATATTCGTATCGTGACAAAAAATATCGCGATTCACCGGTGCACCGGTGTATCGTTGCAGCCCTAGAAAATGGTGAGATGTCTATCTCCCAACGCAGGGGAGTAATAACACTGATTCCAAAAGAGAACTCCGACCCACGTGAGCTATCGAATTGGCAACCTATTACATTGTTAAATGTAGATTATAAAATTGCATCCAAAGCTATAGCCTCAAGAATAGAAAAATTTCTTCCACTTTTAATCAACAGCAATCAGACTGGGTTCATGAAAGGCAGGTATATTGGGCAAAATATTAGATTAATAAACGATATCATGGAACAAACGGAACTTCAGGGTATCCCTGGTATACTTCTCTTATTGGATTTTAGGAAAGCTTTCGATACAATAGAATGGGGCTTCATTCAACAAACCTTAAAGCTCTTTAATTTTGGATCTTGTTTAAGACACTGGGTTAAAACACTATATACGAACTCCGAAAGTACAGTTCTGCATAATGGCTTCACAACAGATTTCTTTAAGCTATCAAGGGGAGTCAGACAAGGGTGCCCTCTCTCCCCGTACCTTTTTATTCTAGGGGTGGAAATATTGGCTACCAAGATTAGACATGACGATAATGTAGAGGGGATTAAGGTGTTTCAAACAGAGCACAAGATCAGTCAATTTGCGGACGATACCACTCTTTTTCTCAGAAACTTAAACTCCGTACAAAACTCGATAATTTTGGTTGATCAATTTGGTGACATTTCAGGTCTCGTTAAACGTGGAAAAAACAAAAGCTCTATGGTTAGGCCCTTGGAGATTTAACAGCTCGAAGCCGTTTGGCCTAAAGTGGACTACAGACCCAGTAAGAGCTCTGGGTATCTTCATCTCTTATGATGTAAAAGAAAACAATAAAAATATTGATCGGAAAATTGACAACATGACAACAAAATTAGACATCTGGAGGGCCCGGTGCCTGTCCCTCCTTGGCAAATGCCTTGTGGTAAAGTGTTTGGGCATTCCTAACTTGATTTATTCCGCGTCGATGCTTTCAATGCCTAACACCTATGTTCCCTCGATTAAGGATGCCATCTTCAAGTTTATCTGGAATAACAAACGAGATAAGATAAAAAGAGACGTAATGTACCAAGATTATCCTAAGGGTGGTTTACGTGCCCCGAACATCGATATATTGTTTAAGTCCTTAAATTTTGTTTAAGTCCTTAAATTTAGCTTGGATTCAAAGACTTCTGACTGAAGATCCACTCTTGTCCGAAACTTGGAAATCAATTCCGAACCACTTCTTTAAGAAATATGGTGGTCTCGTCTTTCTTCTCCGCTGTAGTTATGACAAAATGCTTTTAGAGAAATCCGGACTTCCGCTGTTCTACAGACAAATCCTGGTGAATTTTTCAGAACTTAAGAGCTTATACCAATCCAACAACGGCTCAGACCTGCTTTTGTTCAATAACAAGAAAATAAAAATTGATGGTAACCCAATATTCTACCCTGACTGGGTAGAAAAAGGAGTCCTATCAATCCAAGATCTTCTGGATCACAATGGAAAGTTTCTTTCTTTTCAAGTGTTTCAACAAAAATACAACATTAAATGAAGTTTTTTAAAGTATTTTCAAATCTTCTCAGCGATACCAAAATATCTTTTTGAAAAGGTGAGGACCCCACCTCATGTTGACAAGCGTAGTTTCTCTGGCAACACTTTGTATCAACTGTCTAACTCTACTGTTATAGACTTAGCCAAAATGAAATGTAAAGATTATTACTGGCTCTATGTCAATGCGACCGATGTCGAACCTACCGGCTAAAAGAAATGGCAGACAGATCTTAAACTGAAAAATTTTAGGTGGGATCTGGCTTTTACTCAGATAAGTAAAACTTGCAAAGAAACAAAACTTAGAGAATTTAATTATAAACTACTTCATAGAACAATTGTTACAAAAAAGGAACTATATATACTTATGGAATTGAAATGGACTGCAAATGCCTTTATTGCAATAGACCTGACTCCACTCTACATTCTTTCGTCGAGTGTGAAGTATCTAAGTCCTTCTTTGACAAAGTTATTTCATGGTTTAATAACACAAACTTTTTGGAAACATTTTTTGACTGAAGCATGTGTCCAAAGTTACAGGGTTATTGTACAGGGAAGTAGTCTTACTCAGCCACCAAACATCATGAAAAGAGTGGCCACTGCACTAGTGGAAATCAAAGTGAGCCGATCAATTCAACAAGCCTGTGTTGTCGTGCATTAGGTTTCACACAAGGACAGTATTATTTTGAAAGTGTAAGCATTTAATACAAGGAGTGGGTAGAATAAGGATCAAAATTATTTTTTAAACTGCTTCCAATCTTTAAATTTGTGATATATTGCGACAGCTTGCCCTTCGGGTAAGCAGTAGCCAGGATGTACATTGCATTAACCCCAGAAATTCTCATAAGCACAAGTAATTGATTAATTAATGAATTAATTAACGCCAAAATTAACTGTAATTAGACCATGTAAATGTTTATTTAATACACTGGTACCACAATTCAGTGTTCATCTTATGGTTGTGCAACTGGTATCAAAGTGAAACTAGGGGAGTGAAGCTCTTTAGTTTTCATTTAACAAAGTATCAAAAGCTACACAACTGATTTCTTGTAACACTTCTATTTACATTAGAACTGTATTTATTTACAGTGTTAACAGAGTAAATTTCTGATTATAGTTCTTGATGTTATTTAAAATAATTGCTTTGTCATACTCTGGTTACATCTCTATAATAAATTATTCAGTGTTTTCACGTAGTTGTAACATCTGAAACATGGTGATGCACAGCTGAACAGTTAATGTTCTATTAATATCTGCACAATATAAGTAATGTTAATTTTATCATTATTGCTGTAAAGTATGCAACCAATATCCTTTATTGTATTGACTTGCATGTTATATTTTATAGATTTTGGATATCAAGGTATGGCTCTGACTTCAAAAAAGATGAGTCACTCACCCTGTTGTTGAATGAGTTTCATAAAAAAGTAGAAAGTGAAGAGGAGAAAGAGATCATTCATGAGTCCAACATGTAAGAGCTATTATTAGCTATTTCTATTAGCTGTTATTTGTATTATTAGTCAGACAGATCAGTCGTTTTTAAAGGAAATCTCTAAAATACAGCATTGAGGTCTGGCAAATTATCGTGCAGAGCTCAAAAAATGCAAACAAAGAGAGAACGATCTTCTGCAACGTAAGGTTATATTAACTGTAAATCTTCAAAACCTTATGTTTGCATTGTGTGTGGCTGTTAAAATCATCAATTCATTTCCTGAATAGCTAACTGTTGGATTTTTAACTGGGAAAGCAGCTGCTGAAAGTAGGCTAAACAAATTCAGATAATCAACTGCTCATTTTGCAGAAACTCACTTTGTCCCACATGTGTCTAAGCTGTCCAGTGACCAGCATTTAAAGGGAAAGTTTTAAGTATCAGCTTGGCCACTTACAGTCTACCCATAAATAGAGATGGTTCCTTCTTGCATGTACTTAAATCTTCAACGTTTCTGGTGTACAAGAGCAGAGCAATAGATGGGATACCCCCAGTTTAATTAGGTTTTAGAAATGATGGAATTTGTGGCAAAAACATACATCAATACATGTCAGTTAAATGACATATATCCTTGTTTTAACAAACCAAATTTAAGCACAGAGTTCTTAAATGGATGATAAAAGCTGCATGCAACTACATTTCTTTGAGTAGTTCATCTATTAAGTAACCATGACATTTTTCACATTTAAGGAATGATTACAAAAAGTAATATTGGTGGTGTTTTTCCTTTTTAAAAGAATGCTACTTAGCTGAATGAACTATGAATTTTGTAGTGAATGATTAATTGGAAAACATTGACAAGGAAGCACAACTTTGTTAGTTACTCAGAGTGTCTCTTACTTCAAATTCCCTGACAGTTGTGCTGAGGAAAGAAATCGTGCTTTAAGTGCTCTCACGAGCACAGAACACACCCCTGTGGATCAGCGGAAAAGTTCTTTGGCCTTTAAGGACATATCAGCTAATACCATTGCAGAGCAACTAACATATCTTGAATACAGAATGCTTCGTAGAATACCAGTAAGTGCATGTTTTAATTCCTTATTGCTGGTTTCTTTTAACACCTTGTGTGGTTTACTGTTGCAGTTTAACACTTGTCATTGATAAGCAGAGGTAGTGATATTTCAGGTATTTTTATGTACTAAACGTTGTTTCGAAAAACTGTTTTGTTAACACAAGTAGTGCAACAAAAAGATCAAAACAATAGAGTTTAAGGTGAGCTCTATGAACACAGATTTCAACCAGTCAAACTAAGAGACTAAGAACAACCTCAGGAAAGAGGCCATGGCTCTTAATGTTTATGACGACGGTAGCTTTGAAAAGACTCAGATCCTACACCATTATAGTGTCTAACAGCAGACTTACAGTCAAACCAAGCATACTCCCCCCAAGAGCACATTAATGAATTCATAATTTGAAAATTGAACCTGCCAGTTGTTTCAAGATTGCATTTATTTTGAAATGGCGGGTCAGTGTTCAACTCAAAGGTCAATTTCTGATTGCATTGGGCCAACAAACCTTTGCCACTGTCATCACTTTCACATGTAACAGAACATTCCTTGTTTGGCTGTTTATAGTGGCTTTCACTGTTATGTGCATAGTGAAAGCCACAACCAATCACAGCCCACTAGCATGACCTTCCAAAATTGTGGATTTCGATCCGTCTGGTTTGTGTATCATGTTAAAAGGATAGCGGCCAACACTGAACATGGTTATAAAGGGTTAAAAAAGGTATTTTCTGTTACATGTAAAAGTGATGACAGTGATATTTGCACACCATCAGGAATAGACTATTATCTGTTTTTTTTTAATGGTACTCGCCATTGCTTAACAGGATAGATTTTCGCTGGGTCTCTGCTGACACCTCAGTCACTCTTGGTCGTAACATGAAATGCTTTTAAGGCTTCAGCTTAAGGCCAGCCTGGTGGAATGGTTTGAATACCTCTTGTAACTGTTCCAGGTGTTTGTCATCTCAACGATACACAGTGATGTACACCAGGTACACTATCAGCCTCTGGAATGGTCCTGACACATTACAGAGACCAAATGACGTTACCTGGAATTTGAAGTTACAAATGCTGTCTTTTCTATATCAGCATCATCCATCTCAAGTTGCCAATGGCCAGCCACCTGTTAAACCCAAGATTGTGAAGACTTTTGCACCTGGTAAAGCATCAAGAAACTGATCTTCAATTGGGAGGGGGTAAGCATCCCTCCCAGTTGTGTTGCTTAGTTTCTGATAGTCCATTCAAAAGCATGTACAGAGTCCGAAATTGTGACAAGCTGGTCACCAGATGATGTGACTGAAAAAATGAATAGCTCTTGTAACTGTTCCAGGTGTTTGTCATCTCGACCATACACAGTGATGTTGTCTAGGAGGACCAGGTATACTATCGGCCTCTGGAACGTTTCTGGCACATTACAGAGACCAAATGACGTTATCTGGAATTGGAAGTTGCAAATGCTGTCTTGTCTAAGTCAGCATCATCCATCTCAACTTGCCAATAGCCAGCAACCTGTTAAATCCGAGATTGTGAAGACTTTTGCAGTTGGTAAATAATCAAGCGACTCATCTTCAATTGGGAGGGGGTAAGCATCCCTCCCAGTTGTGTTGTTTAGTTTCTGATAGTCCATTCAGAAGTATGCATGAGTGCAAAATTGTAGCCGGCTGGTCAACAGTCTGAGTGATAATTGAGGGTGAATCTCAAGTGGTGACTAACTTTTAGCATCTTGTCAGCATTCTGAACTGGCACCCAAGTTATTAATTCTGTTTAAAATCGAAAAAAAATTTCACATTTGGTTTCCAGAAATAACTTATTCCTTGTCTTTTCAAAAGTTTTAAAACCTCAAGGGAAAAAAATTTATGTGGAAAATGTAATCAACTTGTAGTGGTTGCGGCATGTTCAGTGGTTTCATCTGACAGGTGTACCGTGGGCACATAATGTAAAAACATTTCATGACTGCCTTTCACCATTGAAATGTCAATTTTCCTTGTGGACTGCAAATCTGCAGTCAGAAGAAGTAAAAAGAGCTAAAGAATTCATTCAATGTTTCAATATATCACAGGATTCAAAATAAAATCACAGCTTTTAGCTTAAATTTGTCAGGCTTTTTTCACCAAGGCTCTTGTTTTCCTGGCTGATGGCAGATTCTATGAATTACTTAATTTCACTTTCCATGATTTGCATGTGTACTGCCTAGTACATGACCAAAAACTTTCTGCATTGAAATGTCACTTTGTTCATCGACAAACCTTGAAAGTATAAATGATTTTAAAATGATTTTACAAATATTGCATGCTTTGACTTGCTAAAATAATGTCAGCGTCAGAATCTTCATTTAATTAACATGTTTTGTTGCGACAATTCCCTTCCAAACAAATAAGCATTGTGAATGGCTCTTTCTTTTTTAGGTGTTTCTTCAAATGTAAAATATGCAAAATATGTAAAATATGACTAACAGTTGTGTTTCTTCACTCATAAACGTGGGAAATCCATTCTGTTGAGCAATATGAATACAAAACTGACTTTAATTTGAACAAGTGAAATGGCTTACCAACTGACACTAAACAAGTTTTTGTGCAAAATAAATCTTGATTACACATGCAGAGACAAAAAATGCGGGAGCACAATATTTTGTTGAGACAAACATTCGTGTTCAACTTTTGCCGCCAATTCAAACTTCCAAACCTTTTTCTACTCTTTCCACTCATTTTATTAAAATTTTTCTTGGCTGCTTTATTGTCTAAGGATATGAAATGCTTACTACAACATTATAGTGAGTTTGATTTCACTTGGCCGATCAAAGCATGACATCTTCTATTTCTTCAGTGAAAAGTCACCGGCAAGTGTGGTGAAAGTGCCGGCTCCCACCAGCAGCTGGCTGCTATTTTGAACCCTGTATCATAGGCTTGCAAATCAGAAGAAGTTGATCTCTCCACGCTGACTAAAAATGTTCTTAGTACAAGTTTACCACCATGATATTGACAATGCAGTAAACCTGGATCCGGCAAATCCTGTTGTGTTCAGTCCTCAAACTAAGAGAGCTCTCTATTTGACGAAAACTCCTTTTCAACTAGATGTAAGCTGCATGATAATTTAATTCCTTAATGCATAACTGACTCTTAAGCAATTGTTCACGAGTATAGTAATATCTTTTAAAAGCAAAGAAAGGTCTTTATGTTTTCGTGTTTCACTGTGAAGCAAAAATTTTATCGGCACTTTTTGGCGAACAGATTTTTTCACTACCCCATCCTACAGCATCTCTACCACATACTTGTGCAAGGTTCCCTGTTGGTGCATTGTTACCTGTCTCAGTGCCTGCTATATAGGTGGGGACGTGGTTCCCACTATCTATCCATTACTTTATGATAGCTGTCTTTCCAAGGTCTTCTGGGCCCAGCAGCCTCATCCAGGTGGTTAGCAAGTTTGTTCTTCTGTGGGTGGTCAAGTTCATGGTGCTCTGAAGACAATTGTTTTATCTGCCTCTGTGACGCCTGGACTGGCTGGCTTTTTGCTTATCTGAGCATACTTATGTAGTGAGACACACTCAACTGGCATTCCATCAAGTTGAACTTAAATTTCCTTTAAATTTTTGAATCAATGAACTTATGTATGTACTGGTAGCTAACTACTACTTGAAAGAAAATGCAGGGAATTAATGGAGTTTCCTGTGGGGTAAACAATTTAACTGCAATTTCACAGATATAAGCCAATTCTTATGCAAATCCTGTGGAACTAGGTGTTCATGAGAGTAGCATCCTATGCTTAACCTTCTTGCTAGAAGGTACCAGTGTTCCTACAAGTTTTGAGAGCATAAACTATATTTCATATTCTGGATGACGCTTACTAAAATATTTTGACACTTACAACAAAATACCATACAAAGATGTCATAATTCTGGTGAAAAATATGTTATCAGTCTTTCTCAAATGTCTTTGTCATACTTTGCCACATGTCAGTTAACAATAACAGTACTACAGAATCTCAGTTGTTATAAGAATATTGTTTTGTTCCTTGCCTTATTATACCCGCTAATAGCAAGAGATGCCAGCCTAAAAAATGTAAATCTGGGAGACGTAGATACCTCTTCTCAATTCTCAAAATGGAGGTAAAAAATAAAGCTTTGCCGATTCACCCACAAAAATGCGTCAATTATTTCAAAATTTCCTCCAAAATCAGCCAAATTAAGGGTCAAAACTGAAGCATTTTCCTTCATATCCAGAAGATTGGTTGCATAGTAAGAGGAAAACATTGATTTAGTGTTCAAACCGTGGCAGAATTGTTGCACAGGAAAAATTATTGTAGTTATTTATTCAGTAAACTTAAGATAAAAGTTCGGTAATTGTTCTCATAAACAGGGGCGGATCCAGGAATTTTTTATTGGGGGGTCCAATCTTTGGTTCAGAAAGGACTGTTAAACTTAATTTTTTTGCGGGGGGGGAATTAATTCTTCCCCCACCTGCCACCCCGACCAGCCACAGTTGTACGTTATAATTCCTTGGCCCCTTACCGTATAAGTGAATTCTACTGGTAAAGGATGTACCCTTGGATCATCCTCCTCTTGTGCTTGGTAACAAAGATTATACAGATTTCCAATCTCAATCTGTGAACGCCGGTCACCGTTGGCGCATGAAATACTGCTTTGCGAGGAGAGGCAAACAGATCATAGGAGGATAGCCAAAAATAATTACATTTTTGAATATCCCCAGAATTTAGTTTAGTAGCAGAATGCAATGCGCGTTTCATTAAAAAAAAACAGCCAGTAGAAAAGTGATATACGATGCTGTCGATGTAAGAATTTTAGTCTCAAACAAGCGTCAGGTCTGATTGGAGGGGTCCGGACCCCCCGGACCCTCCCCCTGGATATGAATCAATTTGATGCCAATTCAGTGCTCAACACTTAATACACTCAACAGAATATTAACCTGCAAATGTGTATTGTTAAAGGAGGATTTGACTTTATGGAATCAGTTAGTCTGTGGTATCAAAAAGAATAATCTGCAAACAAAGCTTCTCCAGGAATCCAAATTAACTCTGGACAAGTGTTTTTATTAATAGTTGTAGAGCCATTGAAGCAACCAAATTTCCTATTCAAGCCATGGCAAGTGGAAGGAAAGAATCAGTGGAAGTCACTATGCTCAAATCATCTGGTGGTTAGATTATTGAGAACCTTTCATCCTGGTGGATGAGTGGCATGGGTTGATGAGTGAGTGACTGTGCAGCCAGTATCTAATTTTCATGTGGCCAGTATCCAGTTTGTAATGGTGGTGAAAAATACTTTCTAGGGTGACCAGCATTGTAGCATATGGTTCACATTACTCATAACAGACTACTACAGTAGGAGTTTAAAGTTTTGTGGATGTAACTGTCATTTTTTAAAGGCAAGTTATATTTATTTAAAATTGTTGATCAGTTTTCAGAGTGGAAGACTTATGTTTGCACTGGAAAGTTAAAAGAAACAACTTATCTTGAGAGATATGTGGCACTTTTTAATGGAGTATCACGGTGGGTACAAGGGATGGTTTTGAACTGTGTTACACCCCAGGAGAGAGCTTCCTGCATGGAAAAGTTTCAGCAAACAGCAAAAGTAAGCTATAGTTGAAGTTGAATAGGTGTACTGACTAGGCTGCGTAGCTGGCGGGATTTCGCAATGAGTGCTTATTTAAGACGGTAAACTTTTAAAGCCACAAGGGGATTGGTGTAGAGTTGAGTTGACATCTCCCCTGCTGGAATTCATGGGGTTTTTCGAATCATGCGTTCGCCAGTGAACATGAATTTCAGATTGTATGAGGCTAGTAAAACATCAATCAAATTTCAATCAATACCTAACTTACTGCATCCCATGGGAAATCATCTGTGGATATTGGATATTGGATTTTCCTTATGGTAATTCATCTAACAGTGCATGTAATCATGTTATTAAAATAGGATTCAGAATAAGAACTCATTGGTGGAAGGCAAGTGCTCTCACCACTGCACCATGCCCTGCTCTTTATACACACTATACCTTAAACTAATGCTCTAGTGCATAAGTAAAACAAAAGACCATTACTTCAGAAATTTAAAGCACATCAGATTTTTTTTTTCGAGTTATAGAAACACAAGTGGAAGTTTGCAGCTTTTTTAGAAATGTCCAAACCTTTCATGAGTGTGTCTATAACTCGATAGAAACAAGGAAAACATGTTTTTTAGTTTATTTAGAAAACACTGCAAAGACTCACTCGTGTTTTGTGATCATGACGATGTAAGTTCTCTTTGCTCGCGCCATCATTATGTCAACAACTTGTGCTAGGTCTGTGTTTCTACTGGGTTATAGGTTAGTACGGCTTTTAGCACACACTTCCTTACAGGGAGTTTTCTAATTATGTTATTTATAGTAACTATGAAACATATTAATTTTTGAAGTTGTCATTATGCTTCTTCCCTAACCAAGCATTTAAAGGAACTTCAGAATTTTAATGGGCTGATGGCAGTGGCAGGAGGACTGACAAACACAGTGTTGTCACGTTTACGACAAACTCAGGAGCTGCTCACACGAGAGTGTAAAGAGGTACTGACCCCCTTCAGCTAATTAATTGATTCAGAAAACAAGTAATATAACTTCAACTCTATCTTAAAAGATCTCGGTTTCCTGCAAACCTTTTGTAGCCAGTTTCAACAGTTGTCACAGTGCATGTAATATTAAATAAGGTTAAGGTTTGTATTTAATGATGTTACCATGGTTGTGATCAGTGGTATGCTGAGAATGTGCCAAGGACTTCAGCTGTTCTTGCACTATCACGTCCTACTTTTACTAAGGACATATGGTACAACTAGTCACATTAGAAGTACATGAAAGAATAAAATAAGGTGAAGTTTACTGCTGATTTCTTCATGTTGGTGCCCATAACCCCTGAAAATGTTTTTGGTGCAAAAATTATTTAATGTTTCTCTGAGCAGATCATACTCTGAAGTTTTTTGTTGTTGTTGAAGTTACCTGTGATCTTTAATTTAATGAATCCTGAATGTTGGGTTAAATCACAATGATAATCGATGACATTATCGAGTCACAGAACCAGTCAAAGAGGCCTGGTTTTATTGCTATTCCTGACATCATTTTAAGGATATTGCTTGCTTATACCCCATTTACACCAAAGCTTACACATGTTTAAATGTTGTTTAGTTAAACATGGTTTAAAATTGTTTTCTTCATGGAAGTTGCTGACTGATATTTATTGACTTCAACTTTGGCACAATGAAAGCACAAGTCAGAGCATACTTGAACCCTATGTAGAATTTAGTTTGTCAGTTGTCTGTTGCTAATTTTCATTTTCTTAAACCTGGTTTAACTAAACAATCATGTTTTTTTTGGTGTGAATCAGGTATTAGCTTAGCTTGCAAGAAGTAATGAGGGCGGGGGGGGGGGGGGGGGGGGGGGCAAGGGCATTTTTGTGACGCAGTGATCCGGGTTTTTTTGTGCTCTGTGAATCATGATTTGATAAAAAAATTGTTCCATGAATCGTGATTGCAGTGTATTCTCTGACGCATGAAATGCGAAAGTCCTTGGCTGTGAATCGTGAATAGATAAGAAATAAATCTTGAATGTCTTAAGCTGAGTTCTGAGCTGAATTTCACTGCATTGTGATCAGTTTTTTTCTGTGACCTTAGTGAATTTAATTTTTGTTTTGTGATTCATGCAATTGAAAATTTACTATCGTGACTTCGTGACAAGACCTCTCCCCTTGCCCCCCTCAGTAATCAATTACAATGACATGCAAGTTAGTTGTTGTGGCTAATTAGTTCTGCTTGCATCAAGTTCTTGGTCGAGTGCTCAAAGCACTTGAATTGTCAAGATTCCTTGGTCAGACTTTCATTTCACCGTGCATGCAGATCAAAGGTCTGGGGCTGTTTTTGTTTTCTTTTTTCGAGAGAAATCATTCACGTTAACGCGGAAGCTGTAATCGAAATAAATATCTTTAATTGTTTCCACACAACTCCAAAATGCGCACTAAAACAAGCGATTCGCTGAAAATAAAACCAAACAGAAACAAACTAAATACAGAGCAAAAAACTTAACGTGAAATAAATGAAACAAGCACAAAAAATATATAAAAATAACGAAACTTACAAGATTTGTGTGGCATTCACGACAACGACAAAATGTACACTGACAGTGAAAACTAAATATTAAACTACTAAAGACACTATACAGAACAATAGAAATAAAGAAAAGAATGAACACGAAAATATGACACATTACGTAATCCCACAATAACCAACGAAACTAATTACCATGAAAAACATGCACGGAAAGAAATAAAAACGAAAAAACAAAGACTTGATGAGAAACAAAAAATAAATCAATAAATTAGTGAGGCCTCG
Organism: Meandrina meandrites; assembly: GCA_963693305.1. Taxonomy (NCBI): domain Eukaryota; kingdom Metazoa; phylum Cnidaria; class Anthozoa; order Scleractinia; family Meandrinidae; genus Meandrina; species Meandrina meandrites. Next base: position 15,255,646 of record OY855915.1, read on the forward strand.
TGGCTACAGAAGCATCTGTAAGGATATGTAAAATTAGCTGCTGAGTGTAAATATATTTTCAGTTCTCTCAAACGAGATTCCGCACCTGAAGAAAATTGCTTTTACTATGGCGCAGACAGTCCAGTCATTTCACCGTTTTCAAACACTTAGAACTTTTTGAGTAAAGTTCCAAAAAATTTAGTAAATCAGGAGAATACTTGTTAAAGGAGAACTTCACTCCAGAATGGCCATTTATTTTCTTTACGCCAATAAAACGTTTATACAAAAATATGTTATTCACCAAAATTTCAGCATCCAACGAGCGCTAAATCCCTACGAAATCTTTCTCTAAAGTAGCCCAAAATTCGACAACTGAACGCCGCCATCTTGGAGCCAGTAATGTATGCGTGACGTCAAAGAGTTCAGCCTGAAGTTTAGCGGGAAAATTTAAATACTCGAAACTCGTTGTTTCTTTGAAGTGGCTTTTGTTTGTCAAAATGCCTGTCTGAAAGGAAAGAAAAGGTGAAAGGTTTTTTTGTATCTCTTGGAGATCTGTTTGAGAAACATGGAGCTGCACAAACAGGCATTTTGACAAACAAAAGCCACTACAAAGAAACAAGGAGTTTCGAGTATTTAAATTTTCCCGCTAAACTTCAGGCTGAACTCTTTGACGTCACGCATACATTACTAGCTCCAAGATGGCGGCGTTCAGTTGTCGAATTTTGGGCTACTTTAGAGAAAGATTTCGTAGGGATTTAGCGCTCGTTGGATGCTGAAATTTTGGTGAATAACATATTTTTGTATAAACGTTTTATTGACGTAAAGAAAATAAATGGCCATTCTGGAGTGAACTTCTCCTTTAAGTATCAAACTTTGAACAGTGATGATGAAAACCTTATCTTTGAAATAGTTTTTTTTGTTTTTTACGTTTTACCGTGGGGAAGGTTTTCTTAGTTGAACGGTGAGGTTTTGCAGCAAAGATCAAGTAAAGATGAAATTAGAGATTCCATGTTTATACCTGGACTTCAATTGGGTTTGCTAATAATCCAAAATATTGTCTTTGTTGACACTCAGCTGATTTGGTCTGTGTGTTAACTTTGGATTGATTGACTTATTTGCAACACTTCAGATTTTGGTATTGATAAGTGCCCAAAAGATGACCAGATGAATAGCTAATACAAGTAGGCATATGGGTCGTGTCTGAATAACCACTGCAAATAATCTGTACATGAGAGATCAGTACTTTTGTCACAGCATCTATAAAAATGCATATACAGATAAGCCAAGTCAATAAATTTTATCTTTGTTGAAAACTTCCAAGAGATTAGCGTTATTTATTTCAGCTGTGCTCGTCATGGAAATGTCCGCTCAGTATAAACTGCAGGCATGTAGTCTTGAGGTAGCCTGTCTTTGAAATGGAAGGTTGCATGACATAATTTCCATGAGTTCAGTGATTTACGTGCACGGTAAAAAGATTGGGATATTTTCACATTTATGGTGACTTTTACAGCAGATCAGAGACAACAACATGGTGTTATAATGCCAAGAGTGATATATTATTACAATGAAGTTGACTGCAGCCTTTTCTTGTGTATCTGTTTTGCTTTAGTTCCTTAAGCTGTTAATGGAGTTTTTGTCTTCCAATGGAAACTATGCTTCCTACAGGAAAACCTTGAATAACTCCACTGGATTCCATATTCCTATTTTGTAAGTATTAACATATGAATATTTGATAGTCAACAAATTACTGTTAAAAATATGTTGTCGCGCGAATTAATTTTTAATGAATTATTTCAGTTCCATTTGCACAGATTTCATTTGTTTCAATTCAGAAGCTCAAAATATTGATCATAAATAATGTGAATGTCGGGTATGTGTGAATGTGGAAACCACAGTGCCCAGTGCCCTATGATCAGTTGAACAATAAGAAAGGAAAGAAAGGCCTGGTTTAAATGTCGCATTTTACATGCGCCGAATACAATACTAATTCGAGTCGACTCCAATTGCATTTAATTGCTGAGCGTTCAATTCCAAATATAAAAACCCAAAGTTATCCGTCGTGGTTCAGGTTGTCCACAATACGCAAAATCTGGTAATTTCACGTTGTTGTTCCGCAGAGAACGGCAATGAAACTGGAACAGTCGAATAGTCGACTGAACTCGCATTTCATTCAAATCTGCCAAATTTAATTGTTTTCAACGTCGCATTTTACATGCACTTAATTCAGCAATTTGATTCGGCGCATGTCAAAACTAATGCGCCATTTAAACCAGATTATGAAAGACTTTGGAAATTTACACAAAATAGATATCTTTGTCATCGTGGCGCTGATCTCTGGGAAGACTGAAATTGAATCGCTTTTTCAGTGTACATGTAATGATTATACATTCTAGTTTCTTAGAATTGTTACAATTCAAGTTAGTTACCTTTTGATCCGCAAGCTACTACTTTTGAATAACTGCATTATTTTTGGTGTTGTGTTGTAATTTTTCAAGGTTGCTCACTCAGTTCTTTCTTTTTTTCTGTTTTCATAAATCCTGAATCTCTTGCATGTGATGTACATGTAACTTTGTTGGGGATAAATCCAGAGGTGAGCTCACAGTTTTTTAGTAATAATAAGCCTCATTCGTGATAGCTGCCATGACAATTTTCGAGTTATAGTGCAAATAAACCATTTGTCCTCGACCAGATTTTTTGTATAAATATTATGAATTGTTTTCACTAACAGTATTCTTAAATAAAATGATACACTTTTTTTGCACTTTCATAAAAATCTAAACAACAAGTCTCAGAGTGTTTACAGAGTGAGCATCCCAAACTAATAACAATTCCATCTTAGTTGTCTAAAATCTGACACTAGAAAGTGATCTTGGTGCAGATACTGGAAAATTGCATGCACACGCATTTTTCAACGACAAAGTCTATTCCATGACAATTTTTACAGGTGGCCACAGGCCGCAAAACAGATGCTACTGTCCTCTTTGCTATTTGCCGCTGGTAGATCACTATAAAATGAAAATCATCATGGCACACCTCATGAATAATGCCTAGATTTGTTTAGCCAGAATCACCCAAGGCCGTATCAAGCTTTTGGTTTGAAAAGTTTTGGTTTTGAAAGTTTCAAAAATTCACAGCATGAGTTTGAAGCAAAGAAATTTTAGTTCGTGATCACATCAATCATGTTCAAACTTGCTAATTGATCTTATATAATCAGAGACTGTGAAACGAACAGACTGAGCTTCTGCATCATATCGTTTATCAGTTGTGAAAGGTCTTTTGAATTTGTTTGCCTAACTCTCTCTTGCCACCTCAGGTATTCAGTTAAAAGATCTTATTGCCTTGCACACGGTTCTTCCTGACATTGTGGATGGACACCTCCTTAATATACAAAAGATGGTTCGTTTATCAAATATAATGTCACGGCTACTGCTGGTTCATACCACGCCTCCACCTGTGCAGCCAAATTTGGAACTCATCAAAATGTTACGGGTAAGATCAACTATCCCACATTTTAAACTTGCAATTACTTTCAAGTTCTGAAAGCTCGCAAGAAATATGACCACTAAACTTTGAAGCGAAGTCGGCTGGTACTCATTGCCATCCTTAATGCTGCTAGCCTGCGAATGCAGACGTATTTCCGGCTGTCGCTTGTCTCCGCCGAGACAAGCGACAGCCGGAAATACGTCTGCGTTCGCAGGCTAGGGTGACGTTTCCTTCACTATGTTCATTTATCAATAGTGTAATTTCGTAGTTCGAGTTGCTAATTGGACGAGCGATATTTTTTCACAGTGAAATTTGAAATTGAAAACATGACTTGCCATATATCAAACGTTCCATAACAAATTTAAAACGTGACTAGCACATATCAAACATTACATAACAAATTAAGAATGTGACTAGCCAAGACAATTTTACTTCAAGTTATTTAAACTGCGCACATGGTTATTGCACCATCCGTCACCTGACTTACAATAATTGTTTGGAGGGGGGATACCCACAGGCAATCGCCGAACAATGTTAAACTGGGTTTAATATTATTTCCTTCTTTTTTGTTATATAATCAGTAACTTATTTGAGACGTAGTGTCTATTTTGTACATGAAACAAATAAGTTAATGTCTGTTTGCACCATGGTTTGTATACTACACCCGTTACTTACATATACTATAAAAGCCGAAATATTATAACGTAGAGAGTTCCATAACTTCTTGGTTTTAATATCAAGAATGGCATCCCTTGTTCAAATAAATCAAGCAAACATATACTGGGAGTTACACTGTTTATGTACAGTTGGACCCTGCTATCTCAAACTCTCAAGGGAAATGAAAAATAGTTTGAGAAAGTGGAGCGCTCAATGATAATCAAGTTCAAAATAGCAGAAGTTCAACTGTATCAGTCACAGTAAACATTCACCGTACCTAGCTATGACATTTTATCACCACTGAACGACCAACTATAAGAATGCAGTGTACAGCTTTTTCAACTTTCTTTTTTCAGGTCACACTGCAACCCAGACTCACAGATGAAGAGTTGTATGAATTATCCCTTGCGAGGGAACCAAGGACCCATAGCCATTCTGTGAGAAAAATACATGTGTCTATTTTATAGTGCTCTTTTATAGTGTCTATTTCGAAATAAGGTGTATACTGCATGACTACATGTTCAATCCATTACATCTTGAAGTTTTATGACAATCATATTGGCAATTACACACAACTTTTCCATTTGAAAATTCTCAATAATTTAAATGTGCAATTCCAAAGCGGAAGCTCACTAGTTGTGAATAAGTAATACATATTCTACATCTTTGGAGATCCAGTTGAAAAGTCAGTGTTAGAATAATTTAGTCAACATGGACGATGGGACAAGAGACGTAATAGAGATACACTATTATAATTCTTAGTTCATAATTGCCCAGAAGGCTCGGATTTTAAGAGTTATTATTTGTTAATGTAACTCAATGAAGCATACATTGTCTTGAATTTATTAAGAGCTGTGCAAGTCTTGGAAGTGTAGAGTCAAGTGTTGAACAAAATGTGATGTTTGCTGATTGGGCAGCTGGATTGTTACACACCACACCTGATCCTGTGACATCTGAGAGACATGTTTCATCCATGGTGGAGGTTGGTAGCATTATTACTGCATGTACAATGTATATGCTCTTTAGTATCACCCAACTAGTGGACTAATGCAAATCCTGCATTCTGATTGGCTACGCTACTAGAGGACTATTAGTAATAGTCATCGAGTAGGGAAATTCGTGACGCTTTCTTTCGTTTTATTCCCAAATAAATCTTTTTTCAACTTGCATTTGCTAACTTTATTATTGCTTTTTCTGTCCGACTAGTTGGGTGATACTAAAACAATTAGACCCCTCGCCCTCAAGGGCCACGGGTCAATAGCCCATTCGGCTTCGCCTCATGGGCTATTGACCCGTAGCCCTTGCGGGCTACGGGTCTAATTGTTAATTAGACACGTGTTGTAACATTGTTGGTCACTCATTATGTACATTTTAAAGTAAAACGACTGCTTCCCTTATAATGCAAATGCACATGCTGACAGGAATGCTAGTTCCTGAAATGCCTTTCATGTTTAAAGCCCGCTATCCTGCTCCCTAATCATCCATTTTCATCGTGGAAAATTTTCAAGTTTGTTGCTCTACCCTTTGAGTCTCATATTCAGGTCCGTGGAACGGCGCATTTGGGGACACATAGGTACTTATTAAGTATACATTTGGGGACAGATAAGTACTTATTAAGTATACATTTGGGGACAGATAAGTACTTATTAAGTATACATTTGGGGATAGATAAGTACTTATCAAGTATACATTTGGGGACAAATAAGTACTTATCAAGTATACATTTGGGGACATGCAGATAAGTACTTATTAAGTATACATTTGGGGACAGATAATTACTTATCAAGTATACAAAACGTTTCTCGCAGACCAGTGCACGAGAGCCACATAATCTTTACAACTGGACCTTATTGGTAAAAGGGATTTTTGCGCTCTTATCTTATACTTATTATTTGCTTATTATTTTATCCTGTCTTCTGTTTAGGCTGTATTCAAAGTTTATGACACAAATAAAGATGGGTCAATATCAGTGGAAGAGTTTGATGCAATTGCTACTAATTTTCCATTTATTGATTCATTTGGAGTTCTTGATGTAAACAGGTGCGAGTTTGTTTTACCCTGTAACGATCAAGCTTCCTTAGTATCATTCGATTCTTTAGTTGTTCTAGATATTAAAGTAGGACCCTTCTATCTGGAAAAAGAAGCCATTGTCATTTCTTCAGTCATTTGCTGTAAAAATGACCTCATTAGTTCGAAATCCCCACTATCAGTCTGTGGTTTCTTTTGGATAAATGTGACCTTATTTTAAATTGTGGTAATTAGATGAGTTGTTCTGTACTAGAGCGACATAAACTCGGTTATTTGTTACAGTTGTCTATTTGAACTCTGCGGTTTTACTGAAATATTTAATAGTCTTAATAGTTATACCTATTCAATTGCAATTTTCGTTCACATAGCCAAATGCAAACGTTAGCCACTTTTATCTGACCATACTATATATTTTGGAGAAAAAGGTATGCCAACCAAGTTACTTAATGAGCAATTTGCCCCTGGTAGGTACTGCTGTGTTTACTGTTGAGATTCTTCACGGTTTTGCTGTTAGTGTCTAGTTGTTCGAAACTTTAAACAGGGATTGATGCATACTTCATGATCTGAGAAATAGTTTGCGTCTGGAAAGTCATAATTTTCAAGATATTAAACAGAAGTACCTTTGTTCTTTTTGTTCCTTTGTAGTGATGGCGTAATCAGCCGTGAAGAGATGAAGAATTACTTTATGAAAGCAAATTGTCATGAGCTGAGTCAAGGCTTCTCGCACAGCTTTCAAGAGACAACGTACTTCACGCCAACCTTTTGTGACCACTGTGCGGGCATGGTAAGGAATGCTTTCAGTTTTGCCTTTTATCAAAATTTCTTCTTTCCTTCCCTTCATGCTTTTAACGTCATACTTTTCCGTTATATCTTGCAGTTATGGGGGATCATCAAGCAGGGATACAGGTGTAAAGGCAAGATTCTGAAATTGATGTTGTACCGCGATCCGCAAAACAGAACATTTATACAAATACATAAATCAAGATTTACAATTGCTTGTTTTACAGAGTCTTTATTATTCCTGCCGGATGCAAGAAAGTTTCTGACAAAAGCAATCCGTTGTGTTGTCTTCAGTGGTTTTTAGAATTTGTTACCACCTTTGTTAATTGATGTTACTCAGGCCCTTAACGTGTTCTGTCGGAAACCCTCGAGTCTCTGTATTAACATCGGTTTTTTTCATCGCTGCTATAACATGATCGCGTACGTTGCTTGAGAGACTTGGACTGACATCCTAAGATAGTCTGCTAAAGCAGTTAGTACATAGGAAACACGGGCTAGTCTAATTTTCAATTCATTTCAATTTTGCTGGTTTTTTCCAGATTGTCACATTAATTGCCACAAAAATTGCAAAGGAGAGATAGTAAGAGGATGTCGTCAAAAGTCATCTAGCCAGTTAAACGGTGAGAATAATAACTCATTAATTCGGATGAGAAAGAGAAGGGGGCACTGTGGAGTAAGGTGTTTTGCTCAACAACACAACACAATGAACTTGGCTCGGCCTGAACTCAGACTTCTTGATCTGGAATCCAAGTCACTCGTGTCGTCACTCCAAGGGTATGATTTGACCGTGCTAGGGAATGTAAACTGCGTTGCATGGCGGGATACCTAGGATTGGAGCAAACACCTCGTAATCTTTACAATTTTGCCCACAACAGTAAAACGTTTCTCGTGAATGAGGGCTTCTTATTTTTAAAATTGTATTTTTTTTAATTCTCTTATACTAACTGGTTTTTCATTAACTGTTTCAGCCGTGGACAAATCTCTTCACAAAGTTGAGATGCTGAGAATTAGCAAGTGGAAAAACAAAATGAAGCTTCACAAACAATTTTCGGAAGAGTCACTGAAGTCTTTAAACGGCGAGTGTGTCAGTGTACCAATAGACCAATACAAACAACTTCTTCGCGCCCAGCAGGTCAGTAGATAACAGCCCGTATTCTATAGTGTTGACACTGATAGCAATATTGTATCAGAGTTCTGCAGTGTGTTCTCCGAGTTATCTTCAGTTCATAACGAACAAAGTATACACCGCGATTTTCGTTGTACCGGAGGTTTCGATAGTTTTTTCCGTGTTAAACAAAGTAGAAATGCCTCATGGCTAACCCGATAGTCAGGCGTTCTGAGGTTGTGCATTCCCCATCCGTGCGCGAGGGTAGGTCGTGTCTCTCAATCTGATAACGATGTCGTTATGATTATTATTCTTTCGAAACTGAGTTCTTTCTACTGCAATTCCCTTATTTGACCTTTCATTTCAGGTAAATGAAGCGATCCTGGAGGAAAATGTTCGTCTTCACAGGGACTTACAAAACGCTACACACAAGTTAGGCTTGTTGCAAAATCATCTGAATTCTCTCCGACAAAACACTGTTACTTTTATCCTGGATCAAATGGACGCCTTACAGATGCAGAAAGATACAGAGGTATAGGATTCGTAGACTGTAAAAAAAGAACAGTTTTCTTCAGTAGGAACCGGATTGATAGCCAGGAAACTAACTCTGATGGAAACGTTTTTGTAATGATTTAATCTCAGCTGTATAATGAAGGAAAGATGTTAGAAAATTCAGATAAGGTTGTGTATTTGTTATCAGGCGAGTATCACAAACAATATATAATGGTAAATGTCGTGCAATTTTGGTCTGAAATCATACGCGCGATTTAAAAATCGAATGAGCGTGCAACGCGAGTTCGATTTGAAATCACAAGTATGATTTCAGACCCAAATTGCACGACACGAAGTTTAATTACCTCCTTATTACATCCATTTTGAAATTGCACAATTTAATCGCCCAAATACAGGATTTTAGTAAGTTCCAATATTTTGTTGATCCAGCCAATAAAAAAAATCGATTTAGAACAAAAAATAGTGTGATTCGCGAATAAATAAATAAATAAATAAATCGCACTGCATTTTCCTGCAATTTCATTGGTTACTATAAATAAGCCTTGAAATCAGTCAGTGAGATTGTTTGATTTGATTTAGCGTTCCTTTCTCATTGACTGAAGAAAAAAAAAAGATGTGATTTAGAGGAAAACAGAGTGCGATTCGTGAATCGCCAGAATCACCAGAGATTTCAAAAATAGATGTAATAAAACAGGTTATTAGTCGCCACTAGTTTTTAAGAAACCAAGACAGAAAGTAGATGAGGATGTACAGATTGTATTATCAGTCAATTCTGGCTGCAGGTAACGTTCCGATGACGCAAATCAGCTTGAAGTTTCTACAATCGCTTTTATCCCATTAACGTTATTGGTCCGTGATGTGATTGCAAATTAAGCAGGACTTTACGATGTCAAATAATTTATCGTTACCTTTAAATTGTACAGTAATATGATAAGCGATTGAAGTTACTATTTAAAATAAAAAATGAGAACAACTTATATTTCCCATTTCAGTAAAAGATGCTGAATTGTGGATTTAGTAATTTTATAATGCAGAATGTTTCTGTTGTGGTTCAAATTTACCCTTGGTAGTCTTTGTACGGTTTGGTGATGTCATTTATTCTGGTGTATTGTAATATATGACAATGCAGGTGAAATTGAACTTTAACGAATCTACTGGTTCACTGATATCTGCATGGCAGTTTTAACGACGACTATTTTGCGGAATGCAAAATAAGAGAATAGCATTCCTGGGTTGCCCACTTGCTCTCGGAACGAATTACTTCATTGGTTCTTAGAACAATAGATAACAGGTCATAACAATGCCCCTAGCCCTGAATAACAATAGCCGCAGTGCTTAAAGCAGGCAAATGAAAAAAGAGGTTCTAGAGAGGTAATGTCTTACTTCGATTCCTGTTAAACAATTAATCTATGCATTAAACCTGGATTAAACCCGTTTTCCCCTACCTCCCCTTCTGGATTTCCTTTTGCTCAAAAGTCGCGCTATTGTGTTCTGTTCATATTTTTGGGGTGTAGTACAGAGGCACAGATTTGCTCGATCTAATGCTAAACAAGAAGATGGAGTAAAATTCATTCCATCCGCGATCAAAATACACCTTTGCTGCCTCAAAAATGAAAAGGAAATATTGTAAAGAAGACTCGACTGCAGAAAGGTGGATATCAAAAGTCTTTTGAAAAACGACAATACGTAAGAAAGTACATAAAAATCCTATTTGCTGGAAAATATTTTGTTTTCTTAACTCTCTCTCCTTTCGTCCGACTTGGAGAAAGAGAAATTTGAAAAAACTCTTGTAAGTGTCAAAAGAGTTTTTTCAATTTCTTTACTATGATCCAAGGTGTCACGCATCATTGACTCTATTTGGAGAAAAAGAGTCCGCGCACTGTCACTAACGTATCAATCAAATACAAAACAAACGGTGGAGGAGTCACTAACGTAACAATCAAAGACAAAACAAACTGCGCGGATCACTAACGTAACAATCAAACAAAACAAAAAGTGCGCGGGTCACTAACGTAACAAACAAACAGTAGTATAACTGGCGTTCGACAAATACCACCTTATGTGCCAGAGTTTTATTTTCGTGTTTTAAACGTCCCACCGTAAATAACCGAGCGAGCGAGCGAGGTTATTTACGGTGGGACGTTTAAAACACGAAAATAAAACTCTGGCACATAAGGTTGTATTTGTCGAACGCCAGATATACTATAGCCTGCGAGCAGGCTCAGTCGCGGCTTCGCCGCGCGCGGGTGACCCAAAGGTGAGCCTGCGAGCAGGCTAGATGTACTACTGAACTAGAAGTAATCATGGATTATGGGAGTGCGTTCGAGAGTCTCTCATGCGAGAAGACATTAGAAGGCAATTAATTGCGTTACATCAACGTCAACAATACTACGACAAATGAATATTCAATGTACGTAACTTACCGATCAGAGCGAAGAAAACAACAGCAAAACGAACAACCATAAAGTCAACAACTCCCCCAAAACGTCGAATCAACGTCGAGTTCGTACCAGTTTCCGGCCGAGACGAGATACGCGAAAACGAGGCCACGAGTACCAGTTTCCCGGCCGAGTACCCCTTAAAAAACCGAGCGGGGTGGACTTTTTACAAACTTCACACGAAATCTCAAAATTTCCTGGCTGTACATGATTAGGTGGCGTTCTCGTTCCTCGAACGCAACAAGGTGAAGAAACAGGGGAGCGTTCGAACCGTAATAAAACCGGATAACCGGAGGGTTGTTCACCATTTAGATAGAAACGCCACCCCTGTTATATCGTTCGAACAGCGGCTATGGTTCGTGGATCAAACAACTGCCAACTTTCCGAGGCCATTCAAAACCTCCCTCTAGAGTTTCTTGAAAAAATCTACAAGGAGTATCTTACCATAAAACTGAGGCAGAGTGCGGCTTTGGGCTGGGACAAGGTACACGAGCATATTTCAAAACTGCCTTTCTGTCATAACAGGCAGCGGATTGTACCCCGGGTACACTACGGGGTGGGTCAGTTGGCGCTGGTCGAGGACGGATGTGCGTGCAGACGAGTATGCTTCTTCTTCGGCTGCCTGGAAGTCGTTGCTGGCATCGGCCAAAGCTTCAGGTGCCGACTGAGTAACAGTTGCATTTTTAAGTTTTGCAGTAGCACGCGAAAAGTATCCCTGAATCTGCTGTGGTGTTAAAAATTCTTCTACTTTAAAGAGCCGCCCTCCGTTCTCTTTCCTCGCGTACCGCATTTCCCGTGTGCTTTTAGATGATTAGAACTGTAGTTATTAAGCATAATATTTGCATAGTACTCCTAGTTTCAATTCTTTATTCAGATTTATGTTTTTTTTTTGTTTTTTGTTGTTGTTGTTGTTGTTGTTTTTTACTTCACTGTGAGTTACTATATGCCTACGAAAAAAAAGTGCATTCGATACATTTTAAAAAAAGACTAGAACAATATATTGTGTCATATAGACTCTTGGTTTTAGGCCATCGTAACTTGATTAAAAACATGAAACAAACTGCGGTAATAAACATTGTGAAAAATCGCATTTTACTAACTTGACGTTTCGTATGCTATGCAACATACATTTTCGAAAGTATGAAATCGTCTGAAATCGTCTGAAATCCTGTGTATCCAACTTCTATTCTTTCGTCAACCTCAAGATCATCTTTCAGAACACACGCCGCATCAAATCCTTCTTTCCGTACAAAGACCGCCTTAATCGTCCTCAGCGATTTAAGGTCATTTACAAAGCTGGCTGCTGGGACTGCAATGATGTTTATATTGGAAAAACAAAACGACGACTTCATGACAGGAAAACTGAACATTTTAAGGCCCTCACTAAAAGCGATCATCTATCAGCTATCGCTGATCATATTATTACCACGGGCCATAACATCAAATGGGATCATTTTGACATTCTAGCGTCCGGCAAAACTGACCTTCATTGTAAAATTAAAGAGACCTTATTCATCCAAGAGTTACAACCCTCATTAAATGCCAACGTTGGCAGTGAGAGGTTGTAACTCTATTAACCTAAGCGATAATATTAAGTTACTGCTGTAGATCAATTGTCTCAGTCTAGGTTCCAGACCCTTTTCATAACAATATATAATAGTCGTTAAATTTTGTAACGGTCATACTTTCGAAAATGTATGTTGCATAGCATACGAAACGTCAAGTTAGTAAAATGCGATTTTTCACAATGTTTATTAGCGCTGTTTGTTTCATGTTTTTAATCAAATATATTGTGTGTATGATAATGTAGAACGTCGTTTTTTTAACATTAAAAAAGTTATGTTTGTACCACAAGTAAATGTAAGAAGTGAATGTGTTATTTGTAAGTATAACTGACTCAAGTGAGCGTTGTAATGATAAGTAGATGTAACAGTGCATGTGGCGTTTCCGTATATGCCATCGATGTAAGTAATGTAATGTGTTGTGATTAATAAAATATTATTAAAAAAAAAATTCCCGTGATACCTCCTCAGGGTCGGCCTTGTGGCCACTCTCCTGCCCGATCTGGAATTTCGCATCCAGATATTGACGCTTACTCTCACTAAAACGGGTAGCCTTTTTCATACCTTTGAGTGCCCAGCCTTGCATCAAGGGAGTTTCTGGCTCTTTAGTTGAGGCCGAGGCAGCAAGGGTTGGCTGGATAGTGGAACCCTCTTCAACTTTCGCGGCGTACGCTAACATAGCATGGTCTAAAAGGGTATGCCTTTCAGATACGAGCTTGCACTTCCCAAAGAGCAAGTGGTACTCCAGGTTGTAATACCTCTGATAGGTGCATATGCACCCATCACCAGGACATGAGAACAGCGCACTGGTATCTTCTTTTTCATCCTCGTCTTCCTTCTCTCCTTCCTCTTCCTTATCCCCGTCTTCTTCTTCTCCAGGCCTCTTAGCTGTTATGCGCTTTGTTTTTTAGCATGGTACAAAGTCACCATCAGACAACTCAGCCTTGCAGACGTCTGGTAAACTCACTGGAACTAAACAGAAAATAGCTTAGTATAATAAAAAGTATAAAAACGTGGCGTATAAATAAATCAAATATTTCCCCGGAAATAGGATTTTTATGTCCTTTCTCTGCGTGTGTATTGAGTAATTGCGAGAGGGCCTGGGAACGGCAGGGGAGATACCGGCACCATGAAGTCGACCCCCTATAACGGTTTTGCGTAGATCACATGACCCTCCAAGCCATGTGCTTGTCATTGCGTCCCTGTTCATCTGCGGTACAAGACGTGTTTTATTGTTGAGCCCTTGTTGCTCAAATTGTTATTATTGCCCAAATTATTGTTATTATTGAGCCCTTGTTGCTCAGATTATTGTTATTACGGAGCCCCTGTTGCTCAAAAATTAGTGTTATTATTGAGCCCTTGATGTTCAAATTGTTATTATTGCCCAGATTATTGTTACTATTGAGCTCTTGTTGCTCAGCTTATTGTTATTATGGAGCCCCTGTTGCTCCAACTTATCGTTATTATTGAGGACCATTGAGCCCTTGTTGCTCAAATTGTTTTATTGGGCCCTTGTTGCTCGCGCTTTTATATTTGATCAGATCGCACTGCTCATTTATTCGATTTGTGATTGAGGCCCTGTTGCTCAAATTATTGTTATCTTTGAGCTTTCGGTGCTCTGGTGTCCATTTTGTTAATTATTACTATCATTAAGCCCCAGTTTGCTTTTGTGTTGCATTGTCAATTTTTTAAGAGCCCTTGTTGCTCATTTGACCCTTCTTGTTATTACAGTTTAGTGGCGAGGCACGATTCCTCGATCTCACTAAGTTAGTGATGGGACTTGCTACTGCGGCAACGAATATTGGTCATGCTTGCCCATACCTCCATTTTGCTTGTTTTGCGTGTTCCTTTTAATTTTTCAGATGCCTCCAGGACGATCTGTGCGTCAGAAGCGCCCCTCCTCTCAAGCATTGGAGGTTTTAGCAGGCGCAGACAGGGCCCCAGCACGCAGACGACGAGCCACAGGCCCTCCCTCCCTCCCTTCCGGTGTGGAACCAGCTCCGACAGCAGGCTCGGAAAGTGCCCCGGCGCGCAAACGGCGAGCCGCAGGCCCTCCTCCCTCCCGCGGTGTGGACACAGCTCCACCGCCAGCCAACCCTGTGGTCCCTGTAGAGGGAGGAAATACCTTCCCAAATCCAGTTTTGCCTGCCGGGTTCCTGGATCAAGTGGTGGCCTGAGTGACCACCGAGGTCACAAGGCAGCTGCAACCGCTTCTCTCTGGTGCCCGCACCCTGCAGCCGGACGTCCCCTTGCAGACCGAGCCAGCCCAGCCTGCCCTCCACGTAGCAATACTGCTAATCAAGCTTCGGCAACCGTTGAACCCGCTGGGTCAGCTCCTGCCAATCAAGCCCCAGCACCTGTGCAACCCACTGGGCCTCAAGACCACACAGAAATTCCAGTTGTTGGCAACCCGGTTCAGCAGGTGGTCACTTCTCTGCAGTCCAATCTATCAGGTGAGCAAGGCTTGTTTCCTTCACTGCCACAAGACCCATTCACATATATTAATTTACCAGTGGATGCTAGAGTTGCTATGAAGTTGAAAACAAAGATCTGGCAGCAGGATTACATTGATTTTGGGTCTTTGTTGGTTAATCCTACTCTGGATGGTAAGTTTCAACTTACCATTCAAAACTCAAATGAAGGGCTTTCGCCTTTTTTAGCTTTAGAGCCCCTAAACAAACCCCCCAAAATTAGCTCTATTGAGATGTGGCTCCAAGCCTTTCACGTGTTTGTGGGTATTTATGCCGGTCGCTACCCTAATGAGGCTACTGGGCTAAAGAAGTATGGGTCCACTATTCAAGATCTCGCTGCCCGTGGTCACAACTGGCGTTTTTATGACGAAAATTTTCGGTTCTTGCGCCAGTCCCAGGCCACTTCCCTTCCCTGGGGCACGGTGCATTGGGAGCTTTGGCTTCGATCCCAAAGCAACCTTAAGAAACCCTCCACTTCGTTTACGGGTTCCAAGCCTGTTTCCTCCATAAGTATCCCCAGGGGATACTGCTTCAAATTTCATCGGGGTGGTGACTGCGCTGGCTGCTCATTCAAGCACACATGTTGCAAATGTGAGGGGGCCCACCGGGCTCTGCATTGTAATTTTCGTGGCTTTAGAGGAAACCCCAGAATCTCCTCTCAGGTCCGAGGAGCCGATAAGTCGAATAGTATCGCAACCTTGCCCCAGGCCAATTCAACCACACTTGCCAACTCCCGTAAAAGTTAATCACCTTCTTCTATTTCTTTCTGGGTATGACAATTCAATCGTGGAATTTTTAGCAACTGGGTTTACTAAGGGTTTCCCCTTGCATTATGAGGGACCCCAGTTTTCGTGTCATTCTAAAAACTTACTGTCTGCCATGCAAAATCCTACTGCTGTGGATGCTAAACGTTCTAAGGAGCGTGACGCTCATATATATATAGGCTTGCCGGTCCTTTTCCTTCACCACCATTTTCGGTCTTTCGTATGTCTCCTCTAGGTTTAGTCCCCAAGAAAGTTGAAGGGGAATTCCGTTTAATTCACCACCTTTCATTTCCTAAGGGTTCTTCATTGAATGATGGAATTTCTCCAGACCACACAAGTGTTTCGTATGCCACAGTCGAAGATGCCATTCGCCGCATCAAGACTGTAGGCGCGAGTTGTTTTCTGGCTAAGACAGATATAAAAAACGCCTTTCGCATTATTCCAATTCGCCCTGAGGATCATAATCTCCTTGGTATATGTTGGCGAGGCTTATATTATTATGACCGGTGTATGCCTATGGGTTGCTCAAGCTCTTGTAAAACGTTTGAAACATTTTCAACCGCGATTGAATGGATTGCCCAGAATAAGCTGCACATTACTGATATTTTGTACTTGCTAGATGATTTCTTAATTATTTCTCCTACAGAGGACCTATGTCGGAAACAATTAGATTTATTTTTGATGCACTGTAGCTATTTAGGCATTCCCATGGCACCTGAGAAAACCGTTGGCCCATCCCAAATCATTTCTTTTGCTGGCATTGAGCTAGATTCCATCTTGATGGAGGCTCGGTTGCATCAGGAAAAGTTAGATAAGTGTCAAGCACTTATTTCTGCTTTTGTTAGGCGCCGTAAGGTCAGTCTGCAGGAGATTCAGTCCTTAACAGGATTACTGAATTTTGCCTGTTCAGTAGTAGTTCCAGGTCGGGCCTTTTTACGCCGTTTAATTGACCTTACTATTGGTGTTAAGCGCCCTCACTTCCTTATTAGGTTGTCTGGGGAGGTGAAAGCAGATTTGTTTGTTTGGCAAAATTTTCTTTCGGGTTTTAATGGCCGTTCATTTGTTCTCGCGGATGATTGGCATGATTCGCACAAACTCCAACTCTATACAGATGCCTCTGGCACGCTTGGTTTTGGAGCTGTTTTTGGTAGAAATTGGTGCTATGGTGAATGGCCTGATAGCTGGCGTAATCGCAATATTGCATATTTAGAATTTTACCCTACTGTGTTAAGTTTGCATCTATGGGGACGTGAGATGCAAAATCGCCGTGTTTTGTTCTTTACTGACAATGAGGCCTTAGTGCATGTTATTAATAAACAGTCTTGTCGGGATCAAGACTTGATGTTCTTTGTACGTGAACTGGTGCTAGTGTGTTTGCGTCATAACATTCACTTCAAGGCTAAGCATATTCCGGGTTTACACAACAAATTGGCTGATTCATTGTCTCGGTTGCAATTGCAGACATTCAAGTAGCTGGCACCAGCTCACATGCATCCACTCCCCACAGAGATCCCTCACCATCTACAGCCACTCAATTGGCATCGATAGCTTCATTTCTGCTGAATTCAAGTCGTCAGCCCTCATCCATTCCGACATATCAGCGTGCTTGGAAACTTTTTCATCAGTTCTATAATTCAGTGTTTCAACACCCCTTTTTGGCACTTCCTATCTCACCGTCTGTCATGGCCCTGTTTATAGCCTATTTGTATAATTCTAGTTATGCCCCATCCACTGTTAACACTTATATCTCAGCACTGGGCTATTGTCATAAACTAATGGGCCTTTCTGACCCCTCCAAAGTTTTTTATGTCTCTCAAATGCTGAAGGGGTATGGGAAAGTGGGCTTTCGCCTGGATTCTCGTCTTCCGATTACACTCCCTATACTAGACAGACTGGTTGCTGCCGCATCTTCTCTTGAAGGTTCAGCTTACCAGATAATTCAATTTCAGGCTATGTGTTCACTAGCTTTTTATGCCTTTTTACGTATTAGTGAGATAACATCAGTTTCCAAGCAGGGTGCTCCTTCTCCCCTCCAACTTTATCAGCTCACCAAATTGTTGAATGCTGCGGGGGAATTAACAGCATTTAAGTTGACTTTTGGGAATTTTAAACATAGTTACAATAAGCGCCCCTTTTCAGTGGTGGTCTCTCGTCACCCCCATTCTTGTCCGGTCGATTTATTGTCCAAGTATCTAACCTTACGAGGCTCCGGACCAGGCCCTATTTTTATTTCTTTGGATGGGCTGCCGGTATCTCGATCAAATTTTTCTCAACGCCTTTCAATGGCTATTCAGTTTTGTGGCTTAGCTCCTTCACGTTATGAGGGCCATAGCTTTCGGATAGGGGCTGCCTCTCGTGCAAATTCGTGCTTTAGGTCGCTGGAAATCAAATGCTTTCCAAAGATATATAAGGGTGCCTAGCCTCGTTTCCTAAAGCCCATTAGTTAATTTCGTGAACTGCTTAGGGCTTGCAGTTAGCATGGGCGGCTGCTTCTCTAAGCCTTTTCAAAGTTCATTATGGTTAGTACGAGCCAGTAGAATACAAACTTTTATTGCATTCTTGTAGGGGGACAACAAGGTGGGTTAAGTTAGCATGGGCGGCTGTCCCACCTTGTTGGCCCTTGCGTACGTTGTTGGCCTGGGTGCAAGTATGTATGGTTTATTTAATTTGGTTTCATCCCAGTCAGAGGCGGCTTGGCGGGTTAAGTTAGCATGGGCGACTGTCCTGCGATGTCACTTAAGACTGGATGGATTGGTTGTTCATACCGTATCTTTAATATTGATATCCTGATGAGTGCAGTTAGCATGAACGACTGCCTTTCTAGGCTCATTTTGAGTAGTCCAGATTGCATTGTGCGTTTCTTTTTATTTCAATTAATTACTGGGCACCAGGGTGGGTCCAGTTAGTATGGGCGGCTGTCCTACCTTGTTGGCCCTTACGTAAGATGTTGGCCTGGGCGCAAGTATGTATGGTTTATTTGTTTTGGTATAATTCCAGTCAGAGGCGGCATGGCGGGTGAAGTTTGCATGGGCGACTGTCCCGCGATGTCGCTATAGACTGCATAGATAAGTTGTTTGTACTGTATCTTTTATAATGATATCCTGATGAGTGCAGTTAGCATGGGCGACTGTCCCACCTTGTTGGCTCCTCAATCAATCAATACCAATTCAATTTTGATTGCCTCCAGTTTTTGTCAGGATGGTGGGATAAGTTAGCATGGGCGACTGTCCCATCATGGGTGCCATGTCGGTTGTACTGCTTTTGCCTGGGGTGGGGCAGCATATGTGATCATATGCTTGTGGCATTTTTAGTGCCCTCACCTTTACTAGGCCAAACTTCTTATGAAAGACTGTTAAGGAAATTTGATGTTTAAATAAAAGCGGCTATGGGCCTTTGCCCATAGCCATATTAGCCCAATCATGTGATGTGTTTATAGTAGTCCAGTAAACAGAGCTCAGGCAAAGCAGCACTGGGGCGTGTTCTTTTAGGGGAAGGGAAAGGGCATAAAACAAAATACCAAATTCACTAGTAAATAGAGCTTGTAATAAAAATAGGTTTATTGAATAATAAAGATGGTAAATTTTAAGCTCGGTAATAAATAATGAAGATGATCTTTTTCGACGATGACACGAACATGGGACAAAGAAAAATTCTGAGTCCCCGACGGGAATCGAACCCCTGCCAGTCTTCAAATATAGGTTTGTTGACAACAAAACTGAGCCGTGAATGGTAGGACAAATTGTTATTGTACCCAAAAATCAATATAATTTATATGCTATGTTGAATTGCGAGATCGTTCAAAGACATTACCAAAATGCTGTTGCACATAATTTGAGTTATTTGGGGCTGAATCCCGGTGAATGATGGGGGAATGACAACAAATCAAATTTGCGCGCAGTTTTTGTTTTGCGATTACTTTTTGACTAGACATAGGTATAATGACAATATCAAAATAAAGGTAGAATAAGTTACCTATGACGACAGTTACAACTGACTGAACTGTCGTGATAATTTATGCCTTTGATGTAATTATTACCTTGCAACTGTGACCAAGGTAGAGTCTTGCCCTGTCCAATGTTGAACGCCTTCCAGACAGTGACACGACCCTCTTGGTAAAGAAAGTTGTTAAAGCTGTTAATACCCTCCCAGCGGCCTGTCACCTCTTTCTGTGATTTGTCAGCAGCATCAGTTACCAAAGCGACACGTACACCACCCATTCCTTCGTGTGACAACATGGCTTCCTTGAAGTTTTGTGCTGTTAAGACGTCGTGACCCCCGTTTATGTAGTACCGCACATACATCTTGATTGTAGCAGCTCTCCTGTCACAAGGGCCTTTGCCCCCTTAAGGGTGACTGAAATCGACACGTCTGACATGAATTCCGGTTGCCTCCCCCATCAGACGGCATGCTGAAAGCATGACTACACTGTGGTAGCAGCCCGCGTTGTCTTGTCTAAGTGCTGCATTTGTTATTTCGGGATGCTGTGCCTTTAGTGCTTTCAGTGTGTTTTGATGAACTTGAACAACGGCAGTTGCGTCCTGGCTGCAGTCTTCTATAACGTGGACAAAGGTCTGCTGCTCTAGTTGACCGGCAACTTTGCGAACTACCACGCTGATATGCCATGAAATACCCCTCTTTCCGAACCTGTCAGCTTAGGTCTCACGGTATTTCTGTGGCAGCCACTTCATAGCCCAGTCCTGGGTTATTAGCACGGATGTCTCGTCTAGACCATCCAAAATCGTTGTTCGTGCTTTATCTTGTTGCAGGGACCTAAGCTGGTGGGCTTTCCAGGATTCTATGGCTTGACGGGCTTGTTGGAACGAAAACTGAAGGTCATCTCGTTCATCTTCTAACAGCGGGGCCGCAGTTATAGCTTCTCCAACCTCCTTCACCGCAGCCTTCAGTACCTCACACTGAGTGCAGCTGTCGTCATGTCTTTGGTCACAGTCGATTCTGAAACATTGGTCTTTTGGGTCACTTAGCGCGTACGCGCTACAGTGGTCGGGAGTAGTTGCATGATTAGAAACATGGATCTGCAATAAGAAGATATATTTTATTATCACAGTTTTAAAGTTATGCGGCTAGTAACACCATTTTTTCAGTGAAAAGAATAACTTTGCGATAACATGTGTACGTGAGACGATCATGCCACCAGACAGCCTCTACCTCAATTGTAATTTAATAGCTGCTAGCTTATCTTGTAGACGTTCGTATTTGTGGAATCTTTACATCGATTACTGAGATTAAGCCCATGTTATGCTAATCTTTGTCTTCCACCGCGAAATCATATTCATCATTTCTTTCTCCGAAATTAAGTGAATACACATCTAAAATTTCCCTACTATTTTCCCAGCAAGTTCATTCAAGGTTTTCAAATATTTAGCGGTTATAGTGTTTGAGCTTGAAACTTTTCTGCATTTGCTAAAACTTTGTGATTAGCCGTTTAAAAGTTTCGCGCCGGTTATTCCGACAATAAAAAGTGAAGGCAAACTTAATCAATCGTGTCATGGCACACTCAGCTACACTCGCGCGCGCACGCTGGTTACTTGGCTCAATAGTTTGTCTGTGTCACAGTGCCGCACCACTATGAACAGTGTTTACTTTGCTTTTTGTTTTAACGGAGGCATACCTTATAGTCAGCTTTAATGTACTGTTTCGCCTCCTTCAGCTCCTTCTGCAAGCGGCTTATCCACAACCTGTCATCACTGCGAAGCTTTGGTATCATTCCAATCAGCTCGTCAAAAGCCTTTCCACCGTCTGCCGCAAAGTAATCAAGGCCTTGAAGCGACTTTCGGACAGTTGCAGCACAGGAGGACAAGATGCGCAGCATGGTAGATCTACTGAATGGTGTAAAGCTGACTTCTTTACAATACTGGGTGTACTGTGCCACGATCCGTTCTGGTATCATTGTCCTAGAATGAATGAAAATCTTTATTTAACCACGGTTAAAATAATTATCAGTAATACATAGAAACAAATTGTTTTCTAAATACTGTTTTACATATTTTCCGTGTGAGGGTCCGATACCTTATAAGATTAGGTGTTTCCAGGACACTTCCATCTGACAGGGATAACAGCCTTTGGCCAAAGGGGAGATCTTGTACTGGCCTTTAACAAAAAACTATCTCTTCCCAAACATCCCCAAAAATTTACAAAACACCGCTTAACATAGCTTTGTGAAATGAACAGAGGGTTTTGGGAATGCTTGAAACGCAAACGAGATATTTGCATTAAACCCAAGTTAGTCGGTGGAAAAACGGGCTTCAGGTTTACCCCCGCCTTAATAAGGCAATATGTGTCTACAAACGATGCGTTCCCAATCCCGGGGTGCTGACAAAAATAGACTAAAAGCTAGTGGCATGAATGGACGTTTTGAAACTTAAATTTATATTGTGTTTATATTTGCATGTTATTCCTAGTTTTCTTTAACGATGCATGTTTTAGTCTATTTTTTGTCAGCTTATCACGTATCGATATTTTATCTCATCACTTTAAATTATTGTAACCGTTTGTTTCCATGCTCACTTAGCATTTTATGCCCCTGATGAAGGATAGTGTTATCTATCCGAAATATTGAGCTAAGTAAAATATACCCTTTTTACAGCTGTTCGATAAGCCTTGCATTTTAAAGTTTGTTTTTATATTCATATTTGTTTGTGTAAGTCTTGTCTGAGTAATGGCGTCACTCGCGAGCTTTGCTAGCTCTTCTAGTTTTCAGTGACTAATGCATTTCCGAGGTTGTAAAGTGTCTGTTAGGGTTGAAGGGTTATTCGAGTACACCTCATCCAATTAGCTCCTTTATGTCATTAAGGTTACTCTCTATTGTAGCCTTGAAACTTTTACTGAAAAAACAAGCAGTTGCTTAGATATATAATTTGTTTACACACTAGGGAAATCATAGTCTAACTTAACTTTCATTACAAACTTATTCCATTGTTGATCATTGTTTTCTTTTCTTTAGTTTTGAGTATTACGCACTAACTGTTAGATGTTGTTCCATCACTCTATTTACTCGTGAATTAAAACCACTCTAATATTCCATTATTGAATAAACGGTTCTTTGTGCACATTTATCTCTAACACACGAAAATAATACGAAGGCTGAGCCTATCATGTGCTAGTGAACTATGATTAATAATTAATGCGGTCCATGCAAAGTAAGCCACAATATAAAGTGTTTGAATGTAAATAGCTATGGCTTGATCAGTGGAGTAATCCTTCTGGGTTATTGTCTATTATTTAATCCTTGCTTTCTATAAGGATTCTGTGCGAGGAACCTCTCGTCTTTTTCAAGGTAAGATTGTCAAACAGGACGACTTAAATAGAAATTAATAGCGAATGATAGTAACAAAAATCCGAAATTAATTACAGTCTCCGTCTATAAACCGAGTGAATGTTTAGAGAAAAATGAAATAACAAAGGTTTACCTGCGAAGCTATCTGATTAGAACGCTTTGTTTCATTATGTTTGTAGTAGAGCAACAACATTTTTTCTGTTTCGTACTGAAGAAAGTTGCCGGCCAATAATTTTAATTACAGTTTCTCGCTTTCAGATCTGAAGTTTTTTTCTATTTCTTTTTTAATGTACTGGTTTGTTATTTAAATTGGGGTTTTCCCGATGAATTTTTTGAGTTACCCGTTGTCTAGCATTTTATCGAGATTGTCGGCAGATATTCGCTGTTCCCCTCAAACAGCATTTATTAGCATGACATGATTCGAGTTGTCATTTCCCGTAGGAATATTGCAAGTGAAATTACACAAGTGTGTCCACTTCGCTTTGAAATTCAATATTTTCGTTCTTTCTTCAAAAAGGGTTTCAGCCGCATATTTTAATCCAAAAACATTAATAGAACGTAGATACGTTTACAATCTACGCGAACATAATTACAGTTAAAAAAATTAATAAAAAAACAAGATGTAAAATAGACTGATTAATTAAAATCGTAAAGCTCAACTCGAATATTAGACCTTTTGGATAGAAATTTTGTGGAAAGCATCTAGGTAAAACTGGTAATAAAACTGCAATTTTTTGACTGGTTTGAATCATTAAGAGCCAAAATATAAGCAATTGTGTACAACGTTACATTTTCTGTATTAGCGTACTCATATTTGCTCTGTAATGATCTGTAACTAAACATCCTCTCTTGAACTAAACGATTAAAACATTGTACAGCTCGAATATTACACTTTTCGATCTAAAATTTGGTGGAAAGCATTTCTGTATGACTCTTATTAAAACTACATTTTGTTTCTGGTGTGGATCATCTTAAGAGCCGCGAAAATAGCACTTCGTGCAACGTGCCCATACATTGCTCTGTGATGATATAAATCATTCGCATTGCTTGAATATTTAATACCGCTATAGACCAGAAATATGGTGGACAGTATCTCTGCATGACTAGCTAAAAAAATGTCATTTTGTTTTGTTTTAACAATTTTGAAAAGCGCATGTAAATAAAATTTTGAAATAGCCAATGAAAACAGATAGCCCATTTCCGTACAAAGTTACCATAGCTCAGTTGTTTGATAGCCGTTCTACGGAAGTCGCGCCCCCGGTCGTTTGTTAAAATCAGGACAAAAGCAAGAAGTTGTTTTTCCTTTCTTTTTGTTTTCTAGATTTTTTTGGATCAGTATTCTGTTCAATTTGAAATATAAAGGTTGAACGGACGAAACAGTAAAAATTGATATTATGCGAATACAGGTCAATGGAACGCCCGCAATTTCAGTAAAACCGTCAGCCGCTGAAATCAATGGAATGAGAACGCTACTAGTGTTGAAAAACATCTGTAAAATAAATGGCTGCATCAGATCAATCATATGTCGTGATAAAAAATATGTTAGGTGTCTCTCGATATCTCTATTATTGTTATGCGCGGGTGAACATTTTCGTATGGAACCATTTTAAATACTATTATTATTATTATTATTATTATTATTATTATTATTATTACTATTACTATTACTATTATTATTATTATTATTATTATTATTATTGTTATTATTATTATTTTAACTCGACAGATGATGTTGGAGAGTCAGTGGCATGCAATTAAACAACGTTTTAAAAAAATAATTTCCACCCCAAAAATCACAAAAATGATTGCCATCATATCTTGTTTGTGTGGTTGCCCCTAGATAATTTAACGAATGAATAAATAAATAAACTAGGAGTAATCATAGATTATGCAGTGCGTTCGCCATGCTTGCCATTGAAGAACATGCCACCACAAGATTAGGATGCGTATTGCTACCGTTGAGCGCAAGAATTGTTTACAGCCTATCGTTATCCGCTTATTATTATATGGCTACAATAGTACGCGCGCTCTGATTGGCTGATGAGCGGGCAAGATTTTCTTGTAATGACCGGGCATTATGAAAATTTTTCTTGCCTTAGCTTTTTATAACTTTTTAAGGGTCAAACACTTGTAAACAAAGGTCAGTTTGTTTTGTGAAAATTAAAGTGGTTAAATTTGCCCTAGATCTTGGCGTAATGAAGACAAAAATTGCCTCATTGGCAAAGAAACCGTTTCTTCTGGTTTGGATCGCATGACCTCGAATGATCTCTTGCGCGCGCTAACGGATATTGAAAAACGTTTCCCTTTTTTCAGCGCTAAAAAGGCCATATAATAAATAACTTATTAACCTCGTCCGTTCGGTCATTACAGGGAAATCTCAGACCTCGGCCTTGATGTCTTGACCTCGCTATCGCTCGGTCAATACATCAAGGCCTCGGTCTGAGATTTCCCTGTAATGACCTCACTCTCGGTTAATAAGTAGTATATAGAATTCTTTTTGCGCGCGCTGTCTTTGCGGCTGATGTCATCGTTGACGTTGATGTAACGCAATTAATTGCCTTCTAATGTCTTCTCGCATGAGACATACCGACATACCGACATACATACCGACATAGAACGACTTTCGCTTGCGCGTTCACAGGACAACTACGGGACCACAGGTCACCACAAGATTAGGATGCGTTCTCCTATCGTCGAACGCAATAAATAAATAGATAAATAAATAAATAAATAAATATATTTAGAGAGGAAGTCACATCAGCTCTAGCTGATTTTCATGCGGGTCTTCTTTGCAGTTCGAATTGGAATTTGGATTGGTTTTCAGGGGTGAGGATACCCTGTTCCAGGTTCTTGGTCAGTAAGGCCAAAAGCGGGCGAGCGCGATTTCGCCCTACCGACCGAGAGCCTGGAACAGGCTAGAGGGAGGAAAATCGGAGAATCCGGAGAAAAATCCTCGGAGCAAGGACGAAAACCAACAACAAGCTAAACCCACATATGGCACTTGGCCGGAATCGAACCCGGGCAGCATTGCCTTGTCGCATGTTTTGTTCCCTACCTGATCAAAATACTACTGTAACAAATAACGAAGTTCAGGTAGAATGTAGAAGCGTTTAGCTATACCACCGTAACGATTCGATTTGGCGCCCTCCTCCCGATATGCCATATGTCTCCAGTAACCCTTGTGTAACTAGAGGAAACCCCAAAGTTAACGAGATCGCGGTGTGTCATAACTGACAAGCAAGCTTGATGAAGCGGGGCCATTTTAACAGCAAACGATTGAAAAGAAATTTATCATATCCAAGGGAAATAACTTCGAGGTGATTGAGGAGTTACAGATATTATAAGTGAGTTTGAGATATATACCGAGGTAGAAAGTTCGTAAAAATATACAGCGATACTGTACATTAGCTGGTAAGATACATGTACTTTGATTCAGCAGGCAAGATAACTGACTATACAAGAACCAAACGGAGAAAGAAGATGTCGCTTACACAAACAACTTTCCAAGACAGCAGCAGCATAGGGCAAAGCAGGTCCATTAGCTGTCACTCTTCTATCAAGGAAAGTGAATTTAACTCTGACGAAGAGACGACTGAAGTGAAAGAAATCACCAAGGAATTTGTGCTGAGGCAACCACTTCCCACATACCCACCACGTGTCCCTAAAGCCGCACCAGCTAGGCGCTATAAACACGGCTTGGCGTATGTTCCTTGTCCAGGAAGTTTTAGAGTCAGACATGGATTCCAGGTTTAACAATGCGTCTTAATTTTAATTGATAAAATACATATGAAAAGTTAGCCGCCGGTGGCTGTAAACGTGACAATTAAATATCGAGAATTCCTTCTATCCAAGGCTAAAAGAAACTTTAAAAATACCGCAAAATTCCGGTTGTAAGTCCCCCCGGTTATCAGTCCCATCAATCTACCTGGAAACAACAACAAAAAAACCATCCGCTTATAAGCCCCAGGGATATAAGACCCCTCTGCTGGATGACAGTACTGAACAGGGCTAAATGTTTCGAAACGTTTTTTTAATTTCACTTGTAAGTCCTCTCCCCGGATATAAGCCCTTCCGTTTATAAGCCCACCTAAAACCCATTACAAAGTTGTATAAGCCCAGGGCTTATAACCGGAATTTTACGGTGTTATAAGAACCGAATGTTCGGTTTTTCTTATAATATTTTTGTAGTTTCTTTTTTTGCCTTTTTTAATCCTGTATTTTTAAGAATAATCATATATTATTGATTATGAAAAGTAGTTTTTTTAACCTCCTCCTCCTACATGTCCTAGGCTGTGCTATGTTAACTGGTAACTTAACTCAAAAATAGCCAGTAGCTGATCAAGTCCCAGTCAACATCTAAATCGTGAGGTGCGAAGCCGCTAAAACTACTTGTGACGTCATTATTTTTCACAACTGAAGATGTTTTACATGATCAGGGGGGGCCAGGCCACGCCAAAACGCAGAACCTCTGTACAGACTGTAAGGACCACGCAGACTATGCAGACCACTGACTTTTACTGCAGTTTCTAGTATCAATCACATGAAGCCTTCAGAGCAAAAACAAACCCAAGCATCTGCGCCTCCTGCTCCCGGCATGTTTCGTCGATTCTTGGGTACGATGACGAAATACTGCCAATCAATGGCATCATCGCTGGCTATATATCGACTGACTAACTACAAACCCAACAAAGCATAAATAGTTTACTGTGTATGTAATGTTTTCTATGTTGTCTAGTTGAATTTAATTTTGCGTTCTTTGTCCGGTTCTGTTCTTAGGAAACAAATGCAAACGGTTAGCACAACTTAAAGCAAGGGACCGCAAACGAAAATGCTGCTAATGTAGGATCCAACAAGGGATCTGATCAGCGTAAAAATGATAAATGACAAACAATACTGCAAGGCTGATCGTACTACATAAAAAGTAAACTTTGTGAGACACCAACACGACTAGAAACGATATAGCAGGATATAAACGGTTAGCGTTAGACCTATTTTTTAGGAAATTAAAGGTCTCAAACTAGAAAGCAATTTCGTTATACTCAAGCTATCGTGAACGAACCGTGAGATTATAACACATTATTAACAACGGGTTTGTCTTTAAGAAAACTGAGTAATAACCCAGAAACCCCCTGGAAATAAACGAACAAACAACTGAAGCAAAGTAAGTTAAGCTTATTTTTTTAAAACTTTGAGGTTGCGGATGCACAGACTGAGTAAATTTTTGCGTTTTCTGCATAGAGGCGGAGGTGATTTACATTCACTAACAAAGTTCAACTTAAATCGCCTTGACTTTTTGCTGGGAAACTGGTAAGAACAAATACTCACTTGGTTGTTCTGTCCCGCGGCTGAAAGCGGCAAATAGCAGCCTCCCAGTGTTTCCATGGAAACCATAATTCTCATTTGTGAGCCTTCGCTCGAACTTCAGTCACCGGTCGAGTGATTATCAAGGATTTTTGGTTTTTCAACACTTCTTTATACTATCAAATGAAATGGCAAAATCTAAAGGAAAGATTGAGCTTCAGGTTAGTACGGTGTTTTTTTTTTAAATTTTGAATCGTATGATGAAGTCATGCGGCAACAAGTTCATCTTGAAAATTGTTTTAGTGACGTTTCTGCCGTAAATAATCCATGGAGGTAAAAAAACTATGCATGGCTTTAATTTAAGTTTTGAGATTTTGAGACCCGGGTTTGACAAATAGAGTGAACGTAAACAATTTTAGTTGCTTTCTTTATCAATATTGAATCACTTCCCAGAACAAGACCGAAGCAATGAAGTGAGAAGTGAATCTGTAAACATCTCTGAAGTTAAGCTTAATAACCTATAAATATGAGCTTACATATTCGCCCGATGTGTGGCAGATAATTCTTATTTTTTTCTTTCCATAATTGCATTTTGCGTACCAAACTCTTGGGAAAAAACTATGAGCTTTAAATCTTCACGCATTGAGTATATCTTTTGTATTTGACTTCTCGAATCGATGACCATTGTAAGGTAATATAAATATCCAGAGTGTTGATCTCCATTTCTAAACGTGTTACTTTAGCAAACATATCTAACAATGTAATTCCTGGTTTGTTGGCCATTCCTTTCTCGTCAAGGTAACCAGATTTTCTAATTGTGTTTGACATTTTTCCATTAACCAAAAGTCTTTGAAGTTTATGAAAGTCGAAAGAAACAAGCACAAGAAGCCATACTTTGCTCGCCATATAAGCTCAACAGTGGTGCATTTTTTACCAGATTTACATTTTAGTGTTTATACAAGATGTATAAAGCAGTGAGAAAATATTTATAATCTATCTACCTGCCGTGAAACTATTAACAATTCGATAAACATTAACCATATGTGGTTAGATATGAATAAAATTAGTATCTTGGAGACCATTTTGTATCCAAGTGATCTTTGAATTCAATATGGCGTACATCAAGAAGAATCCAGAGGCGCAGAGACCATTACAGGCAAGACATTCATTGAAGTTAATATGTCTGATTAGGTGTACGAGTACAGGGAATGCATCAAAGAATTGTGGCACTGTGAGATTTGGAGTGTTATTGCTAGCGGTGCATCAGGCTAGATGAGATAGCAATCATCAGTTGTCTTTTGTACGATTTGGAAGCGTTGTGACTCAGTTTAATGTAATCGCAGGTTTATACAAATTCGGATTTTGTTACTGTGAAGTTTATTGCTTAATTTTTCTATGAATAATGACTAGTACATAAGTCAGCACGGAAAAATTGTAATGACAGAATGACTAGCTCTCAGGGGAATACAGCGTCGCGCGGGAAATCCGGGGGTAAACAAGCTAAGTCGACATGTAAGCTGACTTATACACAATTTAGACCATTAATTCTGAATCGTTTATATATTGGAAATTTCTTTCTTTTTTGGTGATCTTGTCCAGGTATAGGCTGTCTCTTTTCCTTTCTAGTCTTTTTATATACGTAAATAGACAAAATTCCTGTTTTGCTAAAATTTACATATTAATAGTTTGCAGGTAACTCATAACAAGCACTCTCACCGGCACATTACTTTTTTTCAGTCAGTGCTCTGTGTGCTAAACTGTAGAATTGTAGTTCTTTTTATGTTTAAAGTTAGGATGATAATCTATTTATATAATAGGTAAAGTCTCTATACGAGCCAAGCGGCCCATCAGGCCGGAGCTTATGCCGGTTTCCGTAGCATGAAGCGACTAGGAGTATTGCTACTCCCCCCTGGATGGGATGCTAGTCCATCGCAGGGTTACCCCCAGCAGTAAATTCGCCGGTACCCATTTATACACCTGGGTGGAGAGAGGCACTATGAGAGTAAAGTATCTTGCCCAAGAACACAACGCAGTGCCCCGGCCAGGGCTCGAACCCGGACCACCCGATCCGGAGTCCAGCGCACTAACCATTAGGCCACCGCGCCTCCCACCTATAATATTTTTATGCAATTTTCAATTTGATTATTCTTCCAAATATTATTACAGAAAATGGTGCCAAAGGCAGCATCCCTCTAGGGGAAATCAAGCTAACAGCCGGGTATTTTCCCTGGCTCCCTGCTATTATCTACTTCCCTGGTAAAAATATTTGGGCTTTTCATGTGTCACAAATAATATAAACCAAATGTTTTCATGTTCATGCAAAAATTAAAGTGATCCCTGTTTAGGCTGTTGTGCTCAAAAGATGTAAAACTGCAGAAATTTGACTTTAGTGTTGCCACGTCTCAATATAGCTCACAAAAGTTTCATCTGTTAAAAACCCAACTAGAGAGCTAAAAACAAAGACGGACATTTACTTGAACACTAAAAGAATCAGGTAATACAAGTTGATTCACAAATTATGTCAGGAATTCTTTGTTCACAGGTCACATTTTAATCTAATCAAAGGCCCTATGAGGCCACGACTGTTTTTTTAAGCGATGATGTCATCGTTTAATGTGTTCGTGCGAGTTCTTGTCGCTTTTATTTAACAAGTGACGAATTAAATCGTCGAAGTCGAACGTGCATCACTTGTAAAGATCTATACGGATATACGTTGTTTTTCATTTTGTTTTGCATTGGTTGTAAAAGAAGCAAGCTCCAAGCAGACAAATTCAAGTTTGCGTGTTTTCGTGCTAGCGTGTGTACACTCTTTTCCCTGTACAGCGTGTACAATTGATGTTCAATTTCCGGAATGTGTTTTGATAATGCCATGAGCATGATAAGTTTGATCTTGCATTCTTTGATTGCTGTGAAGATTAACGTCGCATAAAATTTATTTTGAAATCGGCTGCGTTGACCTTTGTTGCGTGACACTGATAATCATCTGTCAGCTAGCGATTACACAAACTTCGCTTTCAAGTCTGATTTTGTGGTGAACTCAATGGCACGTGGAACAACTTTTTGGTGGAATTCAATTGCGTGTATATCTGGATAACTTTGGGGGCAAGTTGTTTTCTTCTATGTATTTTTCTATTGGTGTTTGAAAACATATGATCACTGTTAACGATCCGCACATCGTCTTTTATTTTAATATGCTTTTAAAATATGACTTTGCCTGTCTTCTGCGACCGCTATTTTGGTTGCTTATACTGCTAGTTTTGTTCCTTCTTTACTTGCGGTAGGGTCCTCTGGCTTTTGGGATAGGTAGTCTTCTGCTAGGAATAAATCTCGCTCCAGATTTTATCTCGTCGTTGAAACTCGAGTGTTCTCCGCTGCGACCTGTGCTGATAATTTTGCTTGCATACGATGAACATTTATCTGTTGTGGGTTATAAAACTCAGCAAGGGTACTTCTTAACTCCGAGGCCTATAAAAGGTGTTTGAAATGCATTGATTTAGGTTGTCGCTGTGAAGCACACGATGTAATTGTTCCTTCTTGTCGCTTCTATTTAACAAGTGACGAATTAAATTGTCGAAGTCGAACGTGCATCACTTGTAAAGATCTATACGGATTTACGTTGTTTTTCATTTTGTTTTGCATTGGTTATAAAAGAAGCAAGCTCCAAGCAGACAAATTCAAGTTTGCGTGTTTTCGTGCTAGCGTGTGTACTCTTTTCCCTGTACAGCATGTACGATTGATGTTCAATTTCCGGAATGTGTTTTGATAGATTGCTGTGAAGATTAAGCGTCGCATAAAATTTATTTTGAAATCGGCTAGGTTGACCTTTTTCACGTGACACTGATAATCTTCTGTCAGCTGGCGATTACACAAACTTCGCTTTCAATTTCGCTTTCACCATCACATGCAAACTTAGAAAATTCTGTTGATTTTTCTATAGGGCAGAGACAACATACACCTGATTTAAGGTAAAATAAAAATAAAATATGTTCGCAATTGATTTTCAAATTATCATCACATACCCATCAAAACAAAACCATCAGCACCTAAAGTACAATGGTCTGTCATTGCTCTTAATAAACCGCAACGTCAAACTGAGAGTAGCGTTATATGTAGGTCTGCCAACCATCTGTCAACGGCATAAAAATACTGCATGGGAGCATTGTTGTTCGTCTTTGTTGAAGCAATTTGTTCGGAAGCTTTCCTTCGGTTTATTATTTTTCCCACAGTTGTGTTAAACATCAAACAACCGATGTTGTCATGTTTGATTTGCCGATTCTCCTGCAGGCGACTAGAACTTAAAATAGATCTTTCGCAACCACAAACCTGTGGGATGCCAGAACAAACTTATACTAAAGTCAGTACAGTTGGCCTGGTTCTGATATCATGATAAGAGGAAGATTATTTGTCCTAAACTCTACAGTCACAACAAGAGTCTTGGCTTTTTGAGCGCAGTTCCCAATGGCTTTGCTGAATTGTATAAAGTTTGTACGGCTAATTATATTGATGTTGTGTGATGTTTTTATCGCCGATGATTGCAATTTTGAACCATGAAGTCTGATTTTGTGGTGAACTCAATGGCACGTGGAACGACTTTTTGGTGGAATTCGATTGCATGTATATCTGGATAACTTTGGGGGCAAGTTGTTTTCTTCTATGTATTTTTCTATTCGTGTTTGAAAACATATGATCACTTTTAACGATCCGCACATCGTCTTTTATTTTAATATGCTTTTAAAATATGACTTTGCTTGTCTTCTGCAACCGCTATTTTGGTTGCTTGTACTGCTAGTTTTGTTGTTCCTTCTTTACTTGCGGTAGGGTCCTCTGGCTTTTGGGATAGGTAGTCTTCTGCTAGGAATAAATCTCGCTCCAGATTTTATCTCGTCGTTGAAACTCGAGTGTTCTCCGCTGCGACCTGTGCTGATAATTTTGCTTTCATGCGATGAACATTTATCTGTTGTGGGTTATAAAACTCAGCAAGCTAAGGGTACTTCTTAACTCCGAGGCCTATAAAAGGTGTTTGAAATGCGTTGATTTAGGTTGTCGCTGTGAAGCACACGATGTAATTGTTCCTTCTTGTCGCTTCTATTTAACAAGTGACGAATTAAATCGTCGAAGTCGAACGTGCATCACTTGTAAAGATCTATACGGATTTACGTTGTTTTTCATTGTGATTTTCATTGGGAGTAAAAGAAGCAAGCTCCAAGCAGAGAAATTCAAGTTTGCGTGTTTTCGTGCTAGCGTGTATACACTCTTTTCTCTGTACAGCGTTTACGATTAACGTTCAATTTCCGGAATGTGTTTTGATAGTGCCATGAGCATGATAGGTTTGATCTTGCATTCTTTGATTGCTGTGAAGATTAAGCGTCGCATAAAATTTATTTTGAAATCGGCTAGGTTGACCTTTGTCGCGTGACACTGATAATCTTCTGTCAACTAGCGATTACACAAACTTCGCTTTCAATTTCGCTTTCACCGTCACATGCAAACTTAAGAAAATTCTGTTGATTTTTCTGTAGGGCAGAAACAACATACACCTGATTTAAGGTAAAATAAAAATAAAATATGTTCACAATCGATTTTCAAATTATCATCACATACCCATCAAAACAAAACCATTAGCGCGTAAAGTACAGTGGTCTGTCATCGGTCTTAATAAACCGCCACGTCAAACTGAGAGTGGCGTTACATGTAGGTCTGCCAACCATCTGTCAACGGCCTTTTGTTTACATCTGATCGACTGAAGGAGTGAAGGAAGGATGGCTTCAAATCGCCACCCCTTCTGGTCCGTAACTCCCGTTTTGCATACGCAAAAACAGTCGTAAAAATTGCATTCACATGCATATGAAAAGATCTCAAAATTGGGAATCAGAAATGAAAAAAAAAATAATGGGCTTAAATAAATCAGATTTCATGAAAAAAAAAAACGCTTTAGGTACTTTTGATGTTGCCATGGCAATGTCATAATAGCATGCAGGTACATGCATGGCCAAAAATCACAATTTTGATATAATTCTTTAAATTTTCAAGTTTTTTTAAATTGTAAACAGACCAGTATGTTCTTTACCAAACTAATATTTGTTCCTTAAATTTTACTTGAAGGTTGAAATTAAAACACAAGAGCAGTGGGATGAGCTGTTATCAAAGGAAGGACTGATAGGTAAGTACATGAAAGTCAATGTAGGCCAGATCTGGTAATGTTCATGTTTAAAATTAATAAAAAAGTCTGAAGAAGATTTTTTTTAGTAAGAATTGTTGTGCATCATTTTTACAGTCAACGCGCCTCACACATGAACGCTCGGCGACGTAATGTTGCAATACTCATGTGAAAATTTCATAAATGAATTTGATCGGCATGCCTTCACCACAAGATTGAAAGATAAGGATCATGTTTCGAATAATCGAATCATTCAGTTGTAGATTTTTCTGCTGAAACGACTGAAAATATGAAAAATGCATGGCAAATATTCTTATAAAGATTAAGACGGAGAGCAACAGACACGCTTTTTCGTCTAATTTGTTGAGCGAACACGACCTTATCTAAGCAAAAGGCCCAAAGCATATCTTTGACGACCTTTGAACTTCAATCGCTGGTTGTACTCGATAACCGCTACCAAAACATGCAGTTGCCGGAAGTAACAATAACAGATCCTTCGTCGAAAATTATTGAGCACTGACATTATGTTTAAATAATCGTCTACCTTTGCTAGGTTTTCTGGTGTCATATATTCACTCAGGATACTGGTAAGTTTCTTGTAAGTCATTCCCAACTTCTTGTTCGTCTCTATTTGTTGGAACATTTGCCAGTGTACAATTACATTTGTGCAGTTATGTTAAGTTTCTCACGGATTTCGGAAGCATAAAGACTTGGCTTTTGGAGCTTTTAAATTTCGATTACTTCAGGAAGATCAACTGTTGGTTAGGCTCACTGCCTCCACAAGAAAATGCCTACGTTGTGCTGTGGAGGGCAAAGTGTTTGCACGACTTTGCGAAGCGCTCCTTTTGTTACTTCCGTGTTGCAGGAAATCTCTGATACCCTTTAATATTCCATTATTGTACAGATCAACGATCTCTTCCCTGACACACAGAAGCAGTGGTTTAGCGGGCTGGTTAAATCCACCAAGGAAATTTCTAGCCATTCTGGGTCTACATGGAAAGTGACTACCACGAGCGAACGAGCGCATCACGCATTCGTGGTCTGTCTCTCAGTTCCGTGCGAAAAAAAAAAAGCACACAGCCACAAAATAATTTTTAAAAAATTATCATATGAAATAACGTCAGATGTCCCCTTTTCAATTATACCATGGGTTTTCAACTATTTTCAATTTGATTCACAATTGTTCGGTTGAAGGTTCGACGAATGATTTCATTAATTGAAAAATGAAATCGGTGAATGAAATATTTTATAAATGTCTGAAGTTGAGCGTTCATGCGTGAAGCACGTTGACTGTAAAAGTTCATTTGTTCCTCTTTAAACATGCACCATTGACAGTAATGAACCAAAGAGCAAAAGTAAGCTGCTTGAGCTCCAGACGGCTGGGGCCAAAACATCGCCAGCTGTGTATAACGCATCATGTGCTATTTTAATTTTGTGTTTTTCTGTTAAGCACAGGCACAGTTTGATTTTTTGGTTAGTTTTGCTCTTAACCATTTCTGTCAATAGTTGATGTGTACTTTTTGCCAGGATTTTGTTTCTGCTTTTGCCTTTCTTATCAGCAAAAACTTTGCCTAATTTTTTTATATCATTTGCCTTTTTCCACTGCTGCACATATAGAAAGTATTTAGTTCATGCTTGAGGTTTCACACACAGGACCATTCTGCCTTCGACACTAACCTGTGAAGGCTCTTTTTGTTTCTCCAATGTAGGTTTCACCACATGTGCACTCGGCGTATGCATGATAGATGATATTTGATTTGTGCTGATTTTTATTCTTGTTTGCCATAAGATGATAAACATAAATCACTCATCCAGAAAAGTATTCCACAGTTTGTTTATAAAACATTTGAAGAGTCTCTCGTTGTCTTGGGAGTAGGGTTACTTGACCCATACAATCCTCCTTTCTACAGCTGGTACATAGGTGACTGGTTCTCAAAGAAAGTAGAAAATGAACCCAACTAACTATTCGAATGCCTCAACTTTTACCATTAAAACATCAAATTCACAGTCAAGGAAAAGTCCAACCATTTCTTTTATTCCTGGACACCACGTTTAAGTATCAAGACCAAACATTCCACTGCCGTGTAAATCACAAACCAGGCAAGGTCCAAACCCCCTTGTCCTCCCAAGTACCTTTACTAATTGAAAAAGAAACAGCATCATGCCCTCTGGCACTACATGGAACAAAGCAGATATCAACCAATCTTGAATTTGACATAGAAATCACCAAAAAAGCTATCTCAGAGCAGTATATCCAAAGCTACAATCAAACAGACAAGGAAGAGGGAGGTTCAAAACCCAGGATATATGTTTGAAGAGAGAAAGAAAGTATTTAATATCAACGTTACCCTACTCTCAAGCCAACAAGATTGGCAAACATTTTATAAACAAACTGAGTACTTAATAATTTATGGATGGGCTATTTATTTTAATTGATCATCCTATAGCAAACAAGGAAAATCAAAAGTTTGTTCAATCTTAAACATAAAAACAGGCACAAATTAGATGTCATCTTAATGCCGAATGTACTTGTGGTGAAACATACATTCGAGAAACAAAAAGAACTTTGCCATGCAAAAGGCAGGAAACGAGAACATTAAATCTCACAACTTCAAACCAACCCGTCATGTCACAAAAGATCCAACCCACATGCATACGCACACAGCATCGCATGCACCACTTTTCAGAGGAAAATAATAGAGGGCCTGTTAGATGTAATTGCTCGAGAAAAACCAACTTTAAACAAACAAGTACATTGTTTTGTTGCAAAACTGTTCTCCTTGGGAATAACCTAATTGAACAAAACCAACTTGTATGTAAATTTTCACCACTTATTTAATACCACTGATCATGACTGCACAGTTGAAAACGTTTTGGTTTTAGAACTTTAATTACATTTTTAGTCTTTTCATAGACAAAAATTTTAACAGGCAAATATTATGACAACATTATCATTATTATTATAAAATGTTATTAATTTATTATTAATTTAATGCTGTCTTAATTGTTAGTCTGTTTCCCTTTTATCAAGGTATTCTTTTCTTTCAGTTTGTAATTATTGTTCTGCACTTAATTAATCATTTCGTACTGTAGAGCTTTAGAAGATATTTACAGTAATTTGCAATACAATTATTTTGCAACTGAATTGGGTGTCATAATTGATTTAGTGGTGGATAATTGTTATCTGAAAGATGTTTTGTAACAGACAATTACTTAAATTATATATGATTGTAACTGAACAATGTTAAAAAATATGTCAACTTTGGAATGTAAAATGATTATTAATACAGGTAAGAAGTAAAGTGAAGATGTGTTTTGATTTACAGTGGTAGATTCCTACTCAGCATGGTGTGGACCATGTAAAGCCATTGTCAGCTCCTTCAAGAGACTAAAGAATGAACTGGGTGATGACCTGCTTGTGTTTGCAACTGTAAGTTTTGAACATATGTTTTTCCAAGCATCCAAACAAATTTTGTTATATGTGCACTTGTCTTTGAATTTATGCACAGAATGTCTTGTTCCATTTTTTTACAACTGGTTTGTGCAGCATTCTGATTGGTCTGTACTTTGTAAATTTAATATGTGTTTTTACCCCTTGAATTTAATTTTGTGAGGTCTACCTTACTTTCAATTTGAAGTCTTCTAGGTTTGTAAAACCAGTTGAAACTGCAGAACGTTTCAGCAGATCGTTTGTATGAACCATATTGTGCAAGTGTGAGTGGACGGGATCTGTTGTCTGTTGTCTGTTGTCTGTTAGCTTCTGTTGCGATTGACCAATCTGTGGACGGGATCTGTTGTCTGTTGTCTGTTAGCTTCTGTTGCGATTGACCAATCTGTAGAACCAAAACGGATTGGGAACTAACTTCAGGAATAAACGTCAGCAGAAAAGAAATCAAGTTTAACCCATTGATGCCTGAACGTTTTTAGCGCGCACCCACCCCTAAATACCTGGCTCTTTTACGGCATTTAATGCAAACGTACGAGTGGAAAAAATAAACCATATGCGCAGTAAATTCAGACAAATAATTAGTTCCTGAAGTAAACTTTTATTCCAACTAGACATGTTGAAAGACTAAT
This sequence comes from Meandrina meandrites, assembly GCA_963693305.1. Lineage (NCBI taxonomy): Eukaryota > Metazoa > Cnidaria > Anthozoa > Scleractinia > Meandrinidae > Meandrina > Meandrina meandrites. The sequence goes on from OY855915.1 coordinate 15,294,255, forward strand.
TTATGAATTGAAGAGTTTATCAGCCTTGATAAATTGATCCCAAACCAAACTTCAAGACAGCGACAAAATTTTATTCACATCCGCGCGTGGTTTTAGGAGCTTACAAAAACACACAGACTAATTGAACAAAGTCTAAAAAACGTCCTAAAATACTCAGGAAAAAGGTAGGTTTTCATTCTGTACAACTGACACTGCCATTAATTCAATAGTACTAAGGTATTTCCTTGGTGCAGAAAAGCAGTAATTCGAGATGACAAAAATATTTACAAATCACAGCGGTGCGAAACAGGGAAAATCACTGACCAAACTACAGGATTCTTACCACTAAATGAACACTAGCAACGCTTTCTACGCTTTCCTTTACTTTTAATGTTAATCCCGGGGGGGGGGGGGGGGGGGGCACTTCCTATAAATGGGCTAATGGGGATGTGCTGCTGGATGGGGTCACATTTTCACGACAGGACTGACTATAATGGGGCCGTTTTTTCAAGCATTTTTTATAGGGTGACTAGAATGGGGTCACACTTTTGCGGGATTTTGAGAGTAAGAAAAATCTGGCAAGTTGTGATTTATAAACGGAAAGATTCGCCAAAAAAAAATGTTACCGTATTCATAATTTTGCTGTTGTTTAATATTTGACAAACGGCTCCCATTAAGTGACTAAGTTGGGGTCGTGAAAATTACATTTACCCAAAAGTGACTAAGATGGGGTCTATAATTGGCCATAGAATATGACTATAGTGGGGTAGGGGTTCTGAGAGACCAGCGGCACATACCCAACAAAGATTGGTCCAAGTACCCCCACCGGGATGTTAATAAACATACTCCTTTGTATTTTCTGAAGCACTGTAATAATTTTCTAAAGCTATAAACACAACTCAAAACAAAGTCTCAGTAAAAAGATGCGTATCAGATAACGACACGTGCATGTCAAATCTGTTCGCTTCAAAAGCCCAAAATTCCGAACTAAAGATTAATAAATGAAAGAAACTTGAAAGAAACTTTGTTTCGAATTAAATTTTATTAAGGAATAAGCCAAGAAATGGATTCAAAAGCATCAAAATATCAAAAAATTTCAAAGCCGTGTTATTCTGCATCAAGAATTAATTATTCACATGTTCACGCAAAAGCGAAAGTTTTAATTTTAGCCGACGGCTTTTGCAACCTCGTACCCAGGCTCTCTCTCCTTTTCCTCCCTGGGAACGAGGTTGCGGCTTTTGCAGTCAATTGTTCACGTAATGGCTTTACAGATCCTTCTAAAAATTCAACCATATTTGAAGCACTACTGTACATTACCATTTTTTGTTTTCAAAAGTCTTGAGAAGCCGCATTAAGTTCGTGTGTTGGTCCGTGATTTGTATTCAAAACACATTTCGAAGCGCCATGACACCGTGTCTTCGCGGCCGTGGAAGGAAGATGAATCCGTCCTCAGTGAGGTTTAAGCACTCTGTACTTCATGATTTTCCATTTTAGAGCCACTTCTTTTCATTTTTAGCCTCAAAGAGGGAATGAAAAACAAGGCCTTGAAAGTTTGTAAACAAGAGCGGTGATGCGCGATAATCTTCTTCTACATTTTGAACGCATGAGTCAAGACGAAAAATCTTCTCTCTAGGACCCCTAGAGTTCTCTAAAAATGTGCGCAGAAAACAGATTCTGATTGGCTTATTTGCCCTTATGATCCGCAGAACAATAGGGAAACCAAAAAGTCTCCAGGGAGGGCATTTGTCACGATGTGCTTTTTTTTTTCGGGCAGTTACAGGCAGCACAGGTATTTCAGGGGTGGTTTTCGCATGGGCGGTTACGGGCGGCACAGGCGCCGATGGGTTAACTCAGAAAGAAATCACCGTGTAGAACTCAAAGCAAAACAATCCCGGGCAGTTAGAAAGGACTATTATTCTAAGTATAAACAAAAGAGACAAATTATTTTTGATGTGTTTTATTAGATTTAGTAAACAGAAGTCTTTACATTCTTTTAAAACAAAAGGGTTGAACAATTTCAAGACAGTGTTTGACCTTGTATTGTATGTAGTACATTGTCACGCTACAAGATAACGCAACATTTGTTAAGCAATCATTCAACACAGGAGTTGTCAGCTACTTTTATTTATTTTAATTTTGTGACAAATTTCCTGAAAATTCTTAAAGACCCTTGTGAAATGTCATCGCTTCTGCATGCATTGTGTGCCATTTATTAGAATTTGAAGGTACTGTGTAATGCCCATGTACAACTATCATACTGTTATGATAAAGGCAAAATTTTCATTTGTCATGAGTGTGGGACAAATGCTACCGTATTTCTTTTTGCAGGCTGAAACAGATTCTATTGATTCTTTAGAAGCTTATAGAATGAAAAGTCAGCCAACATTCCTGTTCTATGCTGTAAGTATAATATAAACCTTTCTAGGGGTTGCTGTTTAGTTTTATGGTTACTACATGTATCTTATGTGTAACATAATACTATCAAACATGTCAGAGACTGTATGTTCACAAGGTGTACATGTGTCTAGTGCTGGGTAATTGAGCTTTATGCATTATTGTATTGTACCGTTACTGAAGTGCATTATTTAGGATTTAAATTGTATAGACTAGGTGTGGAGGAAGGGTCAAAATATCAAGCTTCAACAGTGTAGCAAAGAAATAATTATGGGTAGAAATAATTAATAAACAGGTGCAGGGTGATCAAGGAAAGCTATCTGGAGTAGAGGTTGCATAATTTTTTTGTGTAGCACAACCCGGCATAATCAACCGATGACAATCGATCATCGGAAATCCAATCGATCAATCGATACTAATCAATGTCAATTAGTTAATTGTTATTGATTGCTATTGGCCAATCGATGACCAATCGATAATTTCAAGCTTGAATCCTCAAATGTCATCGATTGCCATCGATTATCATTGTCTATCTTTTGATTTCAAGCAGATTGTTTTCGATCAATTATCTATCAATAATTCCTGCAATACGATCTGTGCTAGTTCTGCACGTGGTCATGTTCTACTGCCCGGGTCTATTACTACTGCTCAGAAGAAGAGAGGCGATCGCGGCAATGTGTGGAGGGTGATTGATGATCGCGGTCAACTGGCCTGTGAGGAACGAAATTTTAGTTTAACTTGCATAATATTTCCTGAGATTATTCCAGTATCCTTGTTTGTTATTTCCCCCGATATCAGGCTTATATTTGGTGTTTATTCAGTGTATCTGCTTATTTCGGTAGCATCCTCACAGGCCAGTGACAGCTATGGCGATTGATGACAATTGATGACAATCAATGATAATCGATGACAATCGATAAAAACCGATGGCAATTAAAAAACACACATTTTTTGGCCATCGATTGGTCATCGATTTCTGATATCAATCGATTAATTGTTATCGATTGGTATCTATTGCCATCAATTGTAAGTTGTCGATTATCGGTTTCATCAATTGATCACGCTGGGAGCACAACCTAAGAAAAGCACACACTCTGATTAGTTGATTAATTTTATTAATGTCTACTATTTCCCCATGGGTGGAGGCTAACAAATGCCTTCAACTTGAGCGCGCGTAATGTACATTTAAATCAGTTAAAATGTGTCTTCACCATTAAATTGTGTACTTGCACTAATCAATGTTCATCCCGTTTGGATGCAGGGTTTTGCGCGTACTGTCTGTTAACAGCATTTTTCACACTGATGAAGAGACAGAAGTTTCGACATGTCTGAGAAGTTATTGTTTTATAGCACTTCAAAAACTCATTAATAATTCATAGAGAAAATACAAAAGAAATTAGAATAAATGTTTAGTGAGTGTCTTTATATCTGATAAAGACACGGCTAAACTTTACGTCCAATTTTGTAGGCCAAAATAACCCCAAATCTAAATATTAGTGCAAGAATGAGTTGATTTACATCAAAAGATTTTGAAGCCGTTCAATAAATTTGCAGTTGTTGTTTTATCAAGTCTAAACCACTTGGCTGTGCCTTGTGTTTTAAACTTGATAAAACACTGCTGCTCATTTATTAAACATTACATTGACAATACTTTAAATTTATTTAGCAGTGTATGCAACTGTCATGAGAGCACATTGTGTTGATGTTTGTCGCGGTTCCGAATCGGTAGTTTCGGGTTTGCTGTGATCAACCACATGCTCCAACGTTTGACTTCACTGATTTATTTAAGATTACGAGTCAATGGACATCAAAGCATGCGAAAAATGTGCGTTACGCGAAAAATCGAATGGAAAAGAAACACTGAACAAATTGATAAGTAAAAGAAAACAAATGCGAAACTTACATTACAATTCCTGACTCCTTGTTTGAATCCAAAACAAATATCTCCAGAGTTTATACAAATATCTCCTTAGTTAAACACAATGTCTCCTGTCTCCGAGCTAATTCCGTTCTATCTAAGTTCGATCAAATTACGTTTACAAAAATTATAGATAAGTAAAAAATTAACTAGAACAAAAAATAAAAATAAACAAGCTAGGGTAACGCAATGTCAACGTTCGTGACACTCCTCGCCCAAGGATTGAAATCCTTGCTTATCAATGTTCAAATCAAAGTTTTAAATCATAGTTAATGACAATACGTGACAAGTCCTTGTTCAAACTGTCTGGGCGGTCCTGAACATTCAAGTTTCCTCTTCGTGCTTGAGGAGTAGGACAAAACTGCATAGTGGTCGGTCGTACGTTTTCACGCCTCCTTCTTTCCACACTGTTAGGGCCGATTCGCACTAGCGGACAAGTTTTAAATGTCATAACATTTTTGACAAAAACAAAATTGACGCGACAAGTCAGAGAAATTTTGAAGAAAACAAAAGGTGTAATTATTATTACAATAGCTCTGCATGTGCCTCTGGCATCCTGGTACATTTCTCGGCACGGTCGTCTTGTGCAAATATCAAATAATCAGGCAGGTCCACGTGGTGAAAAATTTTAAAACGATTTGCATTTGAAGTGCGCGTGTAGTCATGTTTTTGTGCTGACCTGCGGGGAAAATGTGCCAAGTAAACTATTTCTTTTCCCCTCCATTTACCGGCACAAACTGTTTCCCTCCGCATTCATTTGTTCCAACCCCGGTATTACCATCCTTCCACAACCTCGCCTCGGTACACAAACGTGTTTTGCCGCCTATCGCGGAAAAATTTCGCGTGTTGTTTTTTAGTACAATCCAGACCAAACACAGTAGCCAATCAACAACGTATTGTTATCTGGCATTACGAGGGGCGTTGGAATGCGACTTGTCATGACTTTTCCTGCCTTGAGGCAGGACATCGGCCCCTTTGAAGATTTGTCCTTTTTGACAAAATTTGCCCTTGTCCAACAAGTCGTTCGCACTTGTTTTTGCGATTGTTTGACAAAATGTATCGCGCGTGCAATGCGGACCAATCATAAGACAACTGCTTCTTTGTTTTCCTGAATTGTTTGACAAGTTCTAGGTCTCAAAAAACGTATTCGCACTTGTTTTCTGCGACAAGTGACACATAAATGATGAAATCTACCGATTATTACAAAATTTGTCTGCTAGTGCGAATTGGCCCTTACTTTAGCTCTGCGTACCTTGCCGTCCAGACTTGGCGTGACTTCCGTTATCCTTCCCAGTAACCAGTCGTTCCGGTGAGCGTTGTCCTCTTTTACAAGCACGATGTCTCCAACGGCGAGGTTGCGTTCGCGTATCTCCCATTTGGTTCTGCTCTGCAGGTTTTGCAGGTACTCTTTTCTCCACCTGACCCAGAACTGATTGGCCAGGTACTGGGCCTTTCTCCACCAGTTACGCGCGTACAGATCTTGTTGGACGAAGTGGCCAGGAATAGGTCCAAGAGGGCGTGACTTCATCGTGAGCAGCATGGCGGGAGTTAAGGGTTGAGGTTCGTCAACATCGGATGGTACTGTCGCGATGGGGCGGCTGTTAACAATCCCAGTAACTTTGGCCATGAGCGTCACCAGTAGCTCGTGAGTGAGCTGTGTACGTCCTAATTCCAGAAGCATGGCGTCCAATACACGCCAGATCGTGCCAATTTGCCGCTCCCACGCGCCTCCGAAGTGCGACGCATGTGGTGGATTGAATATCCATTCGACCCCTTGCTCTGCTGTAAACCTTTGGATCCGCGTTTGGTCCATGTCCGAAAGTGCGTCGTCTAATTGAGTTTTTCCTCCCACGAAGTTGGTGCCCTGGTCGCATCTGAGTTTCTTCGCTGGGCCGCGAATGGCGAGGAATCGGCGTAGAGCGCAAATAAACGAGCTGGCTTCCATGGTTTCTAAAAGCTCGATGTGGATGGCACGGCTGCTTAGACAAGTAAAAAGGAGACCCCAGTGCTTGGCGTTGGCTGCGCCACCTCTTAGTCGTCTCGTTGCGATCTCCCAGGGGCCAAAAACATCGAAACCGATGTTCGTGAAGGGTGGGTTTGTCTCCAATCGATCAGATGGCAGGTTCGCCATCTGTTGCGTCAGGGTTGCTCCTCTTAACTTCTTGCAGGTTACGCAGGAATCTATGAGGCTTGATATTGTGCGATGCGCTCCAATGACCCAGTATCCAGCTTCACGGACAGCTCCGCTTGTGATTTGGCGACCTTGGTGGTGGACCTTTTCGTGAAAGTGGCGGATGATTAACTTGGATACATGGTGACCTTTTGGAAGGACCTTTGGGTGTTTCTCCTGATACTCGAGTGTGGAATTTCTAAGGCGACCACCAACACGAAGTAGCCCGTTTGGATCTAAGAAGGGATCAAGTCGCAGAAGGTTGGAACTTTTTGGCACTGTTTTCGTTTCTCCAGGTGAGGATAACACCTTAAACTCCTCGGGAAAGGCCTCTCTCTGTACAGCTTTGACGACAATTTCGCTGGCTCGCTCGAGCTCGGCTGCTGATGGAGGAGGCAGGTGGTTCCTGGTGGTCACTGGCTTCTTTGACTGCTTTCTCTCTTTGAAGCTCTTAATAACTCGGACGAGGCCGGCTATCGCACGCTTCACGGATGACCAGTTGGAAAACCGGTGGAATCTTGTGGTGTCGAGTTCTTGGGATGTTTGTGATCTCGTGACGCATGCGACGACTTCTCGTTTTACTTCCGGATCGTTTTCATCGAGAGGTATCTCCTGTAGTACGGTCTGAGGGCCTGGCCGTGTGCTCCAAAGAAATTCTGGTCCTGAGGTCCACCGGGACTCCAGCAGCTTGCCTGGGGACAGGCAGCGAGTCGCAAGATCAGCAGGATTGCTTGCGGTGTCGATGTATCTCCACTGACTTGGCTCTGTGGTGTTACGGATCGTTTGGACGCGGTTTGCTACATACATGTAAAATCTCCTACTTTTGTTCTGTATGTAGCCCAGTACCACCTTTGAGTCGGAGTAATAGATCTCTTCGTCAATTTTCACGTCAAGTTCCCTTCGTATCATCCTAACGGCGTTGGTGGATAGTACTGCTGTGCGATGTGCAGAGATGTGAATGGGTCCGCCCACTCGGTCTAGGCACATTTGGCCAGATACCGTCCAGCCTAAGTCAAATTTCTGAGCCCACGGAGCACCATTAGGACCATTTTTGCTCTCTCTGATCTTCAGCAGCTCAGGCGCATCTCTGCCGATAAGTATTTCGACCTTTGCTTTGGGATCGTAGGGCGGTATCTCCTCAGCAATCTCTTTAAGGTGCGGAAACTGTCTGGCCATCTCTGGTGTCACGATCTCTTTTTTGTCTCGGGGAATGTTGGCGCTCTCAACGAGCTGGGGAAGCTTCAACGTTTTGCCAGCCATGGAGCGCAACACAACACCGGAAACTCGTCACCCTGTCTTCTCCTCTTTCCCGCCACTGCACATCGAGAGAAAGTACTTAAGATTTGGCCCGGTTGCGCCTAACCTGTCTGCTAGGTTTGGACCTATCATTGAGGTGTTGCTCTGGTCATCTAAAATTGCGTAGGCGCGGCATGGCTCTTGAGCTCGATCTTCACGGAAAATGCCTACGAGGACGATTTTGCTACAAGAAACTCCACCACTGCTGGGATCTTGACAAACTGAGGTACAGGCTGTCTGGAGCTCCTCGCCGTGGTCCCTTCTTGTAGCTTCTGTCTTATCTTTGTGAAGGATTGTGGGGTGGCGATCATCTCCACACTTTGTACATTTCACGACTGCGGTACAATCGCTCGACCTGTGTCCTCGCGAAAGGCAGCGAAAGCAAAGTCCTGCTCTTAGGATACACTCGTTCTTGGCTTCAAGTGTTTCGCCTTTGAAAGCTTTACATTCGGATAAGGTGTGTCCTTTTCGTTGGTGGAACGGACAGTACTTCTCCTCTCCAGTACTCTTCTTAGGAACTTTGCCATCTTCCATAGTTGACTTTAACACTCTTGAGTCCATACCCGGTTCGCGTGCGTCGGGAGGGCATGGGGTGGGGTCATGAGTTTTCTCCTTGAGGCGGCACAGTTTTGTACTCGCCAAAACATTGGGGTGATTCTTTAAGTGGGCCTGTTCTTGGATCATAGTGGCGAAATCCTTGAAGCCCGGATACGTGTCATCGTATTTCTCCGCGTGATGTACCACACGTTTCTCCCATTTCGAACGGATGGAGCCTGGAAGGTTCTCGACGATGGGTACGATAGCCGTGGGGTAATTCAGGTACCCGAGCCCAGGAAGAAATTCAAGTTGACTTTTCACGTCAGCACACACGTCCACAAACGCCTGCAGCTTGTCGTTGTCTCCTTCCCCGAATTTGGCAGTTTTCCAAAGTCGTTCTATGAGAACGTTAGTGATGGCGGCGGTATTTCCAAAGCGTCTCTCCAGCTCGGCCCACACGTCTTGTAAGGCAATGATCGGGTCTCTATATTGCCTCTGTCTGTAGTTGTTCACGACTTTCTGGGCATCTCCTCTCGTGTAGCTTCTCAGATAGTTAATCTCCTGTTCGGGGGTCATATCTGTACCTTTGATGGGGCATATATCCTGCGAGGTCATTTCCTGCGGTAAAATTTCCGTGAATGGTGGTTCTTAAGCCAGGTGATTGTTCTTCTTCGTTAGCCGGTGGGGGATCTTTCGTTTGATTGTTTCGAGGCGTGCTGTGAGTGACTTTATCATTTCCCTTTTCGATATGTTTGCGAAGTTGGTCCGGACTCTCTGTCACGCGATCCACTGTTTTAAATGTTTGTTGTGCATTTAATATCCAGTCTTGCGTCTGATGTTTACTATCGAAGTGGTCGTTGAGGCCTGGAAAAGAAACCAACATGTCTCTCTCCTCTTGTTCTTCTTCTAAAGACTGCTCAATTGCCTTTAGCTTTGCTTCAGCGATCGCGCGTTTTTTGTTCGCTGTTAAGACAGCCTTGTTGCATTCGAATTTGGCTCTTTGGGTCTGGTGTTTTCTCTCCTCCTCTGCCTCGATCTCCAGTCGCTCACGCTCCTTTTCGGCCAAAAGTTGGTCGAATTCTGCCTCTTGTTTTGCTGCCGCGGCTTCCGCCAACGCTTTTCTCTGCGCGACGCTTGAAGAAGACGAGAAGCGAGACGAGGACGTCACGCGCGAACGAGAACGTCTGCCAGATGTTTGCGAGACTGAGTCTAAACGATCGCCTAAAAGTGGCTCCTTCATATATTTCAGTTCATCTTCGTGTTGTGATGATCCTGGTGATTTTAAATTTTTCGCCATGTCGAAGATACTGGACGAAAGTTCACAAATTTAATTCTTGGGCGGTGCGCCACGAGGTATTGCATAACAACACAACACAATGTTCAGTTCACTCCAATCTCCAATGTTGAATTAGAACTTCTCACTGTCGCGGTTCCGAATCGGTAGTTTCGGGTTCGCTGTGATCAACCACACGCTCCAACGTTTGACTTCACTGATTTATTTAAGATTACGAGTCAATAGACATCAAAGCATGCGGTGAGAACTAGAAATTACAAAAATGTGCGTTACGCGAAAAATCGAATGGAAAAGAAACACTGAACAAATTGATAAGTAAAAGAAAACAAATGTGAAACTTACGTTATAATTCCTGACTCCTTGTTTGAATCCAAAACAAATATCTCCAGAGTTTATACGAATATCTCCTTAGTTAAACACAATGTCTCCTGTCTCCGAGCTAATTCCGTTCTATCTAGTAAAGGTAAAGTCTGCGTCAAGCCTACAAAGTGGCTCATACCGCCGGAGCTTATCCCGGTTTCCGTAGCATTAAGCGACTAGGAGTATTTCTACTCCCCCCTGGATGCATATGGGATGCTAGTCCATCGTAGGGTTACCCCCAGCAGTATTTCGCCGGTACCCATTTATACACCTGGGTGGAGAGAAGCACTATGAGAGTAAATTGTCTTGTCTAAGAACACAACACAGTGGCCCCGACTAGGGCTCGAACCCGGACTGTTCGATCCGGAGTCCAGTGCACTAACCATTAGGCCACCGCGCCTCCGAGCTAATTCTGTTCTATCTAAGTTCGATCAAATTACGTTTACAAAATTATAGATAAGTAAAAAATTAACCAGAACAAAACATAAAAATAAACAAGCTAGCGTAACGCAATGTCAACGTTCATGACAATGTTTGTTGATGAGGTTAATGCCTTAGTTATCTCAAATTAGATTTGTTCCATTTGTTATTTGTTGTCATCAGTTGTTTACTTCCGGTCACGAGGTAAAACAAGTGATAATCGATTACTATTACCCAGAAAAAAATATATGAGATGCAATAGTTGATGAGTTGTTTGGAAATGTGACGGACTTCTGTCTGTAGTGTCTAACTTAAAATAAAATTGTTAATCAAAATCAATGCTAATTAAGGTGGCTGGTAATGGTTTCCAGCACTTACTGTAACATATGATTATATTGACTTTGTTTAATGCCTGACACTGTGTCTCACATTAAAATGATAAACAAAATTAAATAGTTTTAAATATTACGCAATCTTTAATTATGTTTATTGCTTGAATTGCGCCCTGTGGCAAAATTGTTGTCACCTTTCAGTAGACATCTGTTAAATTAGTTATAATTCAGTGTATAATAGTGTACTGTTTGTTTACTATGTGTGCATACTATAAACCATTCTGGTGACCACTGCAACCTAGCCAGGGTTCCAGTGACATTTGTATGTGTGTTTTAACAGGGTGGAATTCTGGTAAATGCTGTGAGAGGATGTAATTGCCCTTTATTGGTCAAAACTATACGCAATGAACTGGAGAAAGAGCACAAAGTTTTGGATGGAAAGGGGGAAAGAGTGCCAGTAAGTGATTTAAATAAACTGAGCAAAACAATGCTGTTATACTGAACTTGACTATGTTTAGAATATGAATCAAGCCTCACACAGCGGGGTCCTACTTAACTACAGATCTAGAGCAGTTGCTAAGGAATGGCGAAGGATGATTTTTAGTGGCAAGCCATTTTTGGATGTTAAGCAATGTTAAATAGTGAATTTTTGGGGGAGGAAACACCTGCTTGAAAAAAATTGACATTGTGAACATGTAACTAGTGCCAGCCCCAAACCACACGTTAGAATTTTAAATCACTAAAACTTGGAGAAAAGAAGTAAGAGTTTGGAATTTCTTTAAGAATCAGAGATAACGATATAGTCTACTTTATAATTCTTCTTATGGAATCACTGCTTACATGTAAGAAAGAAAGAAAGTCTGGAATATGGGTGCTTATTGCATCATAACTTTAATTTACAATAATGCAAATTTTATAAAACCCATATACAAAGACGTTCTTCATCTATTGGAGCCGATTTTAACTTTCAGATCAAAAGTATATGCCATTACAGTTTTAGGGCTTTTTGTGTTCTGGTCTTGCGAAACTCTTGAACAAAGTTGTAAAAGAAGCTTATCTTTAGGAGAGGCCCTGCCAGGGTAAATTCCGACAAGCGACATGGGCCAAAATGTAGCGACAGCGCTCAAATGCATGTCGATAAATTTCTGACAGCGTTGTGTAGCCTTGATAAAACGCCGACACGAGACATTTTAAAATTCCGACAAGCAACCTGGGACACCCCCTGTCAGGGCCTCTTAGGAGGTCTAGCTGCACCAGCTATGCTGATCAATTTGTGGAGCCTGTGAAGAACTCAGTGGATGTTCTAAACATAACTGAGCTAAGCTGATCAATTTGGATCAGTTTTCACATGCAAGCCTAAAAGATACTCTCCACCTGTCATGGTTTGATAATCAGGGGTGCAATTACAATCACCTTTTTGTTTTCCTGTTAAGAAACAGATTATCCTCAGCGTTTTATTGGATTTTTATGAAAATTAATAACAAAGACTAGGATATTTTAATACATGTTTTTGCATATAATTAATGCAATAAAGTCACTTCTATATTCCACCCAAACAACACCAGAAAAACACCATTGTAAAGAATCCACATTCACTGTGCTCTACAAAAAAAATTGTAGGAGGCGGACTGGACTGTGTGACTGGATCAACTCCAATCACTAAATAGATTTAAATAAGAAATATAGCAGCTATTCGATAACTGCAAAAAAAAAAAAAAAACAATACTGCAATAATTTGTATTCAAATCAGTGGTTGGCCAGAGTTCATCTGGTCTTACTTTTGTTCCTGCCCATTCAGACACTGGTAATGCTGTTGAGCAAGTGAATGATTGAGGGTTATTGCTTCCACAAAAATATCGTATAAATCCCAAGAAAAGATGTGTTGGTTATAATTGATAACAGGTGCCAAGTGATCAGTGATTCGAACTTTCCTGACAATCCCCTGGCAAGTGGACTTGGGTGCTAATTCTCAATCCTGTATGAAGCTATAAAGATTGTGAAGTTGCAAACAATCTGTTCAGTTATTAATTTGAATTCACAATGACTGATTCCTTGTAAAAGAACTTCCCATATGAAAGGGATGGGGATGCTTGATGTCACAGTCTGAGGGATTTTACTTGCAGATGTTGGTCTCACTTAGAATTTCAGGACAGAACATACCAATGCACTTAGCCATCTTGGTCTTGTTTAATTATAATTTTATACACTCAGGAAACACGAAAACCACACCTTGCTCTAGCAAATTTGAATTGAAAGTTACATTGAGCACACTGTCAATCACTATCATTGGCACAATTTTTGAAGCACTTTGTACTTGTACCACTGAGTCATAATTATTTGTAATTGAGATCACAAAAAAGAAATATTGGTTAAGACAAAAAAACATATTCAGCCAGTAAGACCCCTCTGTGATCAGATCCTCATCAGAAAATGTGATTTAAGACCCTTAAGGAGACCATCTGGGTGTGGCTCAAGCTTTTCTTGACACCTTTAAGATATCATTTAAAAACAAGAGAAAATGGACAATCCTTCACATGCAACCATAACTATTCCACCTCTTTCAAAAAGGAGGAAATAATTGCCCCATGGTCAACCATTTAATATCAGGAGACTGCAAGAATTTTCTGACAGGCTTACTTCAAATTGTGCTAACTGGGAATTGCGCTTAAAACCTCAAAATCATAATTTGCTCTGTGTTGAGTTACCACTTGCATTTATAAGTTGACAATATAGAGCTATATTCCCAGTTTTGCAATCATTAGCAAAACATTTTAATAAATTGAAAATTGTGAGTTGCTTGATCAAACTGTCAATCAATATTGGTACATTGTGTGCAATATTGCAGAATTCCTCTCGAAAGAACAAAACTGAATTTGTTTCTCATTTGGATCCTAAGGATCCGTGGACTTTTGTGACCAGTGAGTTTAGGTGACTTAATCAGAGTGGTTTTTGTTTTAGTTTGTCGATCAAGAAGCCCTAAAAGAGCCTGTATTTGATGAGAAAAAAGATGAAGAAAAAGAGCTTGAAGAAGAGGAAGAAGAACTGGGTGAGAACTGTACAGTAATCATAACATTGATATCTATGAACATAAAGCAATTTTAATTACTTTGTTACCAAAGAGAGTAACCCAAAGATAACATGCAGGTTGACATTATTCAAAGGTGTGACTAGGCTAAAAGTGAAATGTGACTTTGACTCATGTCAGATCTGTTGTAACTTTGACACATGTCAAATGTCTGTCAAAGGCAATATCAAAGGACTAGTAAGTTTTACCTTTGACATCTGTGCAAAGATAGTCATCCATCTTTGTCTCACTTTTAAAATACCAATCAAAAGTGAGCTGAGACATTGAAGCCAACATTTTGTGCTTTTGGTGGCAATTTCATCCCACAAGTGCTCATTAAGAATTCAAAATTTTAAGTGAAATAATTATTGTTAGTAGACTTTTAAGCGGTTTCCAAGAGTTTTATGACTCTACACTAGCTTACACATTGTAAGATTATATGATCAGAGAAATGACCACAGATGTATGCCAACAATTATTTTAAGAGAAGCCTTTATCCAAAACAAATTTTTAAGGCCAGGTAATGTTGTTTAAACGTACAAATATGAGCATTTCAAAATGTTCTCCATGGAATTGGATCAAATGTCCAGTAAACACTTTCCCTGCTAGCAGAGGCTCTTTTCCTGGTGTTCGCTGATGGGAGAAAAGAGACCTCTGCCATGGGTCGAAAATGGCTATATTGAGCATGCGCTGCGGCTCAGTGACCGAGCCGGCCGACCAAGCCATCATGTGATATTCGTAGCACATCAAACATCGACAAACCGAGATTAGGCTTACCAGCTCACTACACAATGTGATTCGTCCACAACAATTCCAATCAACTGATCGTCCATCCTTAAAAGGAACTGCTTGGATCGGATGTTTTCCAAGGTTTCCAGACTGCAGTAAACCACTTCGGCTTCTTCGAGCTCCTTCAGTTTATTGTCGTTGTCCAACAGCTCCTGCTCCATTTTAACAGCTTTCAGTTTGAGCCTTTGGCAGGACTCTAGCTTGTCAGATATGAGCGCGTTTAGCGGTGAAACAACCCCAACAAGTGGGTTCGATGGCAGAATTTTCACCTTCCCCGTTCGTGCAGCAAGTACAGCAACCTGGTGGATGAGAGTTTTCCCATGCCCGGTCGGCAAGTACGAAAACGTGTCTCACCCGTTTAAAAAATGAAACAAAGCCTTGAACTGCTCACCACTCAATTTTTTTACCTTTCCATCGTCGAGGTTATCCAAAACGGAAGAAAGCAAACTTTCTAACTCTTTATGATTGAACTCTTTTGAGCACGCCGACGAGCACGCCATGTTTGCAATCTGGGCTCATTAATAAATGACAGCGGAGTTAATGAAAAGAAATGCGCGAGACGCAATGGGCTCAAGTTGCGGTCAGCGAACAACGCAAGGAGCATGCGTTTTCAGTAGAGCCCTCCAAGACTGTGGACGGCGGTTGAATCAAAGCCATTTTCGACCCATGGCAGAGGTCTCTTTTCTCCCGTCAGCGAACACCAAGAAAAGAGGCTCTGCTAGCAGGGAAGTAAACACTATAATAAAGTTGATGCATGCTCAAATAGCAATCTTGGCAAATTGGGATTCTGATAACAATAATTTTAGGGCAAAAATAGCAGTTTTGTCTTTAAGGTCTTAAGTTTCCTTTCAAGTTTCTCCTTTAAGCTGAGTTTCTTCTTTAAGCTGAGAGGATGACTAGAACCAGAAGCATCAAATCTGCGAAGGAATCTAAACATGAAGGTAGCTAGTTAGTTAGTTAGTTAGAATACTTATATTAGCTTACCGGTAGGTAAAACAATCTAGTTAAATATGAAAGAGAATATGTGAACTTGTTGACTTGCTGGACACAATGATGTGCAAATTTTTTAATGTAAATTAATAATTTTGATATGCACATATTTGATGTGTAACAAAAAACACATCCTACAGTTGCCAACAATAGTATGTTATTTTCTAGTTTTTTTTTTTCTTTTTCCTGGAAAACGGATAGCTTCAAAAAGTTACTGAAACAAACTTTTCAAAAATGTCTGTTCCATTGGATTTTATTCCAGTGTTTGAATGGATCATTTACTGCCGACTGTTTAGCTCAGTTGGTAGAGCGCTGGACTACTGTGCAGGAGGTCTCGAGTTCAGGACCCAGACCAGACCCGACACTCAGGCTCTTAAAATAACTGTAGTGAGGAGAATATTGCTGCCTTTGCAATGATAGATGTCCTAGCTTGTCTTCTCAGACAAGGACGATAAACCATAGACCCCATCTCCTGCATCTTCACTGTTAAAAATCCTATGCACTCGTTGGAAATAGTACTGGACATGAAGTTCCGGTGTTGTGCTGTCAGAAATATTAGTTCTGTTGCTAGAGCTACTCTACTCTCCGAGAGTAAATAAAGTATTCATTTCACTTCACATCATGCTGGGCAGGTTTCACCTCAGTATTAACAGTGATCCATGTTGGTGTTTGCAACTGAAGATAGCAAGATTCTTAGCAGTTTTAACACCTTTAGTTCTCATCCACAGAATGTTGTTTCATTGTTTATCAATTACCTTTAACTGTTTGTTGTTGTAGTGGAGCTTCCCAAGCAAGTTACTTTGGCTGTTATTAAACCAGATGCTGTTAAAGCTGGGCTTGTTGATGAGATCATTCAGAAGGTAACCCCTCAGCTATTAATATCATTTATTAATAATTTGAATTCTACTAGTATAGAGTAATTTTCACATGATTATCAAAAATAATTGTATTTGCTTTTGCATTACTAGGCCAACCCCCCAGGTTAAGACCATTTTAGTCCCCATGGCGACTAAAATTTTAGAGCTGGCAACTAAATTGGAACCAAAGTCGCCAGCCTGGCAACTAAAATTTAGAAGAATGATTGAAAACATGAGCTTAATTTAGCAACTAAAAGTTTTCACTGGTGACCAAACTTGAGCAGTCGTGGCCAAATCGCCACTAAGGAACAAAATAAATGTGGAGGGTTCTACGCTTATTGATATGATTTGTCGCGCCACTTTTTCAACCAATCAGAAATAAAACCAAAACCAATTGTGACTTGCTGTCATGCTTTTTCCCTCACTTTACGCCAGCTAAATGTATTTGCCTCGAGTTTTGATTGGTTCACTGGATTGTCTGTCCTTTTAGGCTATTTTGGTTTTACGACACACATTTGAAAACCGTTCTATACTAATGCAAATACTGCAATCTGATCAGCTGGGTCATCTTGAAAAAAAAAAACACTATCAACTATTAATGTGCAGTGGCTGAAGGTCGTCTACAAAACAACGACATTTTCTTGTTTCTCCAAGGTTTTTTGAGAAGGTTTAGAAATATTACTCCATTGTTCAATTCCTGAGAAAGTCACTAAAAGAAGGACATTTACAGTAAGAGTAGTCTCCTTCACAGCCGTTATTTGGGCTCGTCACGCAATGCTCCCTCCCCCACCAACAGTTGCTTGAACCAGAACCACATTCCTTTCCTTTTGTTTCCACCCCAGTTGCTTTGACACCTATCGGCAAAAACGTGACAGTTGCTGTTAACCAAAAAGTTGTTATATTGCTTCAGATCTTGAGCTTAGATTCCTGTTGTACTAGGAATTAATTTTTTGGACATAAGGTTTTCATATTAGACGTGTGTTATTCAGGTAAATCTTTATTCTATTCGATGTCTGCTGGTGTGTGTCAAATTCAAAAGGTGGCAAACTGCCATCCGTTTGACGTTGCCGATGCTAGGGTCATGATAAGACACAACTTTTGATTGGTTTAATCGGTGAGTTTTGGCACGACTGCCTCAGAAAAATGCAAGCGAAGCTGTGATTGGCTAAGCTATGGAAAGGAATGTGGTTCTGGTTCAAGCAGCCATTTGTGGGGGAGGGAGCATTGCGTTACGAGCCCAAACAATGGCTGTGAAGGAGACTACAGTCACAGTTAAAAATGTCAATTTTTTTTAGTAGACTGGCAAATATTGCATATAGAGCTGAAAGTTTCAGACTGACCCTTTGGTCATCATACGATTTCACTCATTAAAAAAAGCGTGAAGTTTAATACAAGTTCATATGTAGAGAAGTAAATATAATAAGAAATCATTATTTGAAAGAAAATGAGTACACCTATTAAGAATTTTACTAAAACAATAATATTTGATTATTTTCACTCTTGATTTCTATGAGGTGATTGTCAGTGAGGCCAGAGGCCAGAGTCTTCATAATGATTGTTGTGGTAACTGTAAATTACAACAAGTATTTCAAGCAGTGTTGAGTTAATTAGTTTCCTGGACCAATAGTCAGATTTTCAAATTCATCCAAGACAAGAAGAATTGATGGGCCGCGAAAGAAAACGTCCCCCTGGTTTTTCGGTCATTTTGAAAAGTGCTCAAAAATAGCTGAATTTTGGCATGTGACCTTGTTGTTACTTGAGAAACATTGTTCTGAAGTTTTTTTCGCTGGTTTGGGTTTAGTTTCTGAGAAATAACGTATGCAAAAAACGTCGAATTTCGTAGCGGCCTTCTTTGTTATGCATTTCGCGAAGCCGAAACAAAAGAACCCTTTTGTTTCTACGAACAATGACCAGCGAAAACATGCATATGCAAATCAAATCAAGAGCAACCTTGCTTGTTTTGGGTTTATATTTTGCCCTTAAAAATACTGAAACAGCGTTTACCAGGCGTAAATCACGGCAGGATTACATGAAAACCACGGAGCCGTTAGCATTGTTAACATTTACATGAAAACACCGTCGAAAACCAAAGTTTTGAACGGTTTAATCAGTGCCACCGCGAATGAATTAGTTAACATTGGCTAAGCTTACCTCAAATGCTCATTTGAACAACTGGCACATAACCTTGATATGAAAAAGCAGACAGCGGGCGAATTTAAAAGATTTTGCTTCGACATTCGTTAGTTAGTTTTCCTGTATGCATGCAACAATACCCGGCATGTGACACAACACGTAATGTCGCGTCATTATTTGTTTACAAATTTCTCCCAGATAATTCCGCGGTGATTCCGTAGCACAATGGATAGCGCGGGTGACTACGAAATCAGCGCACGGTCAGAAGTGCCCAGGATCGAATCCTGTCGTGAGCTTTTTTTTTCGTTTCCTTTTTTCGACACCGTAAGACTAACGTAAGTGACTTTTTTGGGTACTTTTCTATTTAGTTGAGTAAAACATTGCCCGGTAACTTTTTTTTCTCTTCAGAGAGTCGCTTCATTCCCAAATTTTTTCCCCTATTTTTTTCTTTTTTTGCCAGCGAAAGCATGCATATGCAAATCAAATCAAGAGCAACCTTGCTTGTTTAGGATTTAAAAATACTGAAAATGGCGTTTACCAGGCGTAATTCACGGCAGGATTCCGTTGAAACCCACGGATCCGTTCACATTGCTAATATTTGTACAAAAACGCCGTCGAAAACCAAAGTTTTTCAGTGACAACGCGAACGAATGAATTGCATACAAAAAGGAATAATGAAAATGAATAGTGAATCTTTGAGCTTTTCTCCGTGACACATACTGGTAAAGCGAAAGCGAATTGCTGTCGCCAAAACGATGTAATAAACAAGGAACAAACACAACAAAGTCCCATTCAGATAAATAAATAATGAGGCCACATTACGCGCGTGCGACAGGCTTGCAAATTGTTTGCAGAAAGCGATTTTGATAACAAACAAGGAACAACAGTAAAAGGACGGTATTAAATAATATCGAAAAAAAAAAAGAAAAAGGAAAAGAGATCGCTCACTCAGGGATTCGAGCCACGCCATTTACGATGTACTACGCTTGACGGGCAATCGCGCTATCCATTGTGCCACGACAGCATCACACCATATCGCATTATAACTTTGTAAACAAATAGCAAAGCGACATTACGTGTTGTGTGACATGTCGAATATTGCTGTATGCAGGAAAACAGCGCGCTGCAGGCTTGATAACGAATGACGAAACTACATCTTTATCATGTATTAAAATTCGTCCGCTGTTAGCTTGTTCACGCACCAAGATGATGCGCCAGTTGTGGATTTGAGGTAAGCTTAGTCCAGGTTAATTCATCCGTTCACGTTGTCACTGAAAAACTTTGGGTTTCGACGGCGTTTACATACAAATGTTAGCAATGTGAACGGATCCGTGAGTTTCAACGGAATCCTGCCGTGAATTACGCCTGGTAAACGCCATTTTCAGTATTTTTAAATCCTAAACAAGCAAGGTTGCTCTTGATTTGCATATGCATGTTTTCGCTGGCAAAAAAAGAAAAAAAATAGGGGAAAAAATTTGGGAATGAAGCGACTCTCTGAAGAGAAAAAAAAGTTACCGGGCAATGTTTTACTCAACTAAATAGAAAAGTACCCAAAAAAGTCACTTACGTTAGTCTTACGGTGTCGAAAAAAAGAGAACGAAAAAAAAGCTCACGACAGGATTCGATCCTGGGCACTTCTGACCGTGCGCTCATTTCGTAGTCACCCGCGCTATCCATTGTGCTACAGAATCACCGCGAGATTACTTGGGAGAAATTTGTAAACAAATAATGACGCGACATTACGTGTTGTGTCACATGCCGGGTATTGTTGCATGCATACAGGAAAACTAACTAACGAATGTCGAAGCAAAATCTTTTAAATTCGCCCGCTGTCTGCTTTTTCATATCAAGGTTATGTGCCAGTTGTTCAAATGAGCATTTGAGGTAAGCTTAGCCAATGTTAACTAATTCATTCGCGGTGGCACTGATTAAACCGTTCAAAACTTTGGTTTCGACGGTGTTTTCATATAAATGTTAGCAATGTCAACGGCTCCGTGGTTTTCATGTAATCCTGCCGTGATTTACGCCTGGTAAACGCTGTTTCAGTATTTTTAAGGGCAAAATATAAACCCAAAACAAGCAAGGTTGCTCTTGATTTGATTTGCATATGCATGTTTTCGCTGGTCATTGTTCGTAGAAACAAAAGGGTTCTTTTTGTTTCGGCTTCGCGAAATGCATAACAAAGAAGGCCGCTACGAAATTCAACCTTTTTTTGCATACGTTATTTCTCAGAAACTAAACCCAAACCAGCGAAAAAAACTTCAGAACAATGTTTCTCGAGTAACAACAAGGTCACATGCCAAAATTCAGCTATTTTTGAGCACTTTTCAAAATGACCGAAAAACCAGGGGGACGTTTTCTTTCGCGGCCCTTCAATTGCTCCTGGGAACTTTTCATGCTCACTTGCCTAATATGTGCCTCCAGAGGCCAATCAAGTCGTGACTGGCTGACTTATAATCATGCTGCCCTGGGTCAGTGAAACTTGAGAGCTGCTTGTCTGAAGGGCAACCTGAAAATTTTTTTCAAGCCCTGTTCCCTGTGAATATACAAAATTTGTTGTGTTTAAGTTGCATGAGTGCAGTTATTAACTGTATAAAGATAGCATAACTACATTTGAATGCTAATAACATAATTTATTTACAGGTTGAAGAATCTGGTATGGAGGTTCTTAAGAAGGAGGAAAAGATTTTGTCTAAAGAAGAAGCTGCAGAGTTTTACAAACAGCATGAAGGATCTGAACACTTTGATCAATTGGTGGAATTCATGTCCAGGTATTATTGAATGCTCTCCTTTGGGACATGCTTAAACTAATAATTCATTCCAGAGATTCTGAAGTAATTTAGTTTCATGGTGGTGAAGAAGTGTAAGGACATAATTAACAAGAAAATCTTAAATCCATCTTTTGCGATCATTGTACATGTGATGTTTAAACAGGGGGCCCTTTTATACAAGTGGTCAGGGTATATTCTAAATTTAAAGAAATGTAGGAGGTTATCAAAAAGGTCTTATTATGATAATCATAAATAATTTGGCTAGTAAAAAAATAAATGCAAATCTAGGTCTTATTTTTTAAATGTGTTTATTTTGTTGTCTTTGTAGCTCAAAATGGCAAACTTGAGTGATATGAAGGGTTTTGCTTGACTGTTTCTTCCAGGGGGGCTACTCGGGATTTCATGTGACAGAAATTTTGATCGAATTGGAGGAAAATCAAGACCCCCAAAAATTACCTAGCCATTAGGGCTTCCCACAAAACCCCCAAAATTTCTGGACCAAAAATCAACCGCCAAAAAAATCTCATGTCAATTTCTGACCCAAAAAAATTTCCAGATAGGGTTAAGAGATATTAAGTGATGTTTAATAAATCAGTGTTCTATCAAGTTTAAAACACGAGGCACAGCCCAGTGTTTTAGGCTTGATAAAACACAAACTGTGAATTTATTGAACGGCTTCAAAATCCTCTGATGTAGATCAACTCATTCTTGCACTACTGGTAAGATTAAGATTTGGTGTTATTTTGGCCTAGAAAATTGCATGGACCTAAAGTTTAGCTGTGTCTTTATCAGATATATATTAAGACACTCATTACAAATTAATTTCTTTTATTTTCTTTATGCATTATTAAATAAATGAGTTTTTGAACTTTATTAAGACTCATTCAATGTTGACTGGCTACACTGACTGTTTGAATATTTTTTAGTGGTCCTTGTATGACTCTGTTGCTGAGCAAAGCTGGAGACTCGCCTGATGTAGGTGATGGTACCATTGAATACTTCCGTGATCTTATTGGGCCCAAAGATGTTAACATTGCAAAGGAAGAGGCTCCAACCAGGTAATTTGTTCACAAAATTTTGTATTCCTGGGCATGAAAGTGAGACTGAGTATTTCATTTTAAATTCAGTGTTTCTTCAAATTGGAAAAGGTTAAGGTATTACCTGCATTTCCTTCCATATTTTGTTGTTTGAGTTAGGTTTTTGCTTTACATGCGTCGTTAAACTAGCTGGTTTAAATTTGTTTAAACCAAAACAAAATTCAAACAACACTTACATGTATACTAAATCTGTCATGTAGCTAGTATTGATATAACCAGTGATTGGCATGCAGCTAGAAGGTTATTATTCAGTATTTGTTTAAATTGATCTGTTGGCAAGATTGTTTTTAATGTAGAACATTTAAATTAGCTCAGTGGTTATAGTACCCAAGAGGGGAGGCCATTTCGATTCCTGATTTGGAGACTCAGATTTTTCCTTTGCCCCACACTCATGACAAAGTTAATGGGCATTTCATCTTTATCAAGATTTGAAATTTTGTTTTATTATGTTAGCATAATTCCAAAGACATCTGTTCATATCTTAAGGAGAATGTTCCTTATTTTTTCTAAATCTATCTGCCTCAAAGTAAACATGTAAGTGGACAGTCCCTCACCGGCATCTCACTTGCTCAAAACTTAGAACTTTCTTGAAAATGTCAAGAATCAAGTCGAGTTTTGAGGCTTTCCAGTTCAAGAAAACAATCATGTTTTTTTCTGTGGGATCAGATCTGAAACCTGGGCATTAAAATCCAGGTTACAAATCACTGCTATCTTTGAAATACTTGCCTATTCTGTCAACTTTTTCACTTTTTATGAGTGAGCTGGTGTCAGCTCATGGTGAGCCTTACATCAGTGATGGTGCGTACCGTTATAAATTATATACAAATTATGCAAGATGCAATTAGATTTCATGTGTTTATAGCTATGTAATTTAGATTGATGTTTTTGTTATTGTAGCCTCAGAGCTCTTTATGGAACAGATACCGTGATGAATGCAGTCCATGGCTGTGATTCAGCTGAAAGTGCAGCAAGGTGATTTTTCAGTCTTTCTGATAAACAAAGTGTTTGACATGCTAACGATTTCATACAAACTTAATGAAAAAGAATACACAATTCTTCTTATAACTTTCACACATGGGATTTAAAAGGAATCATTATTTTACATCTGTAAATGAATCATCTTCCAATACATACACTGAGGGGTTTTTTCCTTGTATGTGTTTGTGGTGATTATGGTGAGCATTTTTTGCTCACCTCAAAAGGAAAAAACAACCGCAGTTGCAATTGGTTCCCAGGGTACATGTACTTCCAACTCCCAACGAGGTATAAAGATAATTTTATTTTTAATCTTTTATAATTTGTATTTTAGGGAGCTCGCCTTCTTCTATCCTGACTTTGTGGCTCCTACTGTAATTCAGAAAAGAAAAAAGAAGCGGTTACAAAGGACGCTTGCTCTCATCAGACCTGATGCACTACGCACACGTAGAGGTACATACAGCACTGTAATAAAAGCCCTTTATAGTACATGTACAATGGAACCTAAAGTGCCCAGTCAAATTAATCCAAAAAGGATGTGGTGTATGTTGCATTGGTAAATAAGGAATGTCCATGCAATGATCAAATTTGTTCTCACTCTGATCATAAAATGTAAGTAGAACCCAAAATCTTTTTTGAATACCCTTCAGATCAAAACAAGATGCCACAGGTGAGCATTTATTAAGGCTACTTTGGTAATGCCTTAATTTCACGTCTTCCTCCAGTTGCATGCTCCGGAAAAAAGACATTTGAACCAAATAGTAGTCCAGTTCTGGCCTTCTCTCTGTCGCGCAACACTATGGGAGAGAGGGTCCAGGGACAATTGTCTGTACATGCTTGTGGTTAAACAGGTTTTTCTGATAAACAGCTTGTGCGCATGTGTATTTGAGATGGCTGTCAATCATCTCCGCCTCCTTTTCTTGTGCCGTTGTTGTACATGTAAGACCTTGTAAAACTCGGTTTTAACATTGAACTGATGTTAATTCTCAAGAACAACTACAACATCTGGGTTAGGTATATTTAAAATTTGTTTTCCGTAGATTCAAACGAAATACACAAGAAAATATGTTTGTGCGTAGAGATTACAGGATACTTTTTTGGCCATTTGTGTGTGATTACGGCCGTTGACAAATCAATTAAATTCTTCATTATAAATTCTATGGGTGGAATATTTGAATCCTGTTGTACTTAATTACTGAGCAAATACAAGGCAGTTGCACCATAAGTAAATGCAATAAATTTTAGTGGACAGGTGAAATTATTTACTGAGATTTCGTATGCTTTTTTTGCATGATTGCATTTGTAGGAAATATAATTAAACAGCCATCAGCAAGTGGCAACACGCACCAAAATAACTGTGTTTTTATTACATGTATTCTGATCAAAGAAATGCCGTTACAAATAGAACTGGATTTTAAAGAATTCTTCGATTCTGATTCAGCAAAAAATTTTTATTGGGTCATCTTGGATGATCTTCAGTATATTGTCGAGACAACTAAGTTTTTGTGCAGCTTTCGGCAAAGAGGCGGAGATGATTGACATCCACCAAGAGACAAGACATTTCTTGTGGACTTTTTGTTCTGAGGGTCACATGTGATTGGTTCAAAAACGAGTATGGTGGCCTATCATTTTTTACTTGTCTTGAATAACTTTCTTTCAGTAAAACAAATATGGACTGTTTCTCAGTGTAGAATAAGAAATGATTGTCAGAAACATGAATTTAGCAAGCAGTCATTACTTCTAAAGGAGCATTGGGACTCCCATTTTGTTTTCTTTTTTACAACTTTATTTGCCCATATCATTTTGTAACAACATCTCAATTACAATCAGTTGCAGGATCGAGATCTTTGCAAGCTCAAGAGAGCTTTTCAAAGAAGATCCCCACTTTTTTATCTTTATCTTTTATCTTTATCTTTTATCTCTATCTTTTATCTTTTTTTATCTTTATCTTTTTTTATCTCCACTTTTAGTTTGCTACTTATTACATTTGCAATCCATGGCACTTTTACAAGTTTTCTTTTGTCCTAGAATGTTACAGATTAATGTAGTTCTAATGTAAATGTAAATTATGCTGTATGTATATCTTAACCAAGTTTAAATACCTATAAGATAAACAATCAATAGGCAACGTTTGACAAAACTCTCAGTGGAATTACCTTAACAACACATCAATTTTGGTACTCACAAATGGCACACAGATTTTATAAAAGTTATAAAAATCTCTGATCCTAGTCAGTTAAAAGGTGGGGTTTTATTTTGCACAACTTTTATTTTCTTGTTGTCTTGATGTTAGATAGTATATTTTCTTTCTTTTTTCACATTCTGTACTTGCACAAAGTACCTCATACCATAATGTAACTAGCTTGTTTTATGACCATGAATTTTGTGTTGTGATGGTGAATTGAAGTGATCAAGACTGTCACTGCAGACCTTCATGTACAAAAGATCCACAGCAAGCTGCAGCTGGGACTTAAAATAATGTGTTCGATCTGCTTGAGGTCAATTTTCAGGCCAATAACATTACCATTGTTTGACGTCTTTCAACTTGTCTTGTGGGACAAGCACGAAAAAATGTTTTATTTTAATGTAAGAAGTGTGCACATTTTTTGGGTTATTAGACTTGCCCAGACATGCATGAAGGGGAGATACATCTAGTTGTTCAAGTTATAAATATGATAACAATAATAATATTATTAATCCTTATATTTCAGAGTCTATTCTTGGAAAGATTCAAGAGGCAGGGTTTACCATAGCCATGTCAAAGGAAATAACACTTTCAAGGGACCAAGCAGAAGCCTTCTATTCAGAACATAAAGATGCCGATTTCTTTGAAACTCTAGTTGGAAATATGACCAGGTTTGTTAATTCTATAAATTTGGTTGTTTTCTAAACTTTCTTTCAAATGATTTTTATCACATGTATGTAGCAGTACTTTTTTGTCTAACTAGGAAAATTCGGTGAAATTTTACTGAAAATTTGCCTGAAGCACAATTCTGCAACTTTTTGGTGATTAAAATTGTGTGCATTACTTGCACACTACTGTACTGGAAGGTACCGGTACCAGTTGTCTCTTCTGCTTTATAAAATGATTGTCCACAACAAAACCGCGCATATAAATCGTCTTTGGTAAGTTGCATCTGTACATTAATTTTGTTTTGTTTTGATGCAGTGGTCCAATGATGGCTTTGTGCCTGGCTCGGGAGGATGCTGTTGAAGGTTGGAGAGAGATGTTGGGACCAAAGGAAGTATCAGTAGCTGCTGAAGAAGCTCCAGACAGGTGCAGTAAATAGGTTTTGACTGCCTGCTGATCAAGTTAATAATGAATCTTAAGCTATAATTAAGTGACTTTCTGTTAAGTTGTCACTATTAAGCTGTCCCTGATCAAATTCCTTGAGTTTGTTCCCCATATTTACTGTGAATTTTTGATCTCCATGTAGACCTATTAAGGAGCTGACAACGGTTTCCAGCGCTTTCCAGCTCTTAAACTTTGATGGGTCAGTACTACAAATCTTTATCAGTTGCTGCAACAATAATGATATCGAACAAATGTCCAATCATTGCGAAATAAGTTGTGGTCAATTTCATGACGTCACTGGTTACTATAGCAACAGTTTTACCTGTTAAAAACACCCTTAATTTTCCCTTTAAGTGCAATTTTCGAAAATTTAAGGTGGCTCTGAAACCGCTCCAGAGAATTTCTTTTAACTTTGCAAAAAGTTGCACCTTAACATGTCAATCATTATTTAATAATAAAAAATGGGGGTCACCGGACTCGTTTTTGAGTTATAAGCACTTAAAGGGAAAATTAAGGGTGTTTTTAACAGGTAAAACTGTTGCTATAGTAACCAGTGACGTCATGAAATTGACCACAACTTATTTCGCAATGATTGGACATTTGTTCGATATCATTATTTTTGCAGTACTGACCCATCAAAGTTTAAGAGCTGGAAAGCGCTGGAAACTGTTGCGAGCCTGCTTAAGTAGATGCAGTCACTCAGTTTAGACTTTCAAATTGGCTAATTTTATTACATCTTGCTATGAGGTTTAGTACTGGACCTCGATCAATTGCCGGCATTCACTCACTCTATTCTGTTAGACAATTAATTTGTGCATTAAACCTGGATTTAAATTATGTATTTCCCCTGTCCCTTGTACTAGACTAGTAGCCTGCCTGAAACTGACCATAATTATATAAATGCCCAAATAGCTTTTAATATAGGATATTAGAAGGTGTGATAAAATGTTTGCATGACGATTGGTTATTTTTTTATTTACATTACTAACAATACTTACATACAAAGCTAACATTACTGACACCATTTACATGTACTACTTGACAATATGTTGCATTGCTTAAAACACCATAACAATCCTTGCATTACCTTAATGTTACTTACAGTATGAACTTTGAAATAGTAACATTTACTTTTATATATATATTTTAACAATCACTAAGCCAAACTAATTCCCGGGGGGGGGGGGGGGGGGGTCACTCCCATATATGGGCTATATAGGTATCTGCTGCGGGATAGGGTATGGTTTTGAGGTTCTCGGTCCTTAAATAGGGTATCATTTTTGCTCCTGTTGGCATTGTGTTCCCAGTGTTATCCTTAGATAGGGTATCTATTAAATTCTATCAGCTAAAATAAATGCCCAACTTAACATAACAAATGTTTAAACTATACACTATCCATTCAACTAGTACCAACGCGATTTTGTAAAGATTTGTGTTTTGCCGTGTGCGGTTAGCCGTTATTTGGATCGTCACCCAACGCTTCTCCTCTCAAGAATAGGGTGTCATTTTTCGGGTTTGGGCCTTCAAAAGGGTATCAATTTTCGTTTTCTTTATCCTTAAATAGGGTCAGGGTTTGCTGGTATCTAAACATAACCTTAACATTACTTAAGTATAACTTTTAAGATACATGTAATAGCATTAATTTCTTACAGTACCAACCAGCAGACTAACTCAAACGTCATAAACATTGGTACATGTAGCTGGTTTCTTAACATTACCTTACCATTATTTACATGTGATATATATGTTGTGGTTTAATTTTATATTTGGTTCAAAATTTTTCAAACCAGTTTGTTTTCATTGTCTTATATTGATTATCATAATCTGAAACAAAAGAAAATAAAAATCAAACTGGTTTGAAAAATTTTAAACCAAGGTAAAATTTAAACCACAACATATACTTGTAAACTGTGAGATATTAACATGACTTTAATCTACATTTTAATATATTTTTTTACAGTTGCTAACCAGTTTAATTCAGAACTTATTTGCTGGTTTCTAAACAGTTAGAAAAAATAAAAGAAATAGCAGTTAAGCTAAGGAAATTACATGCATTTTGATAAAAAACAATGACAATTGGTCAATAATGACGTAAAATCTAGGAATATTATATTTTGATGGGGTGATGGTGCAGACAACTCAAGCGCACAACACGTGTGTGAGCTGTAAACAACCAGTCCACTCCAGATTGCAGCTGATTGCAGAGTGTACAACATGGAGACAATGTGTGGATCAACCGATTTTTGAGAAAGGTTTCAAGTTCATATGCAGTTCTAAATTTCAAAATGCCTGGAAGCTAAATAGTATGTAAAAGTCTAAGAATGTTTCAATTATAATTGGTAGATTTACAATAAGTTTGCAGGATTGAAAGACTCATTCCTATAAACCATGATTTGTCAGACACAAATCACAACAGGCTAAAAGACTCAGTTACAACTGAGATTGGCCAGATCTTGACAAGACACAGTTCATATAAGCTAATATAAACTGAGATACAATAAATACAATACCAAACCGTACCATACAAATTACCATACCAACCATACCATACATGTACATACCATACCATACCATACCATACCATACCAACCATACCATACATGTACAACCATACCATACCATACCATACCATACCATACCAACCATACCATACATGTACAACCATACCATACCATACCATACCATACCATACCATACCATACCATACCATACCATACCATACCAACCATACCATACATGTACAACCATACCATACCATACCATACCATACCATACCAACCATACCATACATGTACAACCATACCATACCATACCATACCATACCATACCATACCATACCATACCATACCATACCATACCAACCATACCATACATGTACAACCATACCATACCATACCATACCATACCATACCATACCATACCATACCAACCATACCATACATGTACAACCATACCATACCATACCATACCATACCATACCATACCATACCATACCATACCATACCATACCAACCATACCATACATGTACAACCATACCATACCATACCATACCATACCATACCATACCATACCATACCAACCATACCATACATGTACAACCATACCATACCATACCATACCATACCATACCATACCATACCATACCAACCATACCATACATGTACAACCATACCATACCATACCATACCATACCATACCATACCATACCATACCATACCATACCATACCATACCATATCATACCATACCATACCATACCATACCATACCATACCATACCATACCATACCAACCATACCATACATGTACAACCATACCATACCATACCATACCATACCATACCATACCATACCATACCATACCATACCATACCATATCATACCATACATGTACATACCATACCATACCATACCATACCATACCATACCATACCATACCATATCATACCATACCATACCATACCATACCATACCATACCATACCATACCATACCATACCAACCATACCATACATGTACAACCATACCATACCATACCATACCATACCATACCATACCATACCATACCATACCATACCATATCATACCATACATGTACATACCATACCATACCATACCATACCATACCATATCATACCATACCATACCATACCATACCATACCATACCATACCATACCATACCATATCATACCATACATGTACATACCATACCATACCATACCATACCATACCATACCATACCATACCATACCATACCATACCATACCATATCATACCATACCATACCATACCATACCATACCATATCATACCATACCATACCATACCATACCATACCATACCATACCAACCATACCATACATGTACAACCATACCATACCATACCATACCATACCATATCATACCATACATGTACATACCATACCATACCATACCATACCATACCATACCATACCATACCATACCATACCATACCATATCATACCATACCATACCATACCATACCATACCATACCATATCATACCATACCATACCATACCATACCATACCATACCATACCAACCATACCATACATGTACAACCATACCATACCATACCATACCATACCATACCATACCATACCATACCATATCATACCATACATGTACATACCATACCATACCATACCATACCATACCATACCATATCATACCATACCATACCATACCATACCATACCATACCATACCATACCATACCATATCATACCATACATGTACATACCATACCATACCATACCATACCATACCATACCATATCATACCATACCATATCATACCATACCATGCTGTACCAACTGCAAGACATTTCCATCAATAGAAGTGAAAAAATCTCGCGGCATCTTTTACAAGTCAGTTGTTGAGATGAAGCCTGTGTTTTCTTTTC
The DNA here is from genome assembly GCA_963693305.1 of Meandrina meandrites. Classification (NCBI taxonomy): domain Eukaryota; kingdom Metazoa; phylum Cnidaria; class Anthozoa; order Scleractinia; family Meandrinidae; genus Meandrina; species Meandrina meandrites. The sequence continues at coordinate 15,325,348 of OY855915.1, forward strand.
TGCTTTTAGCCCAAAAAATCTATTTAAACAGATAATCCATTCTGTAGTACGATAGTTTGTTAATTGTTACAAAAGCTTTCATCATTTTCTTATAGAAACAAATATGAGGACTTGACCAAGTGGTGAGACAACATTTCAGAAATTGAATTACAGTGCGACTACTATTACCGGGGTCACCCAGACAAAGTTAACCAATCACAGAGCAGAACGGAAACAATAGATTTCAACATTTTTAACTTCAGCCAATAAAATGCCGAGTACAAAACAATGAAATTTCAACTTGTTCGTTCGCCACGAAAACAGATCGATACAAATTTTGGCTGTAAGGCACTGAGTTCTCAATTAATTTCGATTGTATCCCTTTTGAACTTGAGTAGTTGTGACAGCAACATTTTGAAGGTAAATATTAGCGATGTTATGAAAGAGAAGTTCGAAACAGGGAGAGCAACGACCGTACCGTTTGTCTCAACTGTTGCGTGGCGGAGCTCGCTCGTGACAATTTCAAGTTTTCTCTACGGCGTCAACTGGAGTTTTCACCATCGTATTACCATTTAGAAAATAAATACACGTGATGCTAGTGAAGGAAGACTTTCTGAGCTGCCTAACGTACCAGTGAAAGCGACGATCATAGTTTAGGCAAAGTGCGTGGCGTATTTGTAAACAACCGCGAAAACTTGTTCGCCAGCTTGATAAATTTAGTTTTCTGCTCTGTCGGATAATTGAGTTCCACCGAAAGCGTATCGGCCGTTTACATCCAAAGTTTCGGCAATTCAGGGAGTTTGAATAAACACGCAAAACAAAAACACTCAAGCGTCTGAGTAGAATATTTGCGGGCGTGGGTTTATTTCAATTCGGAACGTTTTATTCTTCAACATGCATTTCAACAACATGAACAGCCGACAACAACAACTTTGTTTGCGATCGAAATATGAAGTTACAATACAATATTTCTGAAAGAAAAGTTTATAGAGCAATTTCACTTGTATGCGTATATGCTAGTCAGTGTTGAAAACAAAACCGATTTTCCAGTTCGGAATTCGTCCTGTGTCTGCATTGTCACATTTGCAAGAAAATAGTGAAACGGCCGGCGGTTAAGTTTTTTTTAGAGAATCAAATTCCGCCACACAATTTGCCAAACAAAAAGCCGTCGCTTTCACAGAGATTGACATCGATTCTTCCAAATTAAACCTGCATGACAAATGACATTCATTTATACAGCATGTGAAACTACTCAAATTTTTAATTCTAAGCGTCAACGCTAGCTTATGCTATATTCAGCATAAACTGCATAGCTTCACGGACTTCACGAGTGAACAAATTGAAAATCAGTATTGTTATTTACTCAAACACAAAAAGTTGGAATCTTAGCTTTCACTGGTAGGTTATGCCGTGAAGAAAGTCTTTCCTCGCTAGTATTACTTGTAGTTATTTTCCAAATGGTACTACCAAAACTCCAGTTGATGGCGTATAGAGAACTTGAAATTGTCACGAGCGAATACGGTCGTTGCTTTCCCAGTTTCGAACTTCTCTTTCATAAACATCGCTCATATTTACCTACAAAATGTTGCTGTCACAACTACTCGAGTTCAAAAGGGATACAAGTTGAAATTTCATTGTTCTGTACTCGGCATTTCATTGGCTGAAGTTAAAAATGTTGAAATCTATTGTTTCCGTTCTGCTTTGTGATTGGTTAACTTTGTCTGGGTGACCCCGGTAATAGTAGCCGCACTGTAAAGTTCAATAAAGAGAAAATAGTATATATATATATGTTTGTTTGAATGTTTCCTTAGGTCATGCTGGCTTTCTTTTACAAAACTACTGGCATTCATTCCTTAATTAATTAATTATTTCACTACCACAATTAGGGACTGAAAAAAGGACAGGGGGTGCATGCAAGCTGCAACAGCCGATGTGGGACACAAATCTAGAAAGGATTGCGTCTCCATTTAAATTTATTAAAGCTAATTAAATAATATATCTTCTTGGTGTTAAAAACCAGACGACCTGGGAACTTTTGCACAAGATTAACCCTTTCATTTGTTTCCAATTTTTCAATCGCAAAAGCAATGGTGCTTAGGTGCAATTTTGTGAAACTTTAGAGGAGCAGTAATTGAACCACTTGTGACATTATTTCATGTATGTCAGAAGATTTCTGTGTCGTATATTACCAACACAGACAAGATAGATCTTTACATGACTGTGTGATTTGAATATTGACTGGAAATTAATGAACGTCAGATGCAAATCACAACAATTTGAATATTGACGGGAAATTAACGAATGTTTTAGCCTTTGTCTTTGGTAATCCCTGAAAATGAAACCTTGATCTTTCTCATGATCCCATGGACAAAAAAACTGAACATAATAAATGCTTTTTTGAACAAGGCAGCGACAATGAAAAGTCAAATAGAGGAAAGCAAAAACAGAACAAGTGAGCCAAAAAAGAAGGGTTTTTAACACGCATGTGCTATTGAAGCAAAATATTGTATGTGTATACATTAAAGTAAAATATAGTAAATCAGAACCTGGCTTTAGACAAAGGGAGCTCAACATTTAACAGAGCTTAGCAAAATAGCACCCCCAAATTAAGGAGAGACTGTTAAGGGTTTCACTGCAAAATTCATAAATTTCAAGCCATGATCAGTCAAAAGCAGAGCAATGTTAGTGAGAACTGTTCCCAGTTATACATTGTGTAAACTCCAGCAAAGAATAAATATATACTGGGGAGCTCTGCTTTTAGGCTTGTCTTAACGAATCTATTTAATTATATTACATAAATCTCAATGTAGGTTTGATGATCAGCCCTCAGAAACTTATTTGTGGATTATTAATATGCAACAGCAGGGGATAATATAATTATGTATGGGAAGAAAGATTAATTTATGTTCTCTAAGTCATTTGGACTCGGCTAGCTAGAGCAGTTGCCTTATTATAATTAGCTGCAGGCATACTGTGAATGTTTCATTGACTTTTTTCAAATGCATTAAGTTTACTTCTGCGACATACAGTTAATTAAGCAAGATCAGCTATTTCTGTTTAAGATTGCATAATTGCCATTCAAGGTTTACCTTTATGATGAACTGGGGGTCCAAAATGGAAGAATAGATATGAGCTGTCCTGATTTAATTAAGATTGCTAGATGTTCCTTGAATTGTTGAAGAATATCCTGTGACGTCAGGATCCTATCTCTATTATTTTCTTCACACAATAATGTAAGTAATGTGCTATCATGAGGGCAAGAAATGTTCAGGCAAGACTGAAAATTAATATGAAGACATATGGCCACGATATCTTTGCTCTTTGTTGCACAAGAAGCAAATTATAGTACTTGGGAATCAAACAGTCAGTCACATGCATGACACGTCCCTGACAAACACAGGATAAGACTTCAATAAACTTTGTTCATAAACTATTCTCCCCAATGGCAAAGCTCTTAAAAATTGCATTTTCTACTCCAAACTTTGCTCTGGCAACAATAATTTCCACAGAACGTATGTTGTGTTAAAGGGCACTCTTGATCATGAGCTTCAGCTAGTGGGTTAAGCTAATGCTTTTAAGCGTTTCTTCTTAAATTACTGATGTTTACAAATTTTGCCCAAATTCTGCCCCAAAATGCAGAATTCTGCCAACAGAATATCTGCTGCTGAAAGTAGTTACTCATGGTCTGAATTTTGGTGGGCACAGTATCCAAATCTCTATACAGGATCAAGAACCTTGATAGCAAATAAAGCAACAAGACTCTTGGTCCAAACTGCTTTTGTTTAATTTGTAGTATGATTGCTCTATTTATATTATTGATGGGATCAGAAAATTGGACTGTTGGAGTGTACTGAATTGTACTGATGGGACAATGGATTCATTGTCTTAATTGTTAATAAAGTGAACTGTTACAGTAATCTTACAGTAATCATCCTTTGCAGTCTGAGGCATCAGTTCCAAGTGGAGGAGAGTCCTATCAATCCTTTACATGGCTCTGACTCCCCTGAGATGGCAGAGAAAGAAATCCAACAGTTCTTCCCTGTTCAGTCTACTGTAGCAGTAATCAAACCTGACTTGGAACCTGATAAAAGAGGTTGGTGTATTTCATCACCTGTAACTGCAGTACCTTTATTAAAGTGCACCTGTCACAAAGGCTAGAAATTATGTAATTTATTGTAAGAATCTTGATCAACATGCAGAGAGCAACTGCCATCAATGTTTAATGCCCCTTATTTGTTGCAAAATTCAACAACTCGAGTCCACCACTCTTAATGCCTAAGATGTCGAGACTGTGGGAGCCTCTGCATGGGATAGTGTATAACACAGCCATGGAGTGTTTAGGTCCCTCCACCAGAAAGCACAAAGACTGGTTCAATGAGAACTGCAGTGAAATAAAGCAGCTGCTGGAGGAAAAACACTGAGCCTACAGAGCCACGCTGATGCCCCCAAGTTTGCAGCCAAGTTGGATGCTCTACAGGGTATCCACAGCACCATCCAGCAGAAACTGCACAAGATGCAGTACCCTGGTTAAGCAACAAGGTTGACAAAATCCAGAGTTATACACTCAGACAGACATGACATGACCTTCTACAGCAGCCTGAAAGAAGTTTACGGTCCTACCTTCTCAAGTCCTGCCTCTTCCTGAGTGCCAACAGATCAACACTGATCAAACAAGGAAACCATCCATGAGACCATCCGTGAGACCATCTCACCAAGCACTGTGCTGAGCACTTTGGCAGCATGCTCAACTGCCCCTTCTCTAACAGTGAATCCATTGACCCCCCACCACAGGCCCCAGTCACTGATCATGAGTCGCTGGATGTCACACCAACCCTTGATGAGACTCAGCAGGTGGCGGGGATTTTTTCTGCCAGAAAGCTTCAGAAAGAATTCCAGGAGAAGAGTACTCCACCTATGTCAGCCTGACCAAGACCTTTGACACTGTCAGCAGGGAGGGCTTATGAAAGATCATGGTCAAGTGTAGATGTCCCCTCTTCCCAAAGTTCATCACCATTCTGCAACAACTACACAACTACATGCTGGCCAGAGTACAAGACAATGGGGAGACCTTTGCACCATTCTCTGTCTCCAACGGAGTCAAGCAAGCCTGCACGCTTGCACTGACCCTGTTTAGGCTCACATTCTGAGCCATGCTGATAGAAGCCACCAGAGACTCCAACATAAGCATAGGGATCAGGTTGTACACTGATGGTTCTGTCTTCAACTGATGGAGATCTGTTTTTACAACAGATACCACCCACAAGTTTGTGTTTGCTGCTGACTGTGCCGACTGTGTAGGGCATGAGGTTTCTGGTGCAGTGGTCTTGTCTTTGCCCGTTGTACTATTGAAATGCTCAGAGATACTAGCTCTGTCAGAGCTACCCTACAATCCAAGGGTAAATAAAGTAGTGACTTTTCAACTCCCCCCCCGCCCTGAATCATTTCCACACCACCAGTCTGAGGCATATCCTTGGCATAATGTGTGGCAAGAGACAAGGTACCAAACATAGAGGTTCTTGCAGGTGTTAATCTGGCCAGCACCCACACCATCCCAATACAGTCCCAGCTGCATTGGGCAGGACAAAATGTCTCCCATGCTAGACCACCAGCTTCCAAAGAAACTGTTCTATGGTGAGCTACTGCAAGGCAAGGGCTCCCACGGGGAACAAAAGAAACACTTCAAGGACACTCTGAAGGCATGAAGGCCTTTGACTTCATTCCTGACACATGAGAGGTCACTGTAACGGGCAAGGGGCAGCTGCACATGAGGCCAGTAGAAGCTACAGCTGAGGATAGAAGGCAGGCCAGGAAAGCAAGAGCAAGCAACTCACCATCCACAGCCACCATCCCCTGCCCACGCTACCATTGTCTCTTTAGGGCAAGGATTGGACTAGTCGGCCACCTGGGCACCCACAGCAGATCTCCCCAACCCAAGATGACAAAATGGTCTTTGTTGACCCCGAAAACATGAACAACACACAACACACTGTAAACTTAGTGATAAGTGGAAAATAAAAAAAAGTTAAAGAAGGGTTTTAACTAGAATCGCATAGCTCAAAGAATTCGCGCGCTCTGATTGGCTAGAGATGCGAGGGTATTCAGCGCGGTATTGCGACTTGAAAGTGAGGCTGCACTAAAATCCCGGGTAAAATTCGTAACAGTCACCACATTTTCATGTTTAAAAGGTTCTATGCGATTCAAGGAAAATCCATTACCTGACTCGTGAATTCCACGTTAAATTTCACTTGAAAAACCGATATCGCACTCATCGCTTCGCGATTCGTGCGATATCGGTTTTTCGCGTGAAATTTAACGTGGAATTCCCTCGTCAGGTAATTGATTTTCCTATAGTATTGTGTCCAATATATAATGTATTTATATACAACAGTGTTTATATTCAGATTTTGTTTTTTGTTGTTTGCCTAATCCAGAGGAAGTAGTGCAACGCATCAAAGAAGCTGGTTTTAAGATTCAGTTTGAAAAAGAGGTAACTCTTACTAAGGATGTGGCATCACAGTTCTACCAGGAACATGAAGGAAAGGACTTCTTTGAAGGTCTTACAGATTTTATGGCTAGGTATGAACTTAAATTTCTATACACATAATTTGATTTAGTACAACTCCCTTCATTCTGTGGTAGTCATAAATGTATTACATAAGCATTTTCTTTTATTTGATTGTTAGTCTTCCTGTTTAAAGTTGGGATGTGTCTGAACAGTTAATGATTAGCTATGTTGTCATGGTAAGCCTGTGACCAAACATGAGAAAATTATACTTCTGGTTCATGTCTGTGACTCAAAAACATCTTTACCTAAAATCCTTATTATGTGATGTTACAGTGGTCCTACACTATTCATGGTGCTGACAAGAGAGGATGCAGTCACTGGTTGGAGAGCTTTGATGGGACCCACTGATCCACAACAAGCCCTAGAACTGGCACCAAACTCGTAAGTGCTTTTTGGCAAAACTAACACTATAGTTTTTTGTCAAGTAATTGTTTGATGTGTCATGCAAAGCCCTTTTCATGGCCTAAATGTACTGATAGTTATACTTTGTAAAGTCTGGAACACTTTTAATTTAAAAATTTGTTCTTATTAACCAAGGAGGAGGCTACGGTTTTGTGCAAAAGTAATGCAAACATACCTCACCAAAATTTGCGGCTTTTTGGGCTTTTCGATGAAAAAATGCAAACTTTCACTCAAATCACTTGAATCTTGATCAAGGTAATTAATGTGAGTACAAGCTGAAGGGAGGTGCGGTGGCCTAATGGTTAGTGCGCTGGACTCCAGATCGAATGGTCCGAGTTTGAGCCCTGGCAGGGGCAATGCAATGTGTTCTTGGGCAAGACACTTAACTCTCATAGTGCTTCTCTCCACCCAGGCCCCCCTGCCGGGGGTAACCCTGCGATGGACTTCAGCATCCCATCTAGGGGGAGTACAAATACTTGCTTCATGCTACTGAAACCAGGACAAGCTCCGGTCTGATGGGCCACTAGGCTTGTATACAGACTTTACAGGCTGAAGGCTATGTGTTTTGTCCTCACAACCATGGTCAAGATTCTCCCATATAGACTGACAGAGCTCAGTCAATAAGATGTTTTTGATATGGCCAAAATTAAATTTGTTTAATGCAGGTGGTTCACACTCACTTGTGAACAGCGATGAAAATTTGGACAGGAAAGGTCAAGATCAGCGGCAGATATATGTTTTCAATTTCACTAGCCTCTTTCATTGACTTACAGAATATTCTCATGGACATTTAGTCGCTTTTTAATTGTGTTGAGCACTTCTTTGGTTACCATAGACCTGCACAGGTGTCATAGCCTTAAAAGTTGTAAGCATGCTTTTTAGCTTACCAACCACAAACTGTATATCAGCACAACGCTGATAAGATGAAATACTGAAAAAATAATTGCACTTCAATACCATATTACCAGTATAAGAAATGAACAGCCCCCCCCCCCCCCCCCCCAACCCAAAACTGATATCACTTCTTAGGAATTTATCAGGTATCAAATTCAGCCACACAAAAACTCTACTGCATAAGATCAATCACTGAAGGGGTTAATTTTCAAAGATGTGAGACTTTTGAATTGCAAACAACAGAAGGCAAGGGATTTGAAAGGCGAGGCTGTGGAGGAGATTGCCAAAAAAAAATATCATGTGGAATGCTGCAGTTAACACATGGACTTTTTGACTCAGTTGAAAAAAAAAATGTTTTTGTGGATGACTCACATGCAGTTCAAGTTTTTGAAACTATTTTTTTTTTTGCAAATTGCCTACAAAACTAGAAATCATTAAGCTTGAAGAGTTCATTTTGCTTTTGTTTTTTAAGGTCTACAGTACTACTAGTAACCACGTTCTGGCCTTGCAAATACTTATGCTGGTATTTTGATTACTTCCCTAAAATGAGCTTAATAAATCTGCTAAAGTTTGCTCATTCTCTTTACATTTTTTCTCTTCAAGCATTTTGGCTCTTCCGTTTAGTATTTTCAGCAGAAAGATTAACCAATGTCTTAATTTGTATTTCAATTTGTGACTTTCTTACCGCAACTGTTTAGATTAAAAATCTAGACTGCAGTCAACATTGTTTTTGGCCAGTTTGGTAGTTCCCAGTCCTTGTGAGACATGACCATATAATAAAATAATAATAACTTGAAGAGCACATCTGAAGACAGATCAGCTTTCACTGGTTCCTGGGAGTGGTATCTATTGTCAGAAATTAATTGGATTTTTCTTTCAATCTATTATAGTCTTCGTGCACAGTTTGGCGTAGACACAATGAAAAATGCTGTGCATGGCAGTTCTACTGTGGAGAAGGCTGAGGAGGTCATTAAGGAGTTCTTTCCTGAAGTGGAAATTTTACCTGATGGAACTGTCAAAGGTTTGTACATTCCCTGATTGTTAAATAATACAAGATCATCATTACTTAAAGCTATTATCAGATGAATTTGGTCAAACTGTAGCTTATATACGATGTGTTTTTAGAATTTTCCTGGTAAAAAGTTCTAAAAAGGTATGATTAGGTATTAAATTTACCTTTTGGCCAAAAATGTCATTTTATTGAATTGATATCACATAACTAAGGACAGTGGACAAGGCTTCTAATTGCATGTGAAATTTGGATGTGGTAAGATATAACACTGCTGTAGCAAAATGTGTGAAGAGCCTTGATTAAGAAATGGATTTTATTTTCCGTCTACTAAAAATTTTTAACAGGGTTTATAGGATTTCATAACTGTTTTTATTGATGAAATCTTTCTTGTTCAGTGCCAAAGGTGGAAGGTGAATCGGAAACTATAGAGGAAGCAGAGCCTGTAGCAAAGGAGGAGATAAAGCAGCAACCTGATGGTATGTCTGCACAGGCTTCCCAAAGTCTTGTTACGGGCAGTTGTGGTTTAACTGTTAAGAATTCTAACCATTTCTGTCGGAATTAATTGTTATAATTGGGAAAAGCTTGAAAAATGCTTTATTGTGCCTTGTAATACAATAGCTGGATGCTCGAGCATGATGTGAGCTGCAATTCTCAAGTAGGTATAGTAAAAGTAAAGCCAAAAGACCAAAATAATCGATCTGGCAAAAGGATCACAAAAGACAGATAATTCAGTGAACCAATCGAACCTAGAAGGAGACTCCTGGATAATCTGGGAGAGTTGGCATGTATGAGTTTGTCACTCTGACACTCACTGTTTGGTATTTGATGCTTCAATCTTGGACGAAACCGGACTCATTTGGTTAACACAGTTCAGTTTTCCAACCCCCCCTCGCCCATTTCAATGACGCCAATGCAGTTGGGATGAAACACAAACCTCATAAAACAATATTGAGTGATGTGAGTGGGTTGAAATGTTTTTTACCTGCTTCCAAGTCAAGACATTTGTGAATGATGAGTGAAGTGCGCAACTAGTTTTTGTTGAAGATCATAGTCAAAATTCGCTCAGGTTTGCGCATTTGCTCATTTCAAGATTGAGGAACCAGCAGACCTAGCAGTGGAAAGCTGTTGCATCTTAGCTGGGACTCCTTAGCTGGGACTCCTGCGCTATGACTATGCACTTATGCATTATGCCAAGTGCTATGCCTTATGAATCCCAAGCAGGAGACAATACAGCTGTCCACTGCTACGTTTGTTAGTATCTCAGTCTGGCGATGAGCAAAGGCACATAGTGTCATTGACATGATAATGATTGCATGTACTATTGCCTTAGGTGTATTCCTTTTCTTCAAGGTTATAAGCTTGTGTTGTGCCAACTTTAAAAGTTATTTGGCTGGTCGTTTTGACTGGTGACTAGAACCACTGTTATTTCAAAGTCCTGTGGTGGTTGCTTATTTGTGATGTTTGACCGTAACCCATGATATTATGAATCAAATTATAGCTAGATTGACCATAAATTGACACCCTATGGCTCCTACCTAATACACTTTTGGCTTGCCTGTCATTGTTCAAGGTTAGATTTATATTACAACCAAGTTAAAATAGGTCTTGAACATATGTGCAATTGTAAAATATTTGTAGATACGTTCAGTGAACCTCTGGGAATGGAAAATGGTAGCATTCCCAGTGAAGCCATCAAAGCATCATCTGAACTTGATGACCAACACAGTGCATCAAGAGCGCGCCTTAATACCAAGCCTGAAGGTGAACTGATGGGAGCCTGGGTTCCACTGCAAAGTGATGAAAACCAGTGGCTCCAGGTGGATCTTGGGAAGGTAACAAGGCTGGTAAAGATAGCTTCACAGGGAGAGGCTGGCGACTCATCCCGTCATGTGAAAGAGTTCAGTGTTTCTTATAGTCTACATGGAGAGCAATATATACCTTACAGAGAGGACAGCACAGAAAAAGTAAGCCTAGAGTGTTAATGACCTCAAGTCAAATGTTGGGCTTATACATGTAATTAATCTATTAAAACAAAGATGTTAATCAGTCATAATTAACCCGGGCCCCTTTCGAACAGGAGTTGAACCTATGACTTTAGCTTCTGCACACTCATGAGGCCCTGCTACAGGAAGTCCGTACATTCCCCTGTCTGAATCTCAACCTTTTTATGTCAATATTTTGGGAAAATCCCACGTCGCTGTCACAGTGTCATGCAATAACAGTGAAGTTAATGTCTGAATTTCAGAAGTCTGGCATGTCTTTCAGCAGAGCATTGTTTAAAAACATAATACATTCCTGTAATTCAGTCAGTCAAACTTACTGCACTTTCCTTATTCAGACAGAAATTTGTTTTTAAGTTAACTTTTTTATACAGGAAATGTGAGACTTCAATTTCAAGTCTTCGGCATTTGTAGACTCAAGATGAAACTGAACTTTTTACAAATCTTTACAGAAAATTAATTTTATACGAAGCCAACAGATGTTAAGGTGATTCCACTGAATTGCATTGCGCATCCTTGCTGCGCATGAGTTTTCGCGTCATTTACAGCTTTTCTTTTAGGTTTTTAATGCATAAATTTAAAAGACATCCAGTTGACTACAATATGTCGCAATTTAAAGAAAAGTTGAATACTGCACTTTGAGATATTTTTATTTGAATGCTTTAAAAAGTACGTTTTGAGGTAGTGCTACTTACGCACGCACGCAGCAGAATCTTTAATTTCTTTCATAATCTTAATTCCAGTTTAATTAAAATAGTTTATTATGTAAAATTAAAGTCTATTTCGTTGAACTTCTTCGATATTTTAACGCAAGAAATGATTTTTTTCTAGAAATGATATTTCCCTTTTCGGATTATGAGGGTTCCTAGTATGAACCTCGTGGGTCATATGTTTACTATAATAGCCATCCAGGTTGCACAAAAACGAGCACGGTGACCCCCATTTTTTAAATACTCCTTCCTTTTCAGTGGAATCACCTTAATATGTCTCGCTAAACTTAAGCAAAGCAAAGCCCTTTTGATAATTTAACAGATGAAAACAGTTTAAAGAGTTTTGGCCGCAGAGGAAACTGTTTTCTTTTTTCCCCTAGTATAGTAGGCACTACTTAGGCCACTTTTTGCGGTGGAATCTCATTAGCATGCGGCGGAATAAATCAAGTAGGTTACGTGGGTAATAGTGCGGTGTGGTGTTCATTAAGTATAATCGGTTTGATGGGTTTGCCATGCTCTATTTTTCTCTTGGCTGTTGTAACTGGTTTGAAATGTTTTTGCCTTGTTCTTGGATCAATGATGTCATAATTTACTTTAGCGGTATTGCACAATCAGTACCAGTTCTTTTCATTTTATTTAAAATCACTGAACCATTCAGTCTAATTATGCAAATCTCTTATGGCGTTAATCATCTACTGCAGACATTATTGTTTACGGGCAATGATCTTAAATTCAATGCGCTTGGGTGAATTTAATAATAAAAGCATATTTTCACTTAAGAACTAAATCCTGCTCAATTCTATTGTCTTCCTCCTTCTCCTCCTCCTTCTCCTCCTCCTCCACCACAACTCTATTGTGTTACCTCCTCCTCTTCCTCCTCCTCCACAGTTCTATTGCTTTCCTCCTCCTCAATTCTGTTGTTTTCCTCTGAAAATAATGTGCTTTTATTATTAAATTCACTCAAACTCATCGAATTTAAAACCATTGCTCGTAAACAATAATGTCTGCAGTAGATAATTAATGTGATAAAAAGCTTGCATAGGCAGACTGAATGGTTCAGTGATTTTGAATAAAATGAAAAGAACTGGTACTGATTGTGCAATGCTGCTACCGCCCTAAGGTGAAAAGTAAACTATGAGGTCATTGATCCACAAATAAAGCAAAAGCCTGTCAAACCAGTTACACCAGCCAAGAGAAAAATAGAACCTGGCAAACCTGTCAAAATGGTTATACTTAAGGTGGCTCGACTGGGTTTTTTAGGGGCAACACCGCTCAAGTTTGAGAACTAACCAGACTGTCATTAACAATGCCATCGAAAAACGATCACCACAGCTGAATTAGGTAAAGATGAAAATTTGTTATGACCAGTGTTATTTTGGCATCGGAGTTGTCATAGCAACGTAATTACGTCATCACGTTTATCAATTTCGTTCGTATTGCTCGGCACCAGGAGGTTTTTTCGGAAATCGCTCAATGGAGCATGTACCTCCTATACCTGCCTCAATGTTGGCAAAGTTTGAACAAATTCTGTGAGAGCGTTATCGAAATTTTTGGGGATGAAGTTTCGAGGGTCATAAATACAGTAAAAAACATACTATTGAGATAATAGGGTAATATCTGAAGAACACGACGCGCTTTGGGAATGCAGTTTCATCTCATAGTAGTTTGATGCCATTTAAAATTGTGTATACAAAATTATGGGGATCGCCACGACCGATTGCGAAAAAAACGGATTTGATGAGCGTGCATTCAGGTGCTCTTGTTGCCACTTTTGTAAATAATTTGGTCTACACCTACAAATGTGATAATTATTTGGAAACCGCTCGATGAATTTTTTTAAAAACTTGTCAATCTCGAGTTTTGTCATCAGTTTATATGGCCTGCAAGTTTCAAGGTCATTGAAAACATGTAAGACATTAAAATCGGGGCTCAAATGTACTACTTTTTTCTCCCAGATTTTGTGTTTATAAGTGAGTGTCCTCATTATTCACGGGCATTGTATTCAACTTTCATTTTCACGTGCACAACTCAGCAAAAAATTCATTTGCATTAAACAGAACGCTCAATTACTTTCTAAAAATGTTCGGGAAACATGCTGATATGACTTGAAAACTGTAATAACATTTGCTACGCCATTAGACTGCAATACAGCAATGCCGAGGGTCTCTTTCTCCAGGAAACGAAAAGCTATTTTTGTGTAGAACAACAGATCAGGAAAAAAGTCTGAACTCACTGATAAAATGCAAATGAATTTTTTGCCGAGTTGTGCACGTGAAAATGAAAGTTGAATACAATGCCCGTGAATAATTAGGACACTCACTTGTAAACACAAAATCTGGGGAAAAAAGTAGTACATTGGAGCCCCGATTTTATTGTCTTACATGTTTTCAATGACCTTGAAACTTGCAGGCCATATAAACTGATGACAAAACTCGAGATTGACAAGTTTTTAAAAAAATTCATCGAGCGGTTTCCAAATAATTATCACATTTGTAGGTGTAGACCAAATTATTTACAAAAGTGGCAACAAGAGCACCTGAATGCACGCTCATCAAATCCGTTTTTTTCGCAATCGGTCGTGGCGATCCCCATAATTTTGTATACACAATTTTAAATGGCATCAAACTACTATGAGATGAAACTGCATTCCCAAAGCGCGTCGTGTTCTTCAGATATTACCCTATTATCTCAATAGTATGTTTTTTACTGTATTTATGACCCTCGAAACTTCATCCCCAAAAATTTCGATAACGCTCTCACAGAATTTGTTCAAACTTTGCCAACATTGAGGCAGGTATAGGAGGTACATGCTCCCTTGAGCGATTTCCGAAAAAACCTCCTGGTGCCGAGCAATACGAACGAAATTGATAAACGTGATGACGTCATTACGTTGCTATGACAACTCCGATGTCAAAATAACACTGGTCATAACAAATTTTCATCTTTACCTAATTCAGCTGTGGTGATAGTTTTTCGATGGCATTGTTAATGACAGTCTGGTTAGTTCTCAAACTTGAGCGGTGCTGCCCCTAAAAAACCCAGTCGAGCCACCTTAATGTATACCACAGCAGGTCAATGAGATTCCTTGGCACTATGACATCACCTACTAAGTTTTATTCCGCCGTATGCTAATGAGATTTCACCGCAAAAAAGTGGCCTAACTGGTGCCTTCTATACTACTACCTTGTTTCTGTGATAATTATTATTCATTCATTCATTCATTGACGTATTTATTTACTTGTTTTATTTCATTGTTTTTCATCCATTGTCAATTTTTGAATGCAGGTTTTTGAAAGCAATTCAGACCAAGACACAGTCATATACAACAGGCTTAAAAACCCTGTCATAACCCAGTTTATAAGACTAAATCCAAAGACCTGGAATGAAGCTATTGCAATCAGAACAGAGTTTTATGGATGTAATGCAGGTATGACTGCTATTCAGCTTGTAGAACCATATACATGTGACATTGAGAACATTTTTGCTGCTGTTGTCATCAGTTAATGTTTCCTACACAACACGTGAGGGTGTTGGGATATAGGTTTATACAATTATTGGATCACTACATCGGTCAATATGGCAGTCACTATATATTGGTCCTCGTATTGACAGACACTGTTGACGTTATTACGGATAGTTGACTGATACTTGGCTGGTATTTCGCCAGCAAATGACCAATGCATTGCCCAAGATTCGACTGCTGGTGTCCGCCATTGTGTTGACTGTGATATTGTTTGTCGCATATCAGTAAATGATTGGTCAACTATCGGTCCCATACTGGGCAACTGTTGGTTGCATATCAATTGACTGATATGTAGGCATACAACTGTAAAATTCAATTACAGTAATCAATAGCTTTGACAAATTTATTTGAATGACCCTTACCAAACTAACGGTAGCCTGCATAGCAAACATTCCACATTTTGGGTACTCAAAAAATGAGACGAAGCGGAAAAAAAATGAGAGGAGAGCTCTCGCTCCAATTTTGGCGTAGCCAAGAAACAAGAAGTGGATCATATTGTTCGCACTCCATGGAAACACTTCCTATACAGGCTAGATTTCCCACCAACTGATTTCCAAGTGATTTTTGTCACTCCATTTTGTTTTACCCAAAGACTCGTACAGTGAAGCACTGGGAGTGGAGAATGGTAGCATTCCCAGTGAAGCCATTAAAGCATCCTCTGAACTTGATGACCAACACAGTGCATCAAGAGCACGTCTTAATACCAAGCCTGAAGGAGAACTGATGGGAGCCTGGGTTCCACTGCAAAGTGATGAAAACCAGTGGCTCCAGGTGGATCTTGGGAACGTTTCTGAGATAACCAAAGTATGCACACAGGGTGGTGGTGATGGAGTCGAGCATCGTGTTAGTAGCTACATCATGCTCTTCAGTGAAGATGGGGAAAACTTTCAAGAATATCAGGAAAATAATGAGACAAAGGTCAGCAATATTTTAAAGTTTCTCTGTTACTGGAACTTTCTACATCTATAACTGTGTTAGACGTTTCTAGATGTTTTTTTCTTTAATCCAAGGAGGAGGAGAGAGAGAGAGAGAGGGGGGGAGGGGGGGGGGGGGGGGGGGGGGGGGGCTTTGGCGTGTTTAAAGCGTGCCCAGTTCATAATTCTCTCAGGATTTTTTAAAAATTTTTCAGTGACTCGCCCTATACTCGCACTTGGTCAAGTATTTGCCAGATAAATCATGCAACGTTTAAATTTTAGCCGCTTGCAGCTATAATATCCTTGACCTTTTGAAAATTGTACAATCCCTGCCCTTGATTAAGGTCATTCCCCAGTATTGCATTGCGCGCCTTACTCCCAGGGGGGAAGGGGGGGGGGGGGGGGTACTCGAAGTATACATGACGTGGGGGTCCGACGGAGCTTCATATTGCAAACCCAAAAAAATACACAAGCCTGAAATTTTGGACCCAAAAAAATACCTGGTATTAAAATTTCCAACCCCAAAACAAGATTTCAAATGTATATTGTATTGTCTTCTTAATATTAACAGCTTTTTCGGAACACACGTCGCTGAAAAGAAGTTCGAATGAATATTTTCTGGTCCGCTGACCGCAACGGAAACCCGAAACGAAAAGTTCGCTCGGAGTTAAGACCCCAAAAAATACACGTATTTTTTAAGACCTAAAAGAATACGTGACAGATCTCTTGACCCAAAAAAATACCGAGCGTGTAAATTTTCAACCCAAAAAAATATGTCGGACACCCGTCATGTGTACTTCGAGTACCACCCCCCCCCCCCCCCCCCCCCCCCCCCTGGGGCCTTACTGCGCATAACTTCACGCGTGATAAGCGCGCATTAGAAAAATGGTGGCTCTTTCTTTAAGCCTTGACCTTGCTAGAGTAGTAAAGCGTCATTTTCTCTAAAACGAGTATGGTGACCTGCCTGTTGTTTTGAATTTAGCAAGCCATCGTGACTATAATCATGGTGATATAAGGATTTATTGGGTATAAACAAGGTGCTGTTGCTCCTTAAAACGAGCACGGGGACCCCTCATTTTTATTCAAAATTTAATTTCTTAACATATAAACACATTTTGTAGGGGAATGGCTGACCCGAGATAAGGGTTGCAAAAGTTAAAAGATAACTGTATACGTATTGTTATCTTTTATTGTTTGTTTCTGGATCTTTAATGATATGCATTATTTTAATTAAGCATTTCTTTACAAGCTTGTTATACATGTACACGGATGAATTGTGCATGGCAAAATGAAATCTAATAATCCTAAAGCAGCTGTGATCATGTAGACTTGTGTGGAAAGTTTGGTGAGTTGTTGATAAGATAGGAAACACCTCACAGGGAGGACAGCATGTCCCACTCTGGGCATTTGACCAATGTATGTCTCGCAACCCTGGGAATTTGCCAACTTTTTCATAAAATTTAGTGGTGTTAACTTTTCTAGGGGGGGGGGGGGGGGGGGGGGGTTAGCTGTCCTTAGCGATCCTTGGGTATTAGTCGTCCTTTATGTTGTTCCCAGTGGTGTAAAATAGTCCTTACTGTTATTTGATTCCCTTCAATGTTCACAGTGGTTGTCAGTAACACTATTCATTTTTATACTGTTCATGTTTTTAAAGGTGTTTGAAGGGAACTCTGACGGTGACACAGTTGTTAGCCATTGGCTTCTTCAACCAGTCAGAGCATGTTCCTGCAGACTGCAACCTAAAACATGGAATGAACAGATTGCATTAAGATTAGAGCTGTATGGCAAATTAGCATCAGGTAATATATAGAATATCACGAGACTCCACAACAACAGTCTGCGTCATCTAATGCACTAGTTAACGTAAAACTCCACCCACCCCCTCCGCACCCCGGGACAAGGTGGAGATTTGAAAGAAACCTCGGATTCCGACTGCGTACTAAAGTTTTAAAACATCACCACCACCTGGTACTTTCTCGTCACAGTCAATACCGTTGAAAAAGTAACTTGACTTGAGAAAAGAAAACGAATTTTTCAAAGATAGTCATCACCAATCGTAAACCTAGTAGAACGGAATGTTTATTAAACCGTGGTGAAAAGTATTTACAACATAACACTGTGTAGCGAAGTTCCACGATATTTAACATCTTATTGAATGTAAACACAGCTTATTAGCCACAGGACTAGCCACGTTTGCTTTAAAATTTCTTACACGATAGCGTACCGTTAAGATATAGAAACCGCTCTGTATGTCTTTTCCGAATTAATAGCAACACTTATTTTGCACTGGAAAAAGAGAAAAGTGAGTCACCTAAAATGCCAATGTCTTTGAAATTTCCTTTCTAGACCATGACCTGTAGGGTGAGTGCAAAACATTTTCAAGTTCTTCCAGTCTAATGTCGTTCATGCAAAACAGTATTATGTTTGGTCAAAAACGACTGAAAATGAAGAGCAAGAGCGATGGAGATACTCCCAGGCGGTTTTCATTGTATATTCAGTCTGTGTATTACTCCTCTCTGTGTGAGTGCTTCGCCAACATAGTCTACATTTCAATTGCAAGTACATGTATTTCAATAATGTCTCTCCAAAGTTTCACTGATACTTAACTTAAGATGGGCAACCGCTAACTGAAAATTAAGTAGGCTCATCTACAAATCCCCACCTATTGCCCGTCCCCGGGGGCTGCTTAAAACAAAGGGACGGCAATACCCTACCTTCTCTGGACTGTTTTTCGTGTCAAATTCCCTTCCTTTCCCCACTAATCCCCACCTTTTCCCAGGGTGTGGGTTTACGTTGAGTTATGCATAAATTATAACTGCTGAGTTGAATTGGATTTTACATGCAGATTATATATGTTTCTTAGGTGATTCCTTAGTATTGCATTGCGCATCTTTACTGCGCCTACTTGAACAAAATGGGGGCTTTTTCTATACGGCTTGGCTCGTGTGGGACATGAATCGTCGTTTTCTCGTAGACAAGCACGGTGACCCTATATTTTTTTTGGCATAGTTTTAGTGTACAAAATATCCTTTTAAGGCTAAAAAATATCTAAAAAAAATTGTTCGAAAGGAAAAAATGATATAGCTAAAACTGTGCATAAAACCGTTACTCAAGGATGCAAATTATATAACCTTGAAAACAACGACTCGATGAACGTTTTTACTCGATGTTGTTTGAAATTGTGTAATTTCGCCATGAATTATTTATTTCATTCTTTCATATGCTCAAAACTCTTTCCTTTCTACTTATCAAGTTTTTTTCAAGTTTTACTTTACTAAACGTTGATTCTAGCTACCGCAAAATGTAATGTGGACTGATGAAATAACGCGCGTTATTAGTGCCAGTGGGATAAGATTGGCCAGCCCATGATATTTCATTTGCGTGTACCTATCTTTTTATTGTATTTTTCGAAACAGTGCTGGGTAGGGAACAGGGAAAGTTATAAAAAAAAAACAATCGTTCGACGACTTTTATTTCTGAGGAGTCAAGGGTTTAAGAGGGAAATCAATGTTTGACATGAAATTATTCAGGAGAATTGGATGTCACCACTATTTCTTACTTAAGCTAAGACATCCAGTGCATTGCATTGCTTCTTAACTTATGGTGACTAATAATACTATATGTAGCGATTGGCTGTGACCAGTGCAATATTTCCTGGCGTAAACTCACTCGGCACGCATAGTGGACAGCTGTGCCGACAAAACTAGCCACTAACGATATTCATAGGATCAACTATATTATACTCTGCCATAACAGACACTAGCTAGTTATTGGGCCAATATTTAAACAAAGGTTCGACAATTGAACTAAAGTCGATTTGACTCAGTATCGTATTAGGATCTTCATAATGTTAATTTAGATTCGTCGCGCGTTTTAAACATGAGCCTCTGGCTCGGGAGACTGGGCAACCACTCCCACCGTTTTTCGATGTTAAATAACTTAAGTTACAGTTACTGTATTAGCCTACTTAATACAATACGTCAGTTGTAACACATTAAACATAAACTGTAGTTATCTTAGTGACTGACGAAAGGTAATTAATTAATGGTAAAATGTAAAAGTTTTATTTTCTCAGATAAAATATGTTGCAATTTAACCTCTTATCGGCATAAAATAACCTTACAGTTTCTGTTAATCTTATATTCATTAAAGACTTATGTTCAGGACCATAGAGATAACATGTCAAATGATTGATTGGTTGTAATATATTTAACTATTTTTTGCAGTTTATCGCATTTAACCACTAGCATAACGTACTTTGCCCAATTTAAAGAGGTCACAATATTTAAACTGAATATTGTATAAACATTAACGATTGAATTTCGACATTAAAGGTAATCGACAAAGTTTGTGCATTGGTTAACTCTGTTGATTGACAGTACGTAACAATAATCTTGTGTGTAGTTGTTTGAGCACCAGTTTGCATAACGTTTGCAGAATGTTCAGTTCTCTTGCAGATCGAGGCACTTGCTAGCTACTGACTGTAAGAATGGCTCATCAACTGAAAACATACAACTAAAATATAACTGACCTCACGCTGTATCTGGACAGCAGAAACTAATTCTTAAAAGGCCTTTGCAAATGCACATTGTTGTGTATATATATAAACAACAACCTTTATTTGGCGCGAAAATATGCACGGATATTTGTCCGCGGAAATTATCTGTTCCGAGAAGTGAACATTTTTCCAAGAGCGAAGTTCGTAGAAACTGTGAGCTTCAAGGAACAGATATTGTCTGAGGACAAATATCCGTGCATATGTTTGAGCCAAATTGAGACTAATGTGTTTATTATCCTTCATATATTTTTACATATCAGGCCGCATTTTGGGCGAGCTAATCTCAAAGCTTTCTAACGTCAAAGTAGTTCTGTCGGCGCTCAAAATATTGTTAGTCCATTCAAAATGTTTAGTTTTATTCATCTTAACAATTTAATCCAGATTAAGGCTAAACGTGCAAACGTAAATCGCAAAATTCGAAAACTGGGGAACTTCACTTGAGGAATATCGTCTGATATTCCCCAGTTTTGACTGCATCACGTGACATGTTTAGACCAATCGCGCGAGCAAAAAAACTTTTGATGGATAATAAAGAACTGTTATAGAGAGTAACCATAACAGCAAACACTTATCAGCTAACCTTTCGGTAAGTTCCAATTGATTTATTGCTAATCTCACTTTACTTAATGGTGAAATAGTTGAAAATAATGTCAGTGGACAAAGGAAGCATAAATAATTTGTGTAGTTAGCTCAAACTGCTTTAATTTTTAACAAATACATAGCAAACAAGTTTGGAAATACCGTAAAAAAAGCCTGTTATAAACAGCCTGTTCATCTCATATACTAACATAATGTTTTTGCTTATCTTAATTACTTTCACTTAAAATCTCTCTCAATCATAGTCTAAAGTAACCAGTTTAAACTTGATCAGAATCCTTTGATGGTTCTTTTTTATTGAATGAAATAAGACACAGGCTTTCAAAGGACTTTGTGTGTTCTTAATGGTTAAACATTTCTTTTTCTTCGTTGATGCACTTTCTTTGAAGCTAGGTTACCAATACCGTTTAATAGGCACATACCTCTTTCCTTGCTTTAACAGAAATTATTGTTTCAATTGAGGAGTAACTTGAGCATTTCACTGTGACATCATGAGTACATTGCATAATTATGTAAATGTTAGGTGTTGCTTGATAAATCACCATGAGCATCCATTATGAACACAGCAGTGGTGCATGTTTTGGTCACCTGGTAACCTGTACAAAGCAGAAATGCAGGACTGCTGAAGATGCGGTGGCCTCTTTTGTCAAATTAGACATAAGTACTATAAATAATTAATGTTCTACATGGTTCAAATGCAAATCAAGCGAACCGTTTCCATGCAATTTAAATATACGTATGAGATAGAGGTGACTTAGCCTGTAGCGGAAGAGATGCGAGGAAATTAAAGGGGACTTTAAAGTAATTATACTGCAAAGAATAAGCAGACAGTTTGGACGTATTCTTATTGACATGTTTTAATATCCACTTTTTCAGATGAAATACAAGATAACCTTCAATCAGAAAAAACAGATGAAAATACACAGGACGCAGCTGAAAATGTACAGGATATGAGTGATCAGCCTAAAGAGGAAGACGTGCAACAGGAAGCACCCCTCGAGGATGTAGATGTTAGCGCTGAAGAACTACCAAATAAGGATGCAGATGTTAGCACTCAAGAAGTACCAAATAAGGATGCAGACGTTAGCACTGAAGAAGTACCAATTAAGGATGCAGATGTTAGCACTGAAGAAGTATCAAATAAGGACAGTGATGTGACCTCACCTCAAGAAGAAGATAATGTAAACCAACAGGAAGCAGCTGACAAGCCTGAAAACGAAGGTGAACAAGAGGAAGACACACCTGCAGGCAGGAAAGATGATGTTGAAAGTCAGCAGCAAGAAAAGGAAGAAGAGGTCTTAGCTGACAAACAACAGGAGAGTAACGAAAATGGTGAAGGCACGCCTGAGGATGGTCAGGTCTCAGAGGAGGTCAAAGAGGGTGCAAGTGATGAAAGTAAACCAGAAGAGGGTCAGAAAACTGAAGAGGAGAACCATTCGGAAGAGACACCAAAGCCTGAAGGTGGAGACGGTGCTGCTGTTGATGAGAATGCAGGGCAGGTTGAGAATGAGTCGAATTCAGGAGAGGACAGTAAGCCGATAAGTGATGGAGGGTCATGAACGCACTCTTCTATGTACAAAAAATGTCAAAAAATAGTTTTAGTTTTCATTTTTTTTTTCAAATATTATTGTCAATACTATTTATTTGAGACGTGTCATGTTCGTGTGATACATTCAAACAGTTAAATGGAGTTTGTCAAGGTGCGAATACAGTATTTTATGCGTGACGTCCAGCTATTCAATGTTGGTGTATATGCTTTTTAATTAAATATGGCTGTTTAACAGTTATCACACACTTTAGTCTTATCGTGAATCACAACTGACAATGCTATTTGTAATTACTTACTTAATTCTCTTCGAGTCTGTCCGCATATTGATATATTACTTCTGGCGTTCCAGCATCCTATCCGCAATTTTGATTGACTTTTAAAGTGCCCCTGTGATTAAATTTTTGATTCTATTTTTTTTTTACATTTCCGTGTGCAATAAGACTTTCTTAGGGCCTCCACAGACTTGACATTTAGTTGTCGACAACTATTTGTTATCGACAAAAACCTAGTGTGTGAGACGAGTTGTCGACAACAAAACGCTAATTTTTTAGTTGTCGACAACTAGACAGTTTCCCTTTTCGAAAAGGGAAACTGCTTTAGTTGTCAACAACTAATAGTTGGCGATAACTAGTAGTTATTGCCAACGGTTTTGGCCGTTTTTCCAGCGTGTGGGAATGATTGGTTTAGTTGTCGACAACTAACGTAGCTGCGTTGCGTAGTAACGTTAGTTCCCAAGCTTTCGCTGTCCTGACTTAGTTATCGACAACTAACACTCCAATGTGTGTCTGAATAATGACCGGTCCCTTTAATGACCAACCAAGAACAACTTATGTACAACTCATTGACAACACTGGAAATACGTTAACTAGAGGTTTCCTGAGCCTCTTAAACCAAGCTCTATCATTTGCTACGTTCTTATCTTAACTCCAGAAAAATGTGCTGGGCCTGTGTTGTATTTTCACAAAAACCTTTTAAAACTAAACGAGTTGGAAGAATTGTCATTCTCTCTTAACACACCAACCCCTAATTTCCCATCTATTTCAAATCGTGGTATCAGTATTTCCCTCCAGCTCTCACGCCAGCACCCACTTTCACATTGAAAATCCTAGTTTTAACATTTATTTCCGAGAATTTACGACCGCCATTAATCAAGGCTTGGTTGCTAATGGGAGGAAGTGACGTCAAAGGCTCAAACATACCTCGGGTTGAGAATAGAAAATTGCACGTAGAACAAGTCTAAAGTTTTTGTTGCTTTTCACGTGATTTTCAATACTTATTGTTATTACAATTTCAACCCGTGAGGTATTTTTTGAGCCCTTAACGTCACTTTGTCCCATTCACAACCAAGCCTTGCAACATAATGTAGAAAAATGAAAATCAAAAATTTGATCATAGGGGCACTTTATAGTGGAGGAGCATATGTACTCCCGTGGGCAATTCGTGAAGAAAGCAAGCCACTAGACGAGTTGTGTTCAGGGGACCTAAAAGAACAAGAAAAGTGATGTTGCCACCTTTGTAACCCGCACGGAGGTATTTTGAATAAATGATATCAAATTCCCAGCATGGAAACGAGGCTATGAATAAAACTAAATCATATCTATTATAAACACGGCTCGAATCTCCGCATATTATCAGGATGTGTCAAGTATGCAATAATATGCGACTCAATCTATTGTTTTCAGGTCACGTGATCACCGTGACATGAAAACGAGGCTGAGTAGTTAATTTAAAGTTGATAAAGCGCGCCAAATCAAGAAGACTTTTACAAAATCTGTTGCTTGTTGCAAGGGTACAAAAAGCAAAGACATTCTTATTAAGCAAGATAATTGAGCAATATCATCTATTTTTCTCGTATTATGATGGATTTCCTCGCATATGAGCTTATGAAAACCACAAAAATCGAGGCTTCTGCCTCTTCATCAGTGGATTGTACAGGAACTAACGCTTGCACGAAACGACCTGAAAGACATCTGCAATCTTGAAGAAAAAAGATGTACTGAGTATAGTTTTCATATTGATTATGAAAACATTGAAGTTGTTCAGAATTACACCTATTTAGGAACATTAATCTCTTCAACAGGAAGCTTTTCATTGGCGCTTGGCAAATTGAAAGAGAAGGCTCTCCACGCTCGTTTCAGCATTAGAAAACACACACATTGTCAGCAATCTGTCCCCATTCCTTGCAAATAAACTATTTGACGCTATGATCTCTTCCATTTTAACTCACAACAGTGAAATCTGGGGAGTGTATATCAAACCTGATTTTAAAGGGGCACTATCACGGCTGATCATAGAAATTTCTATTTTCTAATTTCCTCAGTATATTTCCAAATGCCACCAAATACATGAATAAATTTGATAAATAGATCCCACAAAACAGGATAGAACAGTTATTTTGAGGAAGAAGTACAGGATTGCAAGGATGGAAGTGGATTGCGATTGATTTTTGGACAGGATGTCCAGAATTCAAAGCTGCCATTCTGGTGAAATTTTGAACATTTTGTTAGTCACTGTTTCCTCTTAGTTGATATTTCTTTGCATTTACCACTGTAAGCCTTTTTTTCTTCCTATTGCAAGACAATTAAGTACAATTTATAGCAAGCTACAGCCCATTCTTATAAAATATGATATTTCAGCCGTGATAGTGCCCCTTTAAGTCTTGGGACAGTTCACAGATTGAAAAAGCTCATCTCCAGTATTGTAAACGTTACTTAGAAGTAAGCAGTAAGGCATCGAATGTGGCTTATAATAGCTATTAACCAAAAAACAATTAATTGCACCTTATATCTCCACAATAAGGAAAATGACTCTATTGTTAAACAAATCTTTTTAACAACAACGACAACTTTATTTACCCTAATAAATTTTACTAGAGAGAATATATATAGTATAGATAAATAAATAAATAAATAAATAAATAAATAAATAAATAAATAAATAAAAAGGGTCTGGCTGCCTGAAATAACTGTAGAGTTAAAAAGGGCAGGCAGCCAGTGTCACAATTAATGTCATATGATCTTCATAACACCAGCAAAAATAGTTTTTACTCTAATGTTATGAGAATGTCTAAATATTATAATTTGCCTGATTTTGACCCTACTTTCTTAACTGATGCTAAGATTAAACACTATATAAGTCTTATGCAACAAAAGTATATTTCACACTGGCAACACGTTATTCGAAATTCTAAGAAATTAGAATTCTGCAACACTTTTAAAGGTGAATATACGCCTTCCTGCTATTTAGATCTTACAAGAAAACTAAATAACAGGAAAGAGTTAGTTGCAACTTAGAATAGGTAATCATAAATTATTGATCGAAACTGGCAGATATGATCAAATCCCAAGGGATAATAGACTCTGTCATACGTGTGGATCAAACCAAATTGAAGATGAATTTCATTTACTTTTCCATTGTACTAAATACTGTACTTTTAGAGATGAATTTTACAAAAAAATAGAGAATCAAAAACCAAACATAACACAATTACCTCCTATGCAAGCCACCAAAAAATTAATGAATTCTGATAATTATTATTTAAATACTCAACTGATGAAGTTCATCTTGAGATGCTTATCTTTAAGAAATAATCTTCTATCGAATGAAAGTGATGTAACACACACGTATTTACTAATTGCTTTTCTCCTATTACATGATTATGATTGTTATAAGTTTCTTTTTACGCTTTTGCAATACTGTATGTACTTATGGTCATGCAAACAAAGCTTGTTGTTGTTGTTATTGACACGCCTGATGGACACATTAACATTCGCCATCGATACACATGTACCACCGCAAACTTGGTATATCTCATCCAGTGCCGCAAATGTAATAAATGCTACATAGGGGAAACCGGCAGACGCTTGGGCGACAGGTTTCGCGACCATTTGCGCTCAACATCAGCAAACACAGAACTTCCCGTTGGACGCCATTTTAGCTCGCCAGGACACTCCCCTAATGATATGCTGGTATCCGTGATCCTTACCAGCATCCTTGACGCCAAAGAAAGGAAGAGAGCGGAAGCTTGGCTAATTTTGAGCCACAGCACTCTATATCCACGTGGACTGAACACGGATTTTAACTTCATTTAAACTGTACACTTACTGCTTGCGCGCGCAAAAATATAACCGTTTTAAATTTTAAATTTAATTTAGCAAGCGTTAGTTCCTGTAGAATCCATTGATGAAGAGGCAGAAGCCTCGAAACGTCTGGACTTTATAGTTCCAAGGCGCTTAAAACAATTATAATTTCCACAAAATACTAGGTATAAAAACCACAGGCAACCCATCCAGGAGAAGAAGGTTTCTGGTGGTTATTAAAAATGGGAACTACAAATTGCGTAATAATTTCTTGCAGATCCTACGTTAGCAGCATTGTTGTTTGCAGTCCCTTGATGTTTCAAGTTGTAAAAACATTGCGCTTTAAACGCTGAACGTTTGTATCTATTCACTGTTTGGTAGTTTCAAATCCACCTTCCGGTATCTGAGAATAACTAAAACCCAAATTTTGCAAGGGTAGCATGCACTTAATTGCAAAAGCTTTTTTGGTGAGCGAGATTCAAAATGGTGAAAAGGCGGAAGAAAATAATGCCATTTCGTCCACCACTGTAAACATAGGCACGCTAAGCGTGCAGGAGTTATTTTTTCAATTGATTGGGTGGTTTGGGGTAAGACTGGGTGTTAGTCCTGTTGGGATGGTTTATTTCATGGGTTGAGCTATTTGTGCATGGTGCATCACTAACTACATAGCCCCTTACTACGACTAAGAGGCATTTTTTGGAAAAAAAAAATGCTTGCAGACAAAACAATTTTTTCGTGCAATTTGTTACGTCAAAACTGTTTCGTTCAATAGTAAATTTTTATCATTTAAAAAAAAGAACTCATTTAATTGTCAAAATGTCACGAAATGGCTTATTCTGTTAGCGCTTATTTTGTTGCTAGCTTTTTTACAACCGTAACGCGATACTTTTGTTTGTTACCTGTAGGATACTTTTGTGTTTTTGTCAAACACTGTAAAACGATACCTTTGTTTTTTTAACACGCATGCAACATGACACTTTTGTTTATCTCACTTTTGTAACATGATATTTTTGTTTTTCTTGAAAACACCATGTCTCCATTGAGTAATCAAAAAGTAATAAATGAATCTAATCAAAAACTATATTTTTAGGAAAGCACACCGTACCTGGAGTATTTGTTTCCTGTCGTAAATGTAAATTTTCATTTCACAAACAGGAACAGGAACTAATTAATTTTAGCTATCAAACTGTCACGGAATGACATGCTCTTATTCTAGCTAGCCTGATGCCGCTATCGATCGTAGTTAATTTTAAAAGCAAAACCATTTTAAAGTCAATACCCATACCGGTTAATTAAATGTCTAAACGTGGAGTGTTTAAGGTATAAACATAAACGCTACTTGCCCGAGAGTCAGTGTGAATCGAGCAAGACGCTAAAGAGACTAATTAAATTTCAGTTGGCGACACGGTGTCTCAAGCAATATTAAATTAAGGAAGTTTCCTTGTCACAAACTCTTAAAAACAAGAGGCCACGACACACTCTGAAGAAGATTCCTTGCCATTTTTAGGACTCTTTGTAAACACAGCATTAACATCACAATGAGAACATTATTCTTCAAATCTGCTTTGTGTAAATGCTTTATGCAATTTCTACTTCGGTCAGCGAAACTAGCCCGTCCTAAACGAACGCTCGAATAACAATTTAGTGCTGGGTCTTTTACTGGTAAGCGTTTTAAATCCGGGGTTAATTCACAACTCACCGATTCCGCCTCCTACAAATCTAAAATCTTCGAATGAAATCGCTCGCTTACAACCGTGTCAGATTACTTCCCCTTTATAAACTGCAATTTCATTGGTTCTGATAGTACCTCAAACCTGATTGGTGTGACAAACAAACATACTTCACTGACTGACTGACTGACTGACTGACTACACGGTCCATCGCGCCGACTAAAGAGTTATTTTTGAAAAAAATAACTCAAAAATGGGGTACCCAATGGGTACATGTGTGGGATACAATGTTGCAACTCATTTGCATTAACGGACTTACAACCTGATCGCATTAGTGTGCGATACTACAGGTGTCCCACACAAAAACGAACATGTTTGTCTCAATTGTCACGCACTCTTGCCCTAATGTTTAATCATTTCTCCTCTGCTCATACTTGCTCATACTTCATCATGCAAAATAGTCGTCTCAAAGAGTCCTTTGATTACGTTTGGTAACGTCACAGGTTTTCGAAAATAAGACACTATTTCTCTGGAACCTCTATTTTCATTCGTCCGCTGTAAACACTATCTCTGTTGTTATTCAGGGCTAGGGGCATTGTTGTCACCCGTTATCTATTGTTTTTAGAACCAATGAAGTAACTCGTTCCGAGAGGTAGTGGGCGCAGGTTTTCAATGCGTTTTACAGACTTTACTGGTGAGGTTTTCGTGCTTTTTATGGACTGAACTCGATGTTTATTAATGAAATCACTTATGGACTGCCATTAACCCGCCAATAACATATCCTTTCTGTAAACAGGCAATAATTTTGTCCCAAAACAAATTACACAGCTATGTTGAATGTGTACACTCATGACAACCAAGAACATGTTACTCAGTTATTTAGTACGCAGTTTCGATGAAGCAGTCTAGATCTCTTGATTATAGTGACAGGACGTTCATCGCCGGGTTACAGAGGGATCAATTCACTGTCAGTATAAATTAATTGTTTGCTAGCTTTCCTCTAAAGCCTCGTCTGGTTCAGTGTTAGTGCTCGTTACAGATTCTCTAGCTTCTTGTCTCCATTTCATTCGTCTGTTTTGAAACCACACTTTGACTTGATTATCGGATAAGCCCAACATGGCAGCTAGTTGATGTCTGTCTGCTTTTGTCAGGTATTTCTGCACCTGAAAGCGCTTTTCAAGTCCTTTCCGCTGCAAGTTGGAGAACACTGCTCGTGTCCAAGGTCTTCTGGGTCTGCGCGACCGTGTTTGTCCATGAATAGCCTGGGTACTGGTTTCTGAAGAGGTGGACGGATGTCGGTTGCTACAGTTGGTGAAAGGATCTGATAAAAAAACAGTTAATTCTTATGCGTGCAATGATTAACTAGAAACGCCTATAAAAACTGGCAACGAGCCTGGCTTACAATGGTTCAGCCATTCAAAAAACAAACAGTTTGTGTTGAAGCAAGGGAATAATTGTTTTCTATGTGAACCAACTAACAGTTTAAGTTGTTTGGTAGAGAAACGAACAGATATCCCAGTCTGAACAAGAAAACAACAACAACTTAATCACGGTTGCTGGAAGAAAATGGCTAATAATGGCTAATAATAATGGCTAGGTTGTAAAAGGCTGGTAAATAACATAACTGTATTCAGTTTATCTAATCTGGGCCGTCAGGACAATTAAATTATACAATGTGAAGTAAAGAACACGAAGAACAGTCACATCTGATAGCAAACGTTAATGCGTGTTTTACCTGAGGAGGTGGTGTAGAAAGATGAGTTGGAATGGCAGCTGTATCCGCCATGAACTGGAGCTGAAAAACACGTATACGGCGGACTCCAATAGCATAGATGTCGTGACACGTGACATTGTGGCGATCCTGTGGCGACAAACGCAGTCATCAACTTAATTAACTACTAGCTAGGACTAGCGTACAGTTTGATAAAGTTGTATGAAAAGCTAGCATCACAGTATCACCTTACTAAGAGGATTGAAATAGCGGACACCCATCATTGTATATTTCTAACATTGTATGTGTTCATGCTGAAACAGTTCTCTCAGAAATGAGAAACTCAAAAGAAGAATCATGAATGAAACTTCATCAGAGAATTTAAATTATTCTTTTCTTCGTGTCCCATATCCGCCTTTAAAAAAGCCTGAAGGTTAGGGCTACCACTTAACTTCCTACTGGAACGGAAAAACATTTTAAACGATTTCTGAAAGTGGTCTCCAGACTGAAAACACGTCAATCAAATTTTCAGAGAAATAGCACTACTTTATATAAATCGCTCCTGCAGCACGGAGCGATATTTCCGCTTCTTAATTAACACTAGCCTGAATTAACACTGACAAGAATCTAAAGCACGATACTTTACAAAATTTTATATTGCGATGTGTTTGCTGATATATACACACATTAAAATACTCGTTACTAAACAATACACGAGTAATGTACTTTATATATTTATTTCTTATCTAAGAAACGAGAAGAATTATTTTTTAACGATATTACTCACAATGGTAGTCTTCTGGTAAAATAAAAAAGCGAAAACAACTCAGATAAAACTAAACGAGTTATCCTTAACGCTAGTTGCAAGTACGAGTAAAATACGAGTTTGTTTACTGTTACCACTGGGATATTTTGATTTCTCACGGTCGTGTTCAGATCACCTCCGCTGAAGCGAAATATATTGCGTGTTTTCCTCATAATCTATAAAAACCTTTCCATGCGTATTTTATCGTAAAATCAATTAGCTGATTGACAGCACGTGCAGTCACGTGATACTGTTTCTACACAGCTGAAGTTAATGTTTGTCTAGCACTAAGTAATCCAGGGTGTGGCCTCGATACTGCGGCTGCCATGTTCTATATAATAGCCATGTTTGTTAACACTGGCTGAACGCCTTATCGTTCCTTTCTCTGTAAATGCACTATTTGTTTTTCGTAAAGTTGAAGACAGGTTTTTATCTATTTATGCTTTTAGCTTATGAAAACAAAGCATTAAACAAAAGCCGAGAACAAAACTACCCGGCTGAAAGGCGAGCAAACTGTTAAAACAACGGTCAACTTAGGGCCGACCTTTTGAAAGAAATATACCTGCTTAAGATTTGAAATGAATAAATGGGGCTAGAGGATAATTCTGAGAGCTAAATTTCGTGGTGAAAAAATAGTGTCGTTTATGCGAAATTTTTAAGGCCCATCATCAATTAACCGCTAGTAATAAGTTTACCTCAAAAGCAATCGAAACCTCATTAATCTTTTTCGAAAACCGTTTTAACTGTTAAACTTGAAATCTTTAAATCGATAGTGAGAGAACGATTGACATGCAGTGAAATGCTCTCCAAAGTCATACCGACGAAACTAAAGAAAAAAGTGATATGATGAAATTAAAATGTGTCATGGACGCATTTGGTTGTGTATACAGCTTTGTGATAAGGAAGGAGTTAACTTGTCCACATTGAATCATATTACTGATTTTTCGCTCTAATTCATGCCTATCTACTTTCTTTCCAAAGCCATGAAGCTATATTGACTGACTAATAAAATGATTCATTTTAATCTCAATCGTTTCCTCTAATGATTCAGTTTAACCTCAATATGTTAACAATTTTCCTTTATTCTGGTTATGCTTAATATTAAGTTTCAAACGGCAGTTATCTGTACATTGTTTTCGCAATTAAAATTAGTGAGAACAATCCTTCAGTTTATTGCGGCTTCCTAACCCCTTTTAAAAGAGGTTTTGGTTTTAAGGTTTTTCTGGTCTCCATTCCGTTTTGCTTTAGATGATAGCTTTCAACTGAGCGGTTCTATAAACTAATTATCTGATAGGATGGACTGTGATTGCCATGCCAGCCAGAGGTTTTTGTGGTCTTTCAACGACACTCTCTTTTTCAGTACGGAAATTCACGTTCAGGACGGAAACCATTTTAATTTTTTTCGTCCTTTAATTGACGAGGTCTGGCTGCTTTTTCGTAAATGGACTGAACTGAAGAATAAAATAGAAAATGGACATGTCGAGCATGCACCCAGGATATGCCGTACAAAGGACTGAATTTCAACCAGCAGGCGTAATCCGTAAAATCAGCGATATTCAAGTCATTCTCGTTATCTTAATATGTGGATGTCGCTCGGGTAATATTAAAATACAACTCTACAGCTGGAAAGGTGCATCTATCTTTTAATCTGACCGCAGAAAGCAAACACAAAGAACTTTTGTAAATCTAATGCGATAAAGAACTTAAGTAGCTTGGTTTGAGTCAGTTTTTCACTGGTATCATCATCTTACCATACCTCGGTCATCTTGGATATAGTTCGCGGTCTGTTTCGTTATCATATTTACCAGTTTAGAGATTAGTAGCTAGTTATATCTCTATATTATCTGTAAAACTTCTCTTTTATAAATATCAAACAAAGAAACACAAATTATCATAAACGATCAGTTTTCACGCGGCTGTTTTGCCCTTCGACTGATTCAAATAACCCTAAGTATTGTTTCACGGGAGAAAAGAAGAAAATTAAATGAAGTCATGGGCACAATGTAAATTTGTATACGAGACTACAGCTTTCGAATATAACACCGTTTTTCTGTTAAACTGCACAAAGAAAACGTGTGAAAGGAAACGCAGTTGATACTGAGAAAGGGGAAGGAAGTGTCGAGGGATGTCAGGTGTATCGCCTGTTGGGACAGAGTCCTACACGAGCTCGACAATGCGTTGAAACATTCGCTGCCCAATTCAGTAAAAAAAGTGCGACGTTTGCTATGAAAGACATCTCGAATAGTAAGCATAGTTTAGCAACAGGTTTTATACACGCACTGTCAGAATTCAGGATAGAAATCTACGTCGACATGCGGTGCTAAACAACGCGATATCTGTATAGCAAGCAGTGCTATATAACGTGATATCTGTACAGCAAGCCATCATATACAACGCCATATCCATGTACAGCAAGCAATCGGCTATACAATGCATTATATCTACAGCAAAGTGTGCTATACAACAAGCCAAAATCTTTACAGCAAGGGGTCATATACAACGTGGTATCTCTTCAGCAAGCGTTAATTGTTGTAAGTACAACACGACATCTCCACCGACGTATCTGTGTCTATCTCTACAAGACGATATCTCTACAACAAGCAGCTGTGCTATACAACACGGTATCTCTATGCTCATGCAGGGCTATACAACTCAGTACAGTATTCATCCGTTTGGCTCGCCATCTAGCGGAATATGTTTGTGTGATTGCCAAATTAATGAGGAGATTTAAAACCGAGAAAATATATGATAAACAAATAAAAAAAGAAACCACGGTTCATGTTAGACGTGGTAAAACAAACAGCATGTTTTCAAATTCACACAACCTTAAAAACAGCGATTTAATTTTATTAAGTATCTAGCACTTTCATCAAATATTATCGTCACCAAGAATAATCGTTTGTATTCATGTGTTTTGGTGTGTATTATGTTAGATCAGAACCATCCCGAAAGTTATGATTGAACCAAACAGGATAGTTTTGAGCGTGTTGTTCTGTGCATTTCTCAATCTGCCTACAAGACGGTGAATTAACAGCAGCACGTATCAAACAATAAAAAGATATAAAACATGATAACTGTTACCGTAACATGCGAGGCAAGGTGAATTCAAGGGCTGGTTACATAGAAGTGTGTTATGATCCGTGACTCCAGTGGAGATATGTCTCGCGCTTGACTGACCTTCCTGCGGACTGGGACATTGTACTACTGAAGGAAGAGCCTGAGGTGCTAGAATATCATCAATAAGAAACGAAGCTACTCTCGGTCGGTCGTCTTGTCTTGGTTCCTGATTCATTGAGTTTGTTCAAGCCTGATTTAACTGCCACTAAGAAATGTTTGAGAGCGCGCTTGATCGGCTGGCTTGAAATTGTGTGAGCCCCCCTGTTTTCCTGACTAGATATGTTGACATGTCTTTGTTGACCGTCACGTTTTTATCCATTAGCGTTGATTTGTTGATTTTTATTATCTTTACTTTTGCTTATCAGATGGCAAATTATGATGTGCGTTTCTTGGTTGAAAATAAGTTGCCTTAGTTGTAAGGTTTTACTTTCACTGAGATACAGACATCATTTGTAAAAAAACAAAATACTCTAATGCCAACATCCGAAAAGAAAGTGTTTTTGGCATTGATATGTTAACATCACTTCAAATAATAAGAAGAATCGTTTATGGATACTTTGTTGCTGACATCACGAAAGCTGATAAATTCTATGATATTAGGATGGTGGCAGAGAACAACTATTAAATCAGTTTGGTCACTCAAATGCATGATACATGTTAAGCGTATCAAACCAATCTAAACATAGCATGTGTTGAACAAGGTATCTAGACTGACGCTCTTCTCAACATATCGCCTACTTCGAACGCCGATCTGTTTGGCAAGTAATCGCATTAAAGTCAATTATGAGTTATTTTAAGCGCAGCATATCTGGTCGAGTCTGATCAAGGCTTCGGACACCTTAAAAACTAAACCTTTCAATTCCTCGCGCTTTTCAACTATAATGAGATTAGACATTAATTTCGCATTTTCCATTAACAAGCGGAAATCTTTGAAGCAGTTTAATGTTTTCTTTTTAATTCACATTTTTCTTTCCTTAAACTTTCGGTGACAGAAGCATTTCGGCAACACAAAGACAACTGACATTTTTTGCATCAGAATACGCAGAAATGTAAACACATTAGCGTAGATAAAAGATCCACCTTGACTGTAGGACATTTGTTTATAGATTAGGCAAACACTTTTGATTAGATATTCCGGAATTTCAATTTGGTGATCCGAAAAAATTACGTGTATCTTGTTGGGAATAACATTTTTAAACTGAAAACTTCTTTAATGTGCTTCATACAAACATTTTGCGACCTTGATCGAATAAAGATTCAGCATCTTAACGTGTTTGGTTGGAGACAAGTATTTGAAAAATGTATAGTGTGTGTAAGACAACTGCCAGTTGAAGAACAGTAGCCGACAAGATTACAATATGAGTATTGTTAAAAGTTTCAACAAATCTGTTAATGCATTAGGGAAACCAAGCATCCGATTGTTATTGTACCAAGATAATGCAGGCAAACAAACCCAACAGTACGTCAACCACAGTGGAATCCTCGTGCTATCTACCCTTAGCAAACGATTCCTGTGTTACAACTAAGTTAATTATTTCCCGCTTTCAATAATGAATACCAAATCACTTTCACTGAGCATGCACCTCGCACAGGCGGTACTAGTCCCTCTCAGGCGGCACTAGTCCCTCTCCGTCCTGTTACTCAAGGGCACCATGTCGTTCATCTAAAGGAAGGCTTGCATTGAGACTAAAAGCCACAGGCAACTTGTCATACCACATGCATCTGGTTCACCCACAGGCAACGGGTGCACCTACAGGCAACAGGGGCACCTGTGCTTTGCCTGTGGGTGTACCTAAGGGCATGTGTTAACGACCATTCTTAAGTTCAGGAGTACCATTGCTGCTTCTAATATATTTTACACTTGCCTAAATCGTTTCTCTACTATTTGTTCAAATTTCACGTTTTAGTCATAACATAATCATTTATCATAGGACAGTGCTTTTAGTAGAATGGAAATCTCCTTTCTCATTATATGTAAATGTTCTCACTCGAGATGTTATCGCTTTCGTCCTCTACAGAGTGACATTGTTGTGTGGTGACAGCAGCGGCCATGTCTTTTCGTGTGTCTTGTTGCTTGGCACTCAGTGGGTTGTTTATGTTTTTGTTTGACCGATAGTCTTGTGCCGAGGAATGTAGTTGTGGCAATTGAAGGATATGCTTTCCTACCTTCAACATGCTGAAGTCGGCTTGGTTCAAATCTGACGAATTACTCACGAGTTCTTTTGTAGATTGTGTTCTTATAAACATCCAGTTCAAAGTGCTGTCATCAGGAAGTTCTTCTTCATTTGATGGTATCTGTCGCTCAAATGTTGAATGTTTTTGAGTTCGAGTTTCATTACGGGCAGGATTAAATACCAAGTTTGTCGTTGTTAAGATGTCGTTATCTGAAAAGCTTTCGGCCTTTTTCCGGACCTCGTCAACCGGTACTGACTTGTACTCGTTGTCGGCATTATCCATGTTATAGCGACGTCTTTGAGACAAACCTGTCGAAAAACAACTTGTCAATTTGGCCGCCATATCTGGAAGAGCGATGTTAATCATACAAGGCAGCAGGATGTTAGTCAATGCTTCTATTCTTCCGTTTTTGCATACATTGAGTAAATTATAACTCACTATTTTGACCACATATACCAGGTGTTACTCCCTAACAACCGACAAAACAATGTAAACGTGAAAACGAAAACCAAAACAAACAATGAATAAAGAAAACGAAACCAGATATTTCTCATCAAATGTTTAATAATCTTCTTTGAATTTCATTCATGTTTTTGGAGTCCAACCTCTTCGCTCAGTTATAAGTAACATCACAGTTTGAGAAGCTCGTCGATCAATCAATCAAGAAAGGCAATCACAAGACATAACTAGAAAAACAGGTGTTATAAGTGACCTCGACCTAAATCACTTCTTTGGTTGCATCTTAGAGAAAAAAAAACCCACAAGAGGTTTTGAGTTTGCCATTGTATTTATCACTCAGCGGCAATCTCATCAAGGGTAACTCTTCAGTGTAACATCAACTTTGTTTTCATCAAGACACTTCTTGTGAGGTGTTCCAGTTTTCAATAATATATTCTTATTATAAAATAGACTACTCTAGTATGCTGTAGATCTACAAACACCAGGCTATATTCCACTGCTGTGGGAGTCTCCAGTTGTTAGACTCTCAGTAGAACACCCATGGTCCCATTTCGCAAAAGCTTGACTGCGTGCTTAAACATAATGATACAATCGGTTATTAATAAAAAATGCGTGACACAACAAACTTCTATTCGCTCTGTTTTTCTGATTATTAGGCTTGATGCAAGTCGATTCTTTTGAGCGGTAAGTCGCGATAACGATTCATGTATTAAATCGTTGCGCAAGAGTGTATGATTCAGATCAAAATATTGCAATTGGGAAAACTGGACAGTTAATTTATTTGCCACGTTAACTCTCAAAAGTGTTTTAAACAACCGGAAGAAAAAAAACTTGTTGACAATTTATTGAGAACTCCTGATGCCGCATGTGTCAACCTGGTACTCCTGCTAGGAAAGACGACGCTAAATCAATATGATAATTTTGGCGATGAAAGTTAAAATGAAAAGAGTTTGGTTGCATAACTGATGACGGAAAATTCTCACAACTTTTTTCAATTAACAAATAAAATCAAAGGCCCTTTGGCCTGCCTCGTGTCACTTTTTGGAGCTTTATTTGAAACTGATCGTTTCACGCGTTTTTTTTTGCTGCTTGCTGGCGACCTTGCTGACTGCAGCGTTCAACATATCGTTAATTAGTAAAAGCGATCGGATGTTTCAAAGAAAAATTTAGACTCTTCACCCCAAATACATAATTCCTCTTTAGAACTCCATTCACCCACCCGCTGGGAATGGCTTTGCTTATGAACGTGCAATTCCCAAGCGGTTGAAAACCGTGGAGAATTTGAAATTAAAAAAGCTCGTCCAAAAACACAGAATAATTAATTAAGCCATGCAGGTTTTCAAAGCGACGACGAAGCAAAAGCACCTGACTTTCTGTCCGAAATTCTTTGAACCGTACGAAAAAAAATACGATAAAACTTGGCATGAACCTTTGAAATATCGCGTTCTAGCTCTAGCTTGAAAATAATGCAAACCAAATCGACAGACTTTTTGCAAGTTGCAATCATATCATTTGTTGGATTTTTTCAATAAAATAAATCGTTCATCATAATTGATTGCTAAGATTTGATATAAATCTTCGATCTTTTTAACTTTTATACACAAGTTTTAAGTGATATCATCAGCCTTTAAAGGGGTGGGTATTTGGTCAAGATAGCTATGCTACTTAATCAGCAGTGGCCTACAGCAGTTGAGACGGACAGAAAAATAAAGCAGCTTTAAAAGCAAAATTAAGAAGTCTCTATTTCGTAAAATCTACGGTTAGGATTATCATGTAACTTGCTGTGAGTGAACTTTAATAGTTTGCCACCTTGTATATTAAAAATAATGACGATTTATTAAAAAAAGAAGGCTTCAGAAAACCGCTTATAACTTAGACCAATCTTCCTTGATCGTCACCATTACGATTTTTCATTATTTTAGGATTCAACTATCAGACTGTAAAAATTCTAAGAAATCGCTTAATATTTTCCTTGTAAAAACGCGTTTTAAAAAGGGACCCGTCAGACAAAGCTTAGCAAAAAAAAAATACCCGCGGGCCATCTTAAATTAAATTTAATGTAGTCTTAAGCCTGGTTTACACTAGCGACGGAAGCGACAGAAGCGGAGTCGTAAGCGGAGTCGGAATCGGAAGAAAGTTCTGATCTAGTGTGAATCGGCGCGACGGAAGCGGAATCGTAAGCCTCGCTTTCAGCGTAAGCCTCGCTTTCATTTGCAGACATTCAAGATGACGGACCCGGGAGATGAAGGGAGACTGCTGCTTTTAATTTGTTTTTGCTTTTTCTTCTCATACGACGAAGAACAAATCTGTAACGGAACCAGAGAAGGAGAAGGCTGTGGGTACGTGGAGTATTTTTAAAAAGGAAAAGTCAAGGCGAATTTGAAAACCTTGTGAGAGAACGTCGTACGTCAGACAGACAGCTCTACTTTCGATATGTTGCCAGTTTTGTATTTTGGTTTTCATAGTGATTGCGAGTGTTTTACAAACTTGTTCGACGTCCCAGATGCATTAAATAAAATATAACACTCACCTCTACATAGTTTTTTGATTGGCTGATAATTCCGCTTCCGATTCCGATTCCGATCACCTTGTTCTCACTGGATCAGAAGCGACGGAAACGGAAACGGCTCCGCTTCCGATTCCGTTTTTTTCTCGTGTCGTCATGACGTTGTCATGACGACACGAGAATATGCGAGGGGGAGAAGGTGCATTCCAAGGTGCATTCCATGCGCGTTTGCTTTGTGAGGCCGCGGAATTTTCCCGCCATGTCAATATTTTTCCCGCCATGTCAAGATTTGCTTTGTGAGGCCGCCGGATTTTGTGCGTGTTGTGAAAGAACAAATAATTTTTGTTTATAAGTAGGAGTTCAAAAATATTGCTGCATTGAAAGTTTTTTGCTTTTCTGCTGGTTCATTGTAATCGTTTGTCGGTTGGGAGTGTTTATTATAAATGGCTTTTTAGTTGAACAGAATTGAACTTGAATTTAAGGGAAAATCGCGGCGTAGAATGTAAAGCAGTGAAAGAGATGTATTAAATTTGAGCAGTTTTATTAGGTGAAATTTTTGTACATTTTTTAAATAGAATGGTTGAGACAATTAGGAGAGAGTGTTTGATTTATGAACTTGCAGCGAACGCAAATTCTTAGTGGTCCAACAGGCAATATAAATGGAACAGAATCAGGCCCCTTTTAGCTGGCGACAGTGCCTATTCCCAAACGAACTGGCTAGTGAAACCCTAGCCGGACAGAGGACGCCTGACTCAGGAGCGGAGAAAGTTTAAAATCTAAAGGTCGGTGCGCTACGATCTGTAGTGGAACGAGCATTTGGCATGTTGAAAGTTCATTGGAGAATTGCGTTGAAAAAGGTTGGACAAAAAACGAGCATCCTAAAAAAGACTATGATTGCTACGTGAGTTTTGCACAACAATTGTATGTATCGTTTCAATAACAGAAGATAAACGATTAGATAAAGACAATTATTTTGATGCTAAATCTTTAAAAATGTCAACTATGGCGTTTGTTTGTTCCATTTGCCTGCTCTGGGCGTCACGGAACATTTCAGCTGATCGTTCAAATCTTGCGTTGTCCTGTTCCATACTCTTTTCACACATTTCAATAAAAGAACTCTGCATGCCAATCTGGAGTCGTACTTTCTCGCCTTTCTTTACTCAGGATGTTGAAATAGGGGAAGTCTTCTTTAATTTTCTGAATTCCATCTTCCACAGTCGAGCGAGATCGCTGCCTGAACTGCTTGAGTTCACTCGTACTCTAGATTCTGCTGCCGTTTCTTCACCTGCTGTAGCATTCTCTGGCTTTCTGGACACCTTTCTTTATACGAAGAATAGATATCGTTCCACATTTTTATTTTTTTCTTTGTGAAACTCCCCACAGCTTACTGAATTTGGGGGCCCACGCTTCAAGAAGTTGGTGCGTTTCTTTCTCAGTCCTGTCAGCAGACTTAACGCGAGGATTTTTCGTTTTGTGTTTGCCATAGCAAGTACTTCGACATCACTTGCAACTGAAGACTGAGGCGATGGCATGCTTCTTGCCAGTAGAATTGGTGATCATCGAGAAATGTTTATCAGTATGCCGAGATAAAATCATTTTAAGTCAGCTGCGTTAGGGGGCTAAAAAAAGCTTGCTTGACTTATCTTACAAACGTCTCAAAAGTTAAAGGGCAACTGTTGGCTAGAAAACTATATTTCAGTAAAAGCTTCCGAATGTTTCCAAAATTACACAGGAAGCAAAAAAATTGAATTCAGAAGCTTTTTTACCGGTTAATTTTAACGTAAAACTTCGTATTTTACGTGACATTTCGCCATGGATGCTTCGATTATGATCACGAGATGTGATACGTCACAGGTGTGGAACCGCAACAAGTCACGAACATGGCTGACTCAAATTCTTGCAGTGAGAACTCAACTTCTGCTAGCGACTCCACTGATTTTTAGAGAGCTATAGGAGGGGATATGTCAGGGGATAATTAAGAACCTTCTATGGTATTTCAACCTTGGCGTTTTGAGCCTCCAGGGAAAAAACAGCGAGACAGAGAAAGGGAGTAAAATATCGAACCTCCTCACCGCCGACGGCGACGAATGGTGAGTGAATTGAAGTCCTAAATGTACAGTTTCTTTCTCTATTACCTCGGCCAGTTGTTTGTGAGCTAAGACAAAGCCTTGTTTTTATTTGCATGTACGCAAGAAGCTGAATTAAACATGCTTTTATACAACCAAACTGTTTGCTGCATTTTGTTGTTTATATTCGGTCTTCAAATATTTTTGCTCATGTTTATCACAATAGGTTTTGACCTTTTGAGCTTCAGCCTAATGTGCACTATCTATCTTGTGCGTTTGAAAGCTTGCAAATACAGAAACGCAAGTTAAATTCTTTGTCTCTTTTGTGTTACCGATTTTTCTAAATTCTGCTCGAAAACGAAGAATTCTGCCGGCGAAATGCTAGCTACCGAAACTAGACTATCCGAAATTCTGCGGCAGATTTTATCTAGAACATACACAGGCTTGCAGTTAAATATGGACAAAACTCTCCTGGGTCTCTTCACTTCTTTTGTTGGGAGAAGGGAGTTTGCGCTTTCTGTAGTTGAAACAACTTGCCTCGAGGAAACTTTGTTCAAGGTTGTTCGTGCTTGTATGCGTAAAACTGTACTGAGAATGATTTTGTAAACTGATTACTGCCACCGGGACTATTACACGACCCTGCGTGATTTTATATTTATCGGTATAATTAAGTTGTCATGTTTTTATTTTGCAATTTCTTATCTTTTTGCGAAAAGAACCCCCACGAAAATCGAAAATTGTGCTGTGTTTGGCTCCTTATTGCTTTCGCGTTTGCTTGCGTTTTAATTCATGGTTTGCATTTGAAATGGTCGTTGCGCTCTTCGTGTCTTACAACATTTGGCATGTTTTCCTTTAGTTATCTCGTCAACTGACATCTGCTCGAATCTGCACACGAAACTGTTTCGTGGTCAGGCTAGGGAGGGTGAAGGGAAAGAGCGTGACACGCTTTCATACCCGGGTTTTATGCTACACCCCAGGTTGCCTAATTTACAACAATTGTTTCTCAAAAGGAATCACAGAATAAGTAGTTCACGCAACACTTCTTCTCTTAGTTATCCGGATATTGTTTTATATTTGATTCCCCATTTCTTCGTATAATTTTATATCCTGCGAGAGCGCCTCTGCTAGCGCGCGGGGTAGTGGCTTCTTATTGCGCAGTACTGACCTGCACGCAAATCACGCGCGCCTTTCGAAGGCATATACTTCAAAGAAACACTACATTTGCTGGTGGGAATTGCATTCTATTTTGGCAATTAACAGCAGGAGAAATCTGAGGGTGGCGACAAATTTCTCAACAACAGAATCAAAATATATCGGTCTGTTTCCGAACGCGTGGATTTCGCTTACATATAGGACATATAGAGGCTCAGTATTCCTGCTCATAAATGAAGAGATTTCTGACAAATTATGGGAGTCAGCACTCGCAGACCCTTTTCAATTTACTATCTACTCCAGACAAAAGGCATCTTTATCACGATATGGTGCAAGAGAGGATGCATCGTATTATAAAGCTATGTACATTTGCTGACCTTAGAAGGCCGATCAATCTGACGGATTTGTTTCGTTTCACGGCACATGATTTACTCTTTTTAAGTTTATTTCCTTTCATATTTAAGCACTGAAGCACTACCTTTTTTATCTTGGACATCATTGAACAGCATAGGGTCTCTCTCCTTGTC
The DNA here is from genome assembly GCA_963693305.1 of Meandrina meandrites. Lineage (NCBI taxonomy): Eukaryota > Metazoa > Cnidaria > Anthozoa > Scleractinia > Meandrinidae > Meandrina > Meandrina meandrites. Next base: position 15,368,318 of record OY855915.1, read on the forward strand.
ATTCTCATTTATGAAGAGACGCTTGGCGTGTTTTCCTCTTATCAGAAGCATGCAAAAGTAAATCTGCCTTCCACACCTGTGACGTAGCATCACGTGATGTACCAAAATCCGAACGTTTTCAAAATGGCTGCCAAATTGGCGTAAAAGAAAATTCGTAGTAAATTCATTTTGGCCGATATCTTTAAAATTTTACCTTGTAAAGATTCCCGTGTGCTATAAACAACTTAAAGAAAAAATAAACAAATCGGGGTAAATTTCCCAAGAGTTGCCCTTTAACAAGGTCAAAGACAGACCTCACGCTAAGTAACCCAGATAAGAAGATGTGGTGATATTCGGCCGGGATGGGAGCTGCAAACAGGAGCGGGAAGCAGGAATTTCAAGAAAGAGCCGGAGCGGGATTTTGAGAATCTTTACGGAAAGTTTTTTCGTAACTGCATAAAATGTAATTAACAAAATTTGACTGGAACAAATTGCTTGATCTGTGTAGCGGTGTAGAGTTTCAAGTACGGAATAGGTTAATAGTGTAGTGTGTCAAATTTATATAGTTGCGGTTACACATCGTCCTTTTAACATGGTAAAAGGGCTCTTTACCTCGGGAAACTCACAAATAGAGAGGACGTTTTTTTGGTAAATATCATAAATAATATGTGCTATGTCATTTTGTTTTCCGCGTGCTTTGTAATTTTGTTTTCCCGGGTGTTTTGTCATTTTCATGGCCTGTTCGCCATTTTTATTTCCCGCTTATGAAAGAAAAAAGACTAAAAATTATCTCAGCAAAATGTTCCCCCAAGGTAAATTAATGGCGGTGCGAAAAAGAACAAAAGAATCGCCCATGAAAGTTACCGAGGCAAATCGGTAGGTTTTCCAAGTACCCCAAGATAAAATGACCAATCGTGAGGCAAACCTCAAAGATAAGCAAATAAAATAAACAGAGAATTTGAAATTAAATATGATGGCGTGAGGTTTAGATTTCCTGAGGTCAACTTTGCGTGTTCAAGGCAGCAAAAACGTGGTCTTTCTTAGAATCATGGCTTGATGGCTTGCTGATTTGTAAGTAATATAAGTGCTATTTTTTTGTGGAAATTTGACGTTTAAATACAACACTAGTCAAGGAAGATCTACTAGTGCGTTTTCTTATATGTATTTCGATTTCATCTCAAGGTTTTGAAAAATGCAACAAAGAGATTTATATAAACGGAGTCTTCGCCTTCTATTTCTTCGCTGTCTGAAATACTGACATAACAAAGCAGTAGAGGACTGTCGAAAGAGTATAAATAATAAAAGCGAGATGATGCTAAGTAAGCACCCTCGTATTGCCCATTTTCGCATTTCGCGCCAAAAACAGTATGAAAAATTGACCTTGGTAAAGTGTTAAGTGTGTGACCGCAAACACCTCGGTAACGTATTCCCGCGGTGAGTTTACCTTGGTGTTATTTACCTTGGGAATGCTATTTGCCTGGGTATGTGTAAAACGTTCGTTACAAAACATATCGGCATTTCTATTTTCAGCGTTTTCGTCACAAGAAACATGTATGAAATACTCTATTTTCTGATATTGTTCTTTGATCGTTAAAAACGGGCAATAAATAACAAAAGAAATTGAAAACTTCGCAAAACGTTGGCGCAAGGAGGTGAAGTGGGGGACGAGTGCTTCGAGTAACGCTCAATTCCTCTTGCGTTCAGTTTTCGTCGGAAATAGAGAGGACTCTGTCATTTTGTTTTCCCGCCTGTTCGCCATTTTTATTTCTCGCGTATGGAAAAAGAAGACTAAATATTATCCCAGCAAAATGTTGCCCCGTCTCTGCTTTCCCTATCCCCGGATATGGTAAATTTTCTAAGAAAACCTATTTTTTTAGTGGCGCGAAAGTCTTTAATGAACTCCCTGTAAATATTGCAAGCGTAAATAACATACAAGCTTTTTGCGGCCTAGCAAAACATTTACTTTTATAATAACTTTTTAGTAAAGTATATTTTAATCCCTTTTTGACTGACACGAGACAGCCCAAAGGGCCTTTGATTTGATTTACACTGGATCGGAACACTACTTACGCTTCCGATTCCGTCGCTAGGGTGAACCAGCCTTTACAGGAAAAGAATGACCAGAGTGCAGCCGACCTATAACACGATATACTATGTATAGCTTGAACGAGGCAAAAAAAAAATCTTGACCATACTTTGTTAAAAGCACGCAAGGAAGAAGACGGAGTGACTAAACCACGAAAGAAGTGTAGGACGAGCCGCGGGCAAGTGTTTCTTTCCACTTTTTGAGTGCTCTCGTCACTTTCTTGAGAGCTTCATATCAGAACAAAGGACTTCTATTTGTTTTATAAAAAGTTTTACATTTGTAGAGAGATTTTATTCTTAGGTTGCGCGCGCGGAATGGTGCAACGGAGTGTACGTAGTTTCGTCAACACAGTTTTGTTTTGCAAAATTCTTTTCAAAGTTAAGAGTGCCTGAATTCCTTCAATAAAACGCACAAGTTCAGGTCTTTTAGTTTTTCTTTAAAGCTGTTCTAATTTAGTCATGAAATTTCTTTTGGTTTGCAAATGGAAGAAATTGTAATGATCAGTAGTGTTGTATATATCTTAGTTTTTACCTCTTTTTATGGCTGTTTGCTGTATATTTTATCTACTTTTATAGATTGTTTCATTTTGTAAAGCGCCTTAGAACTTTTGGTAAGGCGCTATATAAATTTATTTTTTATTATTATTAATAGCATCACGCACGCACAAAACAAAACATGATGTCGAGAGCATCCGTTAGTTTCGTGCCTTGTAAAAGCATGGATAGTTCTGCTTTTTAAGCACGCGGGAATTTTTAAGAAGCTAAGAGAAGTGCATAGAGAAGCACGAGGCGCAGCCAAGTGCTTCTCGCACTCCTCGAATGTTCTTAAAAAAATCCAAAGTGCTTATATAACTCAACAATGCACGAGCATTATTATTTTTTGAATCTCTTTTATAAAATGTGAGACATTGCGCGCACTCAAACTTGTGACGTAAACCCCGCTGATGACGCCTGAAAGGATACCGCGAGAATCAGTGGGTGTAATGTACAACACAATCGTTTTTGATAGTCTTCGGTGAGCATAACTAATCGATTTTCTGAATAGTCCACAATTACTGAGCTGATTTTCTTTTTATCAACACCCGTTCGTACCACTCGACATCTTTGGAAGTATTTCTCTGTAACTCTTGTATTTCATTTACAGCGTAAGCAACAGTTTTTACGTACGCACTTCAAAAGGCAAAATAAAAACTATCAAACGAAATTAAAAAGCAAAGTATTTAATAGAGAATTTCCTTTGTACAACACCTACTCTAAAGCACACTGCTTCTACACTACCACACACCAGTAGAAACTTATTTGCAGTTTACAGTTTGCGCGCTTGTTTATTCATTCACAGGATCTAAAACAAGCAAAAAGATTCAAAGAAAATATACGCCTTATGTGAGTATCGGGTGTAAAATGAGTAAATACGTGTACTCATGCACGACTGACTATATACATGACACAATTTATCCGCTTAATCATCTAACTGGCAAAGAAGAGCTACACCGCGCATGATCCAGTGTGACTGCGGCTGGTCAGAGGGCAGGCGCATGTCCATGACAAAGTTAGTCGAGTGTCCTGTGGTGGAGAGGGTGCCGCGCCTCTCACTTGTTTTGTACACAGGAGCAACATAGTGTGGTCGCTCTACAATATCTTCTTTCTTGCAGGGTTTGAGCCACATCACAGGCATGTGATCGTACAGTGCTTTAGGGTGAGATTCGCCTATCACCCTCTTCTCTCTGTCCCAGCGAGAACCTTCCATGAACAAGCCTGACACGTACACCCCATCCTCGGGTGGGGTCTCGTACTTCTTGTCATCAAGCACCTCAAAGTCAAAGGTCAAAAGATCAATGGGTATGGTGTATTTCCTGGCGTAGTTCTGCTTCGAACCCGTCAAGAAGGCTTGTGTGAAGAAAAATCCAGACACCCAAAAGACAGGCGGTGCCCCAACATCATACCACTCTTGAAGAAACTTGAGTCGCGCGATAAGGTCATTGACGTAACTTCCAAGAGGCTTGAGGGATGGGTAGGACTTCTTCATCCACAGACCAGGGATTTTTCCTTTGAGAATGCTACTCACAACTTCTTCCAATTCAGACGACATCACAACCAAGCCCTGGAAACAACAAAGCACGTTAAAACAGCTACCTTGAATATATTATCAAGCACAAGAGTTTTCATTGCAGTTGAAAAGCGGATGGTTAGAAACACTCGACTTAGCGGCTTTATTTCACCTCAGAAATGGGACCTCTGGAAACGAAGACTCGTAAGGGGTTTTCAAGGTTCGTTTTTGCCATGTTAAGATTTTTGTCGAAAATAAATAAACAAATATGCGATAAGTGGGATGGATATCAAATACTTAATTTCACGTTGCATGCATCACAAAATTGCGCTTCTTGTTGCGCTGTTTGTTTTTTACTGTAGGTTTCCGATTACTCAATTTCTTTTTTAAGACTTTGGGTAGCATTATCCTTTCAGATGACCAATAGTCTGACTGCACTGTACCACTATTTGTGCGTCAGCTGACACGACACGATTTTTAGAGAAAATTGGAGCAGCATTTTGTGCGTGCAGCGAGATGCATGGTCTGGATTTTCATGAAACTTGCAGATACAAAACTTGAGAGCTCTGAGGCTTATTTGATAAAGTATGGAAAAATACCTTGATTGCCTTCTGAATGTTGATAAGGGAGGATCGCACCACTTCTGTGAGTCTGTTGAATCGTACCATCTCCTGCACCAACACAGTGTTCATACTCTGGGTGTACGTTGTAGGATACTTGCGCAGTGCAGCCTCAGTGTCAAAATTCTTAGGCAGTTTCTCCAGGATATCCTCTGCCACTCCAAACACCACCTCATCTTCTGACTTGCCACCCTTGGAGGAAGCTCGTGACTGTGTCAGCAGGATGCTGTTGAACAGCAAGTGAGTCTCCTGTTGATCTTTACTGATGTCTGCATTAGCGTGCATGCCAAACACTTCAGGGTGAGTGATGAGCGGCAGGCTGCGGGAATACTCGATATACGAGTCGTACTCGCCCTCTTTAGGAGCAAAGTAATTGCCACTGGGAGAGAACTTGTAGTCTTCGTTGTCTATGATGTCCGTGCAGTAGAACTTGTCCAAGATGGTCAGAAGAGTTCGTCTGTCACGGTCATCAGTCACCCGACCACCGTAATTACACTCTCCAGTCAGATATTTCAATGCAGCAAATTGCACCTCCTGTACACAAAGAAACACATAGCACAACCGTCAGGGAAACAACAGTATCTTCTGTCAGGCGGAATTTCGTCCCGATGACGGGGGCCAGCATGTAAGTCATTACTATCTAGCTAAGCGCTCAATATATCAGCAGGTTTTATAAGTATTAAAATAGGAAACACTTACGTCGTATTTATTCATGAACATGTGAAGCTGTCGAACGCTGATCCGCAAGTCAGTCTCATTGAACTCATAAGGGATATTCCATCCCAAAGGACCAAATGTTCTTCGCTCTTGAACAATGGCGTGGAAAAAGCACAAACCGTACAGCATTTTCTTGAACTCTCGCTGAAAAATAAAGTAAAGATTTGTCCTGATCTCTGATAACATCCGTTAACTCCGCCCAGCGCGAGGACCAAATAGTTTCATACGTGGGGCCCCGCCCCGAGGTCTAAACCCTTACCCTTTCAAATACCATTTATAACATGTAAGGTAGCCGTTTCATGTATTTTCCATAGAAAATGGTAGCCCTTTTACATACAGCAGAAATAATGCATCCATTTTCTAAACTTTTCACATGAGTAACCCTTAAAAAATTCCTTTCGTACGGAACATCCCCGGACCGTCACAGCGCAGCATTAAGAAATTACCAAAAAGAACATATTTATAACTAGAAAGAAGATGTAGAATGTAGTTGCCGTGCCAAGTTTAAATGGAAACGGGTCGAAACGATGAATACAACAGTTGCAAGATTTACATGTGCCACAGCCACAGCCATATACATGTACAAACCTCTGTAAATTCAGTGTGGTTTTACAAAAGGAAAGTTAACTAATTCTTTTCGTGTGGCAAACTCGCTGTATCTATACGTTTACAAGGTTAAGTTTACCATCACTTTATGTCAAAAGGGAGATCAAAGAACGTCAACCCTATCAGTATAAGCTGATTAAAAAAGTGATTCAGTAGTGGATTCTCAGCCTGTGCTGTTGGAAATCTGTAATCTGATTGGTTGTCCATTCGCTGATAGAACACGATCGCACGCGCGTTTCCCTTGAAAGGGACATCATTCTCGATTTTTGGCTTAAAAATACATAAAATTGTAGATTTTGTACTGCAATCCTTCAGAGTGTCCACTAAACAATTACATTGCCCGACTTCATTTTCTCTGAAGGAATAATCAACTCGGCTGGCTACTCGAAAGCCATTCGTTCATAGAAAACTCGGGCTTGTAGTTTAATTGTTAATTATTAGCTGTTCTGGCATGAGTACTAACCGGCTTATTGCAAGTTGTGAAGAACTCCGGGTCTGATATGGGGTCACTCAGGTACGAACGTATAACATTGGAGCGCAAACCCTTAGGAGGCTCATTAGTCATCTTGACACCATTCTGCAGTACAGACACTGGGAAGTTTGGTGACGGATAACTTGTCAGCCACAGACGGAAGTCAGGGTGTGTTGTGTCCGGATTCAATTCCTTTAAAGCAAGTAAGAAAGTTCTTCTTAAAACACAACAGTCCAAATATTTTGTGAAGCACTGGTGGTTGCTGATACGAGGTAAAGTCTACGTCAAGTTTGGCGGCTATATTTGGCTGAATATACTTATAACAGCTCAGTGTTGGCTCAAGGAAGTTAGCACTTAAACCCTTACCGCCTATTACGTAGTAATACCTATTATCACCAATTAAGCAACTTAAAACTATCTCTGAGAGAAAATAAGTCGGACACAGGCAATGGGCTGAGTGGAACAGCAAGAATTACCAAAATTAACGGCTGTTACCTCACAGACTTTCTCGAGTGTCGGCATCCACGATGTTGCTAAGTGACAGTTCTGCAGCACCACCCAGGTACCATCCTTGACAGCCTTCTCGATCATGCGCATGGCAATAGGACCCTGCCCCTGACCCAGCGATAACGAGCTCAGCTTGGATCCACTGAAGCCCTGAGTGACAAACACAATCATTAGTCTGGTGAGCTGTAAGCAATGTAAATATTGCAGGAATATCCTTATTTAAAAGATAAGATCTTTTGTAACGTCGAACTACCATACGAATAAGGGCATCTAATGGCAAAACGAGTTTTTTTGCAAAATCCGACAGTTAGTTATCGATATGGTTTTCCATTTTAATACTCAGTTGTAACCCTTGGTCATCTTTGCTTCCTAATGCTTTCCTGTCACCTCTTCGTCCCTCAACCAAGGCCCACTCCGTCACACCCGGGAGTCGGGTTGAGGGACAAGGAAATGACTAACATTTAAGGCTAACAGCAACAACAACAGTACTGTTCTACAAAATCAAACCATAAACAATCTAAGTATATTTTTGAGCTTCTCAAAATCATCCGAAAATAGATGAATGACTGTGTTGCGAAGATCCAGAATGGCGACGAGATATAATCTTCTCTATGACTTAAATAATTAATTCCAGCGGCAAATAGAACCAGCCTGAGAATTGTGAATATGCTTTGCTGAGTACAGCCGCGACTGTGAAACGTAACCGCGATATACTGAACATTGAAGCGGAAGCACCCTCACTGTTGTGTACCTGATCATCAGCAAACTTGAGCAGGGCGGCAGTAGGATCAGATCCTGGAGACAAAACGAAGATGAGAGGCGCACAGCAGTTGGAATCAGCAAATGCTTTGCCAAGGTCAAATGGTGGTGGCTCAATAAACCGCTTGCCAAGCTTAGCGGTGACAAAGTCTTGGACTGCGGGCGTCATCTGAAATGAAGAAAATTCAATATTTAGTTCTGGTATATACTTCAAGTTTATTTTATAATTCAAAACATTGTGCATGATAGCTGCTGTGACCGTGTTCAATGCATTTCCTGTTCTGAATAAGCTGTTACCTAGGCTGCTCTCAATTTGCGAACAAGCGAAATGACGAAACCAAATTAAGAGAGCTTTGACTATTTTGGTTGGTCATGGTTTGAGATAAGAAGAGATAAAGAACTGTTACAACTTTTGTTCTGCACACATTGCCTGAATTATTTTGTGACATAACAGACCTTGTCTGGTCGAAGACAACGCAGGATAACCATTTTTTGAAAGCGGCGAAGTTTCTCATTCCACTCTCCTGGCAAAGGCTCATTCTGGGGCTCCTGTTCATAAAATACAGGTCAGTGAATCAACGATAAACCACAAAAACAAGAACATTTACTCCAATCTTAGCTATGATGGTAATTAGTTCGGCACAACGAGCATATCAGCAGTGAAAACTCTATTGCTCTAGTTAGTTCTCAACAGCTAACCAACGCCTTCCAGTATAAACAATATACATTAACCACTCACGAATAAGAACCTTTAGGTTCTAAAGATTGACATTCATACCCCCATTATATAACAATCTGTTGAGTCAGGGAAATCCCGAATCACTTACGTTGCTATCGTAAATCTTTTTCCACCCTTCTAGGTGTTTGGGAAACTTTTGTCGGAAACCTTTAAACCTACCAAGCAAAGAAGAGTAAGAGTCAAGTAAGCAAACACCGTAACAACTGGGAGGTCTTCAGAAATAACGAGACTGTACACACAACTTACACAGATAAGTCATCCAGCCTGCACAGCTCGTCCCAGGACCGTGCCGGCAGCCAGGTGGAAGGATTGGAATGAGGATTGTCCAGGCCTACTCCACCAGTCAAAAGGAAACGCCATTCATTGTCACACACGTCTCCTTTGTTTTTCAGCAGGTTGACACACAACAGGAACGAGAACAACAGCTGTAACAACACAAACACAAGAAACAAGGTGGTAATCATATCATACGCCATGTCTGTTGCCAACATCTACAATTAAATCTTGTTATGTACACATCACAGGACTAAGAGAGTTTTATATCTCAGCTAGCACGAGTGCTTCAAAGAAACACAACAATAACTGACAAAACAAGTAAATAAAGACGAGAAGAAAAAATTCTTACCTTGTCCTTTTCAAACAGTGAGCGGCATACATTGCAGTACAGAGAGTATGTGAAGTGATTCGTCAAATTCTCCAGTCTGTAGACACAAGAGGTTACATGAACTTACTGCAAGCACTTCAGCATTGGTAATCAATTCATGACCGGCAATTAACGGTTGATAAAAGCACCTTCTAACTTATTGCTGTATTGTATAAAATTTAATAGGCTATTATTTCTTCAGCTATAGCACGAACACTTTGAAAGTTACCACGTCAACTTGACGTCACCATCATGCGTCGCGTTATTTAGCAACAGGTGAACATTTCTAAGACTCAGGATTTTGACCAGCAACATCTAGCATTAAAAAAGTACAATATTTTTAGGGGGATTTTTGCTTACCGTTGTTCCAGTACTTCTGATTTTTCAGAATTGTCGATAGATAAAATGAAGAGATTGATGAACCACGTGAGCGAGTATTGGTACATGGGTTCAATGTTGGCCAGATCAGCAATGGAGAAGAACAGCACAGCTGAATGGTTTGCAATAGGCGTGTAGCCCATACGGGTGGTATCTATCTTCTGCTCAGTTTCCTCTGCTATGGCCTAAGCAATAACAAATAAATCACGTCTGAGATTTAAGCGATATCAATTAAACCGATAATGAAGTCAACGCGGCTATGGACTGACCTGTTTTTCGGAGATTTCGTTCGCCAGCACCTTGGACGAGGAAAGAACGTTGATAGCAGTCTCATCTTCCAGGATGTTTCCCTCAGAAGCAGACAGTACCTCCAAAATCTTATCTTCGATTTCCTTTAGTTGCCTGTTTCGAGACAGAGCAAAGTTTGAACATAAGTTGACCATAAGCAATAATACACGTGGTATGCGGCAGTAGTGTGACGTCATACCTCTTATTCTCTGCACTCTGGATAATAAGTGCATTCTTCTCTTCCTCGAGCTCAGGTCTCTCCCGTGCTACTACAATCCCCAGCAGTTGATCCTCCAGTCCCTCAGGAGTGATCATAAAATTCAACAGCGTCACCTACAAAAATACATACACACCACCATTAACACTGCAGCACAGCTCATTAATATCACTTTACGAGACAAACTTAAATTTGCATTTTTTACCCCTAATTCTGTTCATAATTTTCTTACGTCGTCCTTTGAAGTGATGTTCCTTTTTTGTATTTGATCTCTTGTAGTTAGTTTTTCTGTTTGCATACTGCATTTAATTAATTCTTATTATAAATCTTAATCTAATCAAGAACCCTTCTGTAAATCGCTTTAATTTGTCACGTAGGCTTCCTAAACAAGGTTTAATTCTATTTTTATTCATGAGAAAAAGGGGAAAGGACATTAAGAAAAATATACATGTCCAATTTCTATAAAAAATATTTACTGAAAATAATAATGAAACATTAGAAAATATTGAACTCATTTACTTCTTGCCTTCACCAAATTAAGGAAGTGCGTTATTCTATGTACTTGAGTTACTTGCCTTAACAGACGTCTCTGGGAGGTAGTGCGGGTTTCTGAGCTTGGTTGTTATATAGAACCTGAAAAGCGAAGAAGAGTTCACACACTTAGTCATAGTGAAACAGAGAAATGTGTAAAAGCTGTTTATTTTTTCATGGAGGAACTTTTCTCACAAAGCACAGGATCAGTGCATATATCACAAAAAACTATTCCATCGCGTTTGATATAACGTTAAGAGAACATTATTAGTGCGACACCAACACAGTTCGCCAAGTCACTAACCTGAAGTCCTTAGAGTACTCAATAACACTGTCACCAAGCTTGATGCAGATACTGCCGCCTTGTTTGAAGGTCTGTTTGAGAAGCAGCGGCTCTAACAGTGGATCCAGTTCCTCGCCAACGTTTTCTAACAAGACCTATACCAGCAACAGCATAACAAGTCTCATCAGTTCATAAGCCAACAGGTAAATCAAAATAACAAACTGGGTCAAATAAGTGGAATAAGTTGCTAAGTCAACGTACCGGAGTGCCAAACTGGATGCAGTTCTCCAGCGTTCTGACGTAATCGGCGTCTGTCATTTTAATGACATGTAAATTGTTTTTCTTCTCCATGTTTTTCACCCACTTGTTCGCCTGACCCTGAGGATCAATCATCAACGGCCAACGGTTTGCATTGCTGTAGGAAAAACATCAATTCCTTCAGTGAAAGTCAGATATAAAAAAGTACAAAATAACAAAGAATAACAGACAGAGGAATAAACAGATAACTGGGCTGACACAAGGTAAGCTTACAATACCTGATGATGATTCCATTCTCAATAGAGAAACTGTCAGTTGGCAGGCCAGCTATGTTCCAGTCCCTTATCTTCACAGGGTCACCGAGAGTCCCTGTGACAGAGAAGTCATGGGAACAAGGTATGTTGGTGTCACGGCAGGTCGCTACCCATTCTGCTGTTTGTTGTTGTCTGAAGGCAGCTGTGAAGGCTCCCAAGTAAGCCACTACTCCAGATGATACTAACACGTCACCGATCAGATTCTCAAACTTGATTCCAAGCTGCTTGGCTACTTCAGTCCACCTTAGGAAACAAGTATAGTATCAGTAAATAGAATAGTAAAAGAATAGTATTATAAAATAGTTAAATCAACATAAACGTTTTCAAGAATTATTTTTGGGCATCGACGGTCACGATGGTCTACAGGTCTATTCACGGGCTGCCTCCACACTACTTATGTTCCAAATCAGGAAATTTTTTTTAACGTGAAACCGCATGCAACCTAAGGGACTCTGAGAATAAACTCAGTGTTCCATTACCGCACACTAACTATTACAGAAATAGCTTTTGCTACAGTGGCGCAGTGTTACGGAACGTAAAACAAGCAGAGTACCTTGGGAAATTTCAAAGCTTGCTCAAACAAGTACTTTAAGCCACGGTATTTGTGGAAAGCAACTTCTATTTTTGTAAAATTTTACTCTTATTATTCCACTGTTGTACCATTTTGCCATATTACGATAACGCGAAAAATATGACACATTATTACACTGTAGAACAGGGCAAAAATACGGACGCAAAGTAGAGCAACAAAATGGCCGGACTAAACGTCCTTAACTTTGACTTGTTTACGTTCTTAATAGTGGAATAATAAATGCCTTATTCGATGGTTTAGCATAAAATACGAGCAGGCATTTTGCTCATTGCTCGTTTTTTCCTCGCCCCTACAGGGCTCAGAAAATACTACGCAACTCGCAAAAATATCCGTGCGTATTTATCAAAATAAAAAAAAATATTGCACAGAAATAAAGAAGTTTACCTTGTTTTTTCTCCGCCAAGACCACCGATCAATTTCTCCGCACGTTCAAGTTTCTTGGTACAAAGATCAACCTAAAAACAAAGCACAATGATGGAAGACAACAACTTAGGAGAAACGCGAAATCAAATGGTGCTGTAACAAAACACGTTATGTTTTATACTCAAGACGTTTTATATCATCCAACGTATGACATAAGTTGATTGGCTGATCGTACTTGTTTTTCAAGATCTGCCTTCTTCTTCACATTAGCTTCGTACTTTTCTTGCAGTCGAGCCAACTTATCCTGAACTTCACGAAGAGCGGAACGCTTCTTATTCAAACTCTAAGGAGAATGAACAAAACAATTGAGTCAAATCTTAACTCTACGTGGCTTAGCATTATAAAACATTTCACACTGGAAAGAAATAATTCTCTATTTACATAAATCAGTAGTAGCATGCCGGCTCAAACAGGTTTGTGGCAGTTCCATGTCATGAAGCGAATACGAAAATCACTACTCCTCTTGGATGTTATGCTAGTTCATTGCAGGTTTCCCCAACAGTTTGTGTTTGTAGAGACCGACAGTAGAAACTGAGAGCAGACTACTTAACCTCAAGATTAACGCATGTTGTAAACAAAGTAATATAAAAATAGTTTCGCACCTCCATGGCAACAGCTAGTTCTGCTTCAGCTTCTTTGAGAGCCGCCTTCTTAGGAGCCACAACTCGCGCTACCCTGGACACCACAAACACATCAATTACTCTTACACTGCAGTAAGTTATAATCATTTTCAATTTCCGTTGAGTACTTCAAGTTACATGAAACACCTTGCTGCATCTGCTTCCGTACAGTGCATTATCACATAAAACGTCCTAGGCAGCATTAGAACGTTAACCAGCGATCTTGCGAGGTTTTACTGTGAGTAAAGCGTTTTTCCGTAGCAATCGAACTTGTCACCTTGGATTAAATACGTAACCATGTTTGAAGAATACAACCACTATCAATGGCAATATATGGTATATTTATCACTTTGGAGAAACAAAATGAAACCTTTTTCGGTCAGCTGTTTTAAGGAAAAACAAGGCACCTATAAACATAGTTAGAGACGAATTATAAACACATATAATGAAATGAATGACACATCATGTGGTGGTTATTTACAATGAGTGCAAAGTACATTCAGCACAACAACTGCGTAACTGAAACAACAGTTCAACCGATTACAATGGCTAAAGTACTTGTACTTTTTTGCAAGATTAAAAGTAATAAAGCTGTCAATAACAAGCCCTCTTTCAGAGTTCCGAACAGTATTAAAGGTAGCAGTTACTCACTTGTCATAAGATTCCATGGCGACGACCCACTTACACAATCCCTCAGCAGCAGTGGACGCTGTTTTGATCTTATCAGGATCAAACTCGGGGTTTGATGTGTACTTTTGTCTGATTGTCTTGATGATCGGTGGTGAAATGTTATCTTTGTCGTAGCTTTGTAGAGATTTCAGGAAGTTCATATCACCAAGCACTCTTTTGGAAGGCCCCCAGAAGTCCTCGATTTTCTTACCTGTAAACAAAAGCAACTTTAATTCACAGTCATTTCTATTTTTCCTCCTCATCACCACCTTAGAAAATCACATCAAAAGTAACTAAATACTGCCTGTACGTTATAAGGGATCCGGGATCCGGAATGGTAATACGAGACTATCTGAGCCCGAGGGAGTCGGGATCAACGTTATTGGAAATACGTGAGTACATGTTTTACATCACCTGAACCCGAGGGATCTGGCATTCTTTCTGCTTTGATTCCCTTTAAAATACAGATAGCTTCCATGACAAGTTTGACACCAGCTGGAGGCTGCTTCATAGTTTTCATCACTGTGATGTCCTACAAAGAAGAAACAAAACTTAATTCTCGGAATAACAATCAAACCACTGTTCTAGTTCTGTGAAACTAAAAACTTGTCAACGAGCCACACCAGAACACTGTGATGCAGACCGCAAACAGGCTTAAACCCGCTTTATTTGCATAACTCACAACTAAAAACAGTATCAGTACAGAGGTGAGGTGATTCTTACCGCTGGAGTAAGTGTGTTGAGAGCAGCAAGAGCAGCCTCCAGGATAGGTATGGCTTCACCCAGGTCCTTATCACACTCATCTTTAATTGCTTGAGCTGCTGCAGCCTGCTTGTTTGCAACTGCCTCGTCTGCTTTGACTACCTACAACACAAACAATAGTACATGCACATACTATTCATTACCACCTTGAATAAACATCTGGACATATATAAAAATATACTATTAATATTATTAATTTCCTGAGTATAAACAATAGCCTCCATTTTGGTAAAAGTTACGCATCATTACCTTTTCTTTCTTGGCAACCTCAACTGAGTCTTTCTCAATGATGACCATGATCTCATCGACTTCCTTACCAGCTTGTATGAGTTGTGGCTGGAGAGCTTCTAGTTCAGCCTGCATTGCTGATACCTGAAAGATGAACATTAGATCGTTCATGGATATGTTTACATTAAAATATGTAAAACCTGACTAGATGCAGCAGTTATTACCTGTGACTGAGCCGACTGCAGTTTCTCCAGGCCGGTCTCGTATCTCTTCTTTGCTTTCATCACCTCGCTGAAAGAGAAACAAGCTTGTTATCAAGCTGAAATTAAGTTCAACATTGCCAGAAATGAGTAATATATTCGAGCGCTGCAGCTTACACTTGTTTCATATTCAGCAGACTCTTGAAGGTTGAAATAAGTTCCAGATACGATGTTGGTGTGACGTAATTGTGCCTCTTGAGTTCATCCTCGAACAACTTGGACAACTGTCTTGTTCCAGTGTGGAATGTCTTGCACATCTGAACACAGCCATTCTTCACCTGTGGTTCCATTTCTAGTTCCTCTAAAAATCGCTGAGCTACCACTTGGAGGGCATCGTCTGGCCATGACTAACAAACAGACGAATTCAAATGATTTAATTGCACTGGGAGCAGCATGCAAGGAACAAACCACTTCTAGAAGAAACCATATTGCCATTTTAAGGGGGTATTATCAGTGAATACGGTGTTTCTGAAAGCACTTTTCACCCGCTATCCCATTGTAATATAAAACTGCTTTCATAGCTTTGTAGTGTAAGGGCCCGTGAAACTGTATTGTTTTTAATGAACTGGTACATTTTTATACATGGGATTCTAAGATGCATTTTGAGAAGATTGAAACATGCCTAGATCACAGAAAACCCAACTGTCATTTTTTGATTTTGTGGCACAATACTCGACAAATTATCAGGGATCCATTAGAAAGTGAGGATAACTAATGATAATATGGAAAACTTAACAATGTGGGCTATTGTGTACAAGATAGTTTTTGGATGCCTTTGTACGCTTGGAACAAAATATCTTAACAAAATGAGATCTTTCAAGTTCATAAAACAGTTCATAAAGGCCTTTTCTGATTCTATAAGTCAACAGAACGTTTTTATTAGAAGATATGCATGGTCAATTACCTGGAACCAGTCAATAGTACAACAGTTGACGAGTGAAGGAAACTTTCTGAGCCTGTTACGGAAGGCATCACCAATGGGGCTCATGGCAAGTACAATATGCAGCTGGTCTCTGACTCGGTCAACAAAGTAGTTGAACAGTGCCACTGGGGAGCCATCTGTCTGCTTCGACTTGTCACGTTGCCTTCAAAAACAAAATCAAACCTGTCAGCACAAGTACCAAGTTTCGTCAAAATATCAATTCTTTTCCTCTTGCTAATTGCCATATCTATTTTCATACCATTTCCAAGAATTTGTCATTTAAAAACACCCTCTGGTGTAGTCAGCGTTTCATTCATTCTCGTTACATATCTTCGCCAGAACCTAACGATATTACGTGATATTAAATGTTGAACACCGCAACATCGTCTATAATGGAACATCTTTTACCTGTCCAATACTCTCATCTTTTCACAAATCTCCTGTTTCTCATCCAAAGGAAACAAATTGGGTACTTCACCAGCATTCAACAAGTTGTTCACATCTTCCAGAAACGATTCCTCTTTAATCTGTAAGGATAATGCAACAAAATGGTAAGTCAATCGAGAAAACACACGTATAAACGTTGTTAGCAACAAATATGTTCAATCTAACCTGAGTGTCAGTGAACAGGAACACTCCATTCATGTCGCCTTCAGCAGTCTTTCTCAGAATCGCCTTCAAGTCTTCACGCCACTCAGTTGAAGTGTATCCTTTGCCAATTTCAACCTGAAACGGACAAGGAAGACAAAACGGACAAAGTCAAAATGCGATAGAAGGAAAACAAAATGAACACGAAGAACCTGCCAGCAAGACAGTATACGGGTCGTTACCTGGAACAGGTCATAATCAGCCATGTGTGCAGCTAGTCTGGTTAAACTCTGTCTTCCACTGCCACCGACACCCACCAACAGACAGTGACCACGGGGCTGTTTGATCACGCGGGAAATTCTAGACACATGTTCAATAGCAAACCTGCAAGAGTCACATGGTATGGTTATTACTGCAACAAAACCAACAGCACAAGCTTTCCTGTCGGCTTACCTGAACAACACCAAATTCATGGGTTTCTTGCTCATGTTGTTGAATTCATCTAGATACGTCTCCACTACAGAACGTAACTTGTCCAAATCCTTGACCTCCACATAAGGCTTAGGATCAGCCTTAGGGTCTGTGAAGTCACAGTAGATCAGACTCCTTAAGTCATCCTCCTCCACTCGACCATCGTTATTGGAATCAAGTCGTTCAAACAGCTTGTCAAATTCAACACCCAGGTGAGTTTTACTCATCTCACGCAGGAAATTGAAGAGCCACTGCCTGTCAGTGTCATCAACCAGCCGATCATAATACACACGGTAAACCTAAATACAAACCTGACGTTAGTGATATTGATGACAGGGCCGATAAGTTTTATTATTCACCCTAATAGAGGGAACTATTCCAGTGAAAAATGAATCTCGTTAAAATGGACTTTTGAAAAAACACAGTAACTTTTTTTTTGATGATGAGTGATTTCTTTCGACTTCATAATTTCAAAGCTGAAGCCCAATCCGATCAATCACAACAAATACAAACAACGATATAAACCGATCTGAGCTTGAAAGAAACCACATGTAACTGTGCCATCAGCAAGGAAGTGAATCAAGGGTAGTCACAATTAGTTGGGACATTTCGTACACTGGGCACGACGTCGCTCCTGTTGCCCCTCTCTACAAACTTTTTTTTATTGTAATGGTGTTCATGAACACTTGCAAATCAACATTGAGAGGGCACAGGGGGGCTCAACTGTCCCAACAAATGCGTCTTCTATTACAATTTTCTCTAATTGGTTGCAATGTCACACATCATTCTCTCTTGCGTACATTCTATTTAAATCAGTCATAGAGTTTAAACTACGCACCACAGTTACATTCGCCGGTCAAGAAAGCAGTCTTAAAAGAACCCTTCCAATTGCAAGTCTAAGGTGGGTCCGATTCTTTTCTTTAGAAGTTTTGAGGGAGTATGAATCGAGATAAAGTAATTATTCATAAAATAATATGAGCTAGAGGGTACGCTATGCAGTTATTTAACAAGATCGCCCTTGAAAGAAACTTAAATTTCGCGCAAATCAACGGTTGCAATACTTAAATGCGCCATTGATTCTTTTCTTGGTATCTTTTGGTTAAATATGCTGTCAATCACATACCTCATGACACCAGAGACGCTTGATGTTATCAGGATCTTCAATGATGTCAGGAGTGGAGAGAAGAGTACCTTGAATGACTCGAGCAAAGTCTCTTAAGTTGAACAAGTAGTGTGACTTGGCTGGGGTGGGAAGAAGATTCGTCATGGCATTTTTGTACACTTCTAAAGTGCTGTTCACCAGCATCTCACCCACAGCAGTATATTCCTTAGAAAATCCCCTGAAATACAATATGTACGAGTAATTACCCAAAACTCCTACAAACAACTCCCTTGTACTACAGCATAACAACACATCATTGTCTAAAACATCTCTTGGAATTATTCTGAGTGCACATTTGTAATTCCCTTGCAGTCTGGAGGCCCCTGGGGTTCCTAGTCCCGAGTTCAACTGGTCGCACTTTGTAAACAGTCAACTGGTAAGTCCTCACCACCTGGGATTCTTAACATATTTCTGTCCTTATCAGGGAAATGTAGAAATATCCTTACATGTAAAAAAAATTAAAAAGGATATGCTGTATATGTGACGTATATAATCACCTTGTGGTGAGATGCCATTCCATGATCCTGCCGAATATTTTAGTCATGGTTGTGTCATCAAACGTAGTGATGCTGATGGTGTTGAAGTGACGTAGGAAGCGAGGTGTCACAGGATTGCGCCCTCCCCCTGGGGGACCCATGGCACCTACCATCTGAATATCAACCAGATGGATTGGAGAAGTGTCTTTCAGGTCGTACCTGTAACACAACGGACAAAATAAATTGGCTAAAATAAGAACAATTACGTCGCCAAAGGAGAAATGGTGAGAAGAAGTCAAATCAGACGACACGCCAAAGGTGATAAGTCTAGTTACCAGTTCCAATGATCCATCCACTGACGCAAAAGTTCGATTGGAGGCTGGGCACCATAGACTTCACGAGCCGGCATGTTCAAGTCATCAACAAACACAACCTACGATCACACCATAAAACGTTTAAAATTAATTACATGGTCTTGGCCAGCAAAGCGGAGTAATTGTAACAACACATAACCTTCTGCTACAAAGAAATGTCGAATGGAAGAATAAAAAGAAAAAAATATTTAATTTACAACTGCTGATCAAATTAACACGTTTATTTAGCTGTTTCTGTAATTTTGTCCATTTAAATACTGTGAACTAATAATGCGTCACAGAGCTGAACAGCACATTAATCACACACCGTTTTCTTGCCCAGTGGAGGACCAAAAACTCCTTTGCGTCTCTTGTCCAGTTTCGACATGATGATGTCTTGAGTCTGTTTAGCGGTGGTTTGGGCTGAGAAGTTAATCAACAGTGGCTTGTAAGTGTCTGGGAGGTTCTTCAAGAGAAAGTTCTGTTGGAAAAAATAAAACAAATTTATAAATTTATGCACATTAAGACAAAGTTAACACTAACTGAAATGTTCCGGTAGAGTAACCGTCCATTTTCTGTATCAGTTGAAAGCAGTGTGCACATTCCAGTTAATTTAATAGTGTCTTCAGGTCTATTGTAAAGCACTAACGTAGCGATGAGTGTAAATAGAATGTGAATTATTTATTAATCTCTCTACAGCAGAAAAAATCTGGGGTGAGTATTTTGCAGTCGCTTGTGGGACGGTTACTGGGGCAAACAAAAGATGAAGAGCGATATTGTGCCCAATAACGATCCAATAAGCGACTGTGGTGACGAAACTTAGCTTTATGCTCGGCAAAGATCATTGCTCAAACTGAATGAGACTGACCGTGATATAGACAGATTTGCCAGTGCCTGTAGGCCCAACAAACAAGCAAGACTTCTGGTGAGACACAAGCTGCTCCATAAGGAAGGTGTACCGCACAGTATCCACTGTCGGTACTATGATTTCATTGAATGCCATTTCCTGCAGAATACAATCACCTTATATCAATATTGTGATGAATGCCTTTCTTCTCCTTACAACAAATTCAAGTAAGCAGGTCACGAGAATCATGGAACTGATCAGCCTTGGAAAACTCTCTTGAACAAAAACCAAATTCTTCCGAGGAAAACAGAGGAAAATGGACAAAAAGAATGAATAAATCGTATCATGAATACCTTGGGAATAGGAGGAGCATCCTTGATTTCCTCAGTCCATAGTTCCCACTTGCCCATGCCCTGAGCAAGCAAATCATAAACATTAATCCAAAACATGAAATACACAACCAAGATACCTGTACAAGGCAAATAACACACACACAAAAAGTTATCGGAAAACACAAAGGATGAGTAGTGCACATTACCTCTTTGATGAAGCGGTAGTCATAGACTGTTCCCTTGCTAGGGAAGGGACACAGGAAAGGGCGTGGTGGTGGATCCACAATCTCCATGATGTGATACTTGCTCTTGCTTTCCAGTGACAAGGGACCCTGCATGACAACACACATATACACTGGTCTGAGCAATTAGAATTCTCCTTTGAAAAAAGGTTCATTCTTTTAATTTATAGAGCCGATCAAAAACGTGAAACAAAATTACAAACAAACAATTTGTTGAGCAGCAAACTGGCAAGATGTACACCAGTATGACAACTGACTCACAAATGTATGTCAAAGCCGTACTGTCTCGGTCTTCGAAAAATAAGTTATATTAACTTAATCCAGTGACATACTTACCTCCACAATTTCTCTCAATACTTTGTCAAAATCTTTTCTCCCACGGGCATCAATTGAAGCACCCAGAGACCACACACAAGAGAAGAGAAAGATACACTGATAAGAGAAAAAAAAACAAACGTTGTCACAAATCATTTGAACAATCGATATAAGCAAAATCAAGAAAAGGCAACACTATTGATCAATACCTCCAGCCAAGCGGCGACTTCTCTTTCATTGAGCTCTTTGAACTTCTGTTCATCATGGAACTCGTCCATCATGGTGTCCATCAGGTTCATATGTGACTTCACCATGTTACTGTCTGTTGTGGGCGACAGTTCCTATGTACATAAAATATGCCAATCATTTGACACATTTGGATTTGCTACTCACGTGATACATTCAAGTCAACATTTAAAGGTTTCTTTTTTACAGTAGATGTGTGAAGAGGTAACTTATCGAAACATAAATGAATTCTAAATTGGGACTTCATAATGGCTATGGTCATTATGTTCAGTGTCTTAGTTCCTTGATCTGTGCACACAGTAAGTCAACACAATAAAAGTAAACATAATGACAGGAATGGAAAAATATTACCTTGAATCCTCCTTTGCGAACAAACTGCAGCAGTGCTTCCTCCATTCTGTCGAACAAATCTTTAATGAGTTCCAGGTTCTCCTCATTCAATGTCTTGGGAAGAGTATTGAGCCACGACACAAGCAGTGGTTTCCATCCAAGCATGTGAGGCTCCATGTAGATCATACCACAGCGACTCACCTGTAACAACATGTGCAATAACTATATTAATAAAACCTTCATTTCTATGTCGTTATCCTCTGATATAAAGATCGATCATAGCCACGTCATTTCGCTCCCGAGATGACATAGAGAGAACCCTCGCCCGCGGATTGGGTTCTATCAACCACTCAGTGAACAAAGACAGTAGTACAGAGATATAGAACAGGTTTTATTTCGTTTACGATATTGCTAAGCGATACAAAAATGGAAAAAGCGAGGTTACGACGACGTATTTTATATGCGCTCGCACGAAAAATTGGCCGCGTACTGCCCATACGACATATGTATTTTTTATTCTTTGATAAAATAAAGAATAGCTTAAATTTCTATGAGAAAGAAGCCTGTGAGAATCTCGACTATTTTTAATTAGCTATTAAATATGCACTCTGTTGACGTGTTTTGTATGAGCACCTGTGTAAACCCTCTTGGTGGGGGTCAAAGCTAATTCCCAGGTCATAATTTTAACCCATGTTCTTTGTTTCTATTTGTTAAGAATGTAGCGACCTAGCTCTGCATGTCCACGTGTTTAATGCACACTTACAGTAGCTGGCGAGGCAACTTCCAGATCCATTGGCTCAAATATCAAGTTAGTGGTTGAGGCAAGCTGGATTATTTCTCCACTGTTTAGACAAAGCTGAAGAACAAAGTCACAAGCATAAGAACTGTTACGTCTCGCAACACGAGTCATACTATAAAAAATCAGGAAATGAAAGACTGAAGTACAGAGAGATTATGTCCACGCCAAACAATATTGGGTGATTAAAAAATCATGTAACGAGAATGAAATAACATTATATCTTTGTACTGTTTACCTTTTTGTTATCATCCAGCACAGTGTTCATATTTTCAATCCACACAGCATCAACAGGCCCATCAAAGATCAACCATTTGCGGTCTGGAGTCTGTAAAGAAAAACAACAACAACTTTGATCAGAACAGTTTTCACTAGCAGTACACGCGTATAATAGTACCGACATAATTTCGCATATAGTACTTACAGTTGAGGTAGCAAATGCCCTGTAATTGACAGCTAAAACTCCATCAGACCATTCATGAGAGACTGGATCAAACTGTCCATACAGCTGACCCATGGTGATGGCTTTAGGGTTGATGATCACAGTCTGAACTTTGTTCTCTTCCATCAGACCTTGTTCTGCAACATCACTGAGAGCACGAGCCAGGATCCGGTAAGCACATGTCTTGCCACCGAACGGTTCACCAACAATCATAAATCCATGACGCACGATCATCATCTCGTAGATCTACCATATTGACAAAAGTATTAGCATTGAAATTAGTATAAATTGTTTGGAAGACACACTGATCAGGGAAGACAATCAACGAATCTGTCAATTTATCTATCAATGAATACATCGATGAATCAGCTAGCCAGGCTGTTTTCATGTATCTGTTAGTTTAGTGGTCGTTTGAACAGTCTGTCAGTAGATTAACACTTCTATATTTGTCAGCAGTTTATCAGTTTCACCCACAAGTCATGAGCAACAACCATAGTGCATCGATGTTACAAAAACCAATAATTTAGTTCACGACACTGCAATCATTCAGCTAACATTTAATTACCATCCAGCCAAATGTTTTTTTTCGCAGTTTAACTGACCTGTATTATCTTGGTAAGGAACTGGTCTGCCATCTGCAGGTTCAATGCCTTGCAGTTTTCTTGAACAGCATTGGTCAAAATGGTGTAATCAGGTTTAGGTAGCTTGACACCAGGAAACAAATCTGATGTGATTCCCTTAAAAACAATAGGTACAGTAAGTATCACTTATTGCCCAACACAAAAAAGAAAGAGAATGTTCCAGTGAATTACTTACTTCAAACAATGGCAAATCGTGAGCCAAGAACTTGGGTAAGTTCACATCATTGATGGAGCGTAACATCAATATGTCTTCATTTTCCTCCGGATATTTTAACTGGGAATGAAAAATAATAAAAAAATAGAAAAAGGTTAGTAGGAATACAGTGCTTCTCGGTAAAAGTTAAACTGTCATAATTCCTTACCTTTAAGTTTCCTGCAGCAGTCAGAACAGACTTGACAGCTCTCATGCCGTAGTCATAGTGATGTTGAGATGACAGCTGCTCGGAGCACAGAGTGTACGTGGTGACAATTTTCACAGCCAGGGGACGGGCCTAACAAACAGCACACAATAAACATGGAGTGCAAGCTAAACGGCATAACTAAAGCTACAAGTTTGTTTCTATAAAATGAATCTTTAACCAAAAATGTAAAACAATCAATGATACATGTACATGGCATTTTACATACGTTCACAAAACCATATGAGTACAGTGATATTTCAGCGATCAATGCATAATCCGGAACCATCATAGCCACTGTTCTGAACAGAGCCTAAAAGGTAAAAAAATAGTCGAATATTAGACAGACGCAAGGAATGTTGCTGAAGAAATGACAATGCTACACACGCTAGTGTGAACAGTACCTTGAGGTTGTCAGGTAACTCAGACCTGCCAGCATAGCCTGGGTTCATGGTTATGAATGTAGCACAAGTCGGGTCTAATTTCAGTTCAGTTCCTTCAAACAAGAGAGTGTCTGAACCCGAGTTGATACCTGTCAGTGAAAGAAAATTACAGATCATCCTTGTTACACACCACCCTACCCCTTAAAAGATATCAAATCAAGCTGTGTTTTACATACCCATTTGAATGGTCAGAATCTGCTGAGCAACTACAGACAACACCTCCAGGTCAATTCGGTTGAATTCATCAAAGCAAGACCATGCCCCACATGACGCCAAACCCTGTAATTCAAATATGTATAAGCCACAATTTAGACAGTGGCTTCTGCCAAAGATCGAGCAGCTAAGTTCACTACCTAATTAATAATTTAAGTCAAATGTTTCACTCATACAGATGCTTAGTTGTGAGGCTTTTTGAATCACCTGTTTATCATAATTATACTTCATCAAAACAGCTGTGCTTTTGCAACTAAATGCAACATGTCGCTGTTAAATATCAGTTACATACCATACAAACATCCGTTTATGCTGATTAGCCTTACCGGATTTATTGCGTATCACCTGAATCATTTTTAGTGTAAACAAAAACAGTTCTTTATTCCATTTTGGGTTTTTTAAACATTATTGTTTTTCTGTTTGTTTTTCGTCTGAATTGGTTGTGATGCTCTTGGCAATAGCTAACATGCCCTTTAGATAAATTATCATCGCAGTGAAAATAGGCATCTTCCAAAACCTTCATAGCTGCATGTATTTATGTTGCATAGCACTTACCTTGAAGAACTTGCCAAGTGCAATGTAATCCAATCCATCAGAACAGTTAAACACGACACACTGTTTAGCCACGGCTTTTGCCAGATCCTTGGTGGTTTCAGTCTTTCCAGTTCCTGCAGGACCCTCAGGGGCACCTCCCAAGTGTAGCTGTAGAGCTCCAAACAGAGTCCTGCATGACAAATGATTAAAACAATTTAACTTTATGCGGATAATGTTGCATGTTCCTCTTGAGAGTTGCAAAACCAGTGCCAATTATCTGTTGAATATCCAGTAGTTTCAAAAGTTGTGAAGTAAACAGGACAATTTACATTATTAAGATGGAATTGAAAAAGAAATGGGCACCGAACAAGTGAGCCAAATGTGCAAATGAGAGTAGAGGAAGAATCAAGATTAAAATAAAATGAAGGAACATTCTATAAAACGTTTGTTGTGCACCTGTAGCATCTGTCTGTGAGAGGAGTGATGACCAGTCGTCCGGAGTTGCCAAGATACTCATAGCCATATGCTAGCTGGGCACTGATCATTCTTGTCATCACGTTCTCTTCCTAAACACAACACATTGCATCAAGAAAACAATGTCTCATAATACTTTTTAACCTACTGGCATTGGATAAATCACTATCCAGTGTATAATTGTTGACAAAACAAACCACGCTATCCACTGGATAGTGATTTATTCAATGGACAGTGATGCGTTATCCATCCTTTCAATAACCGGGTCCTGGTCAGTCCATAACTTCTTGAAATGATTCTTATGCCAGATCTAAATACCATTTCTGGATTACGAGTTTAAAAGCATGCATATCAATAATTCAGTAGCACGTACCTCTATGTAGTATCGCAGTTGTGCCAACCACTCAAAGTCATCTTCTCTTTCAACACCTAACACAAAGCAGATCAAAATTATTCAATAAAAAGTTCAGCAATTAACAACTTACAGTACATCTTATAGAATCTTATGACTTGCAGGGTTCAAAGTGTAATTGATTGAAGCAAACTGGCTTGAGAGGGTGCAGGAAAAGTAATCCATGTTGGGTATACGTAATTGAGCATAATTTTTGGTCAAGATACAATCACACAACACCACCATTTATTGACTGAGTTGATTACAATAGGCACTATCCTGAGGTCTTTGAGTTAAATGTTGTTTCCATATGACCTTGGCCTGACCTATAACTTTCCAAAAGATTTGGATAAAAGCAGACTGGAGCTATAACAATTGTGCAGTTCCAGAAAATATCCATACTCCCCCCCCCCCCCCCCCCCAAAGAAGGGTTGGAAATTCTAGCTACATTGCTAGTTGTCTCACCCAGTTCACAGAGTTTTGCAAGCACATCTCTAGCATGTACATCCAGCACAACTAAGGCTCCTAGAGTGGCTCTGTTCTGTTTTGACAGTTTACCACGAACCAAAGCCACAATGTCGTCAATCTGGCTGTTGTTGAGCTGCAGGTAGTCATTTAAGGCCTGAAACAACAATCATATTTATGATCAATGGCGACCTAAGTGTGTTGACAACATTAATTTCCAGTGTGTTTAGCCACAGTTACACTAACAAGTTTTGATTCAAAAGGCAAGACTGATGATTTGAAAAACGTTTCTCAACAATTTTGATTACTGCTATCTTGCAAGGCCCTTAACTAAAAACCGGTATGGCAGGTGAGCTCCCTGAAAAAAGTACGTTAACTAAAGGCAACATGACAAGTGCTGACAACAGTAAAAAGGTTTATGACATGTTTCTTATTATTACAGTGCTACACGCCTTGAAAAAGTCTTTGATAAATTTTTGACAACTACTTGTCGACTTTCTGATGGCTTCTGTTTAGTCAGCTGGAATTACCCAAGGCAACTCAAGGTTAAAGGGAACAAACACAGCCATTACCTTTATGTTGTATTGTATTAGAGTGGATAACTACACAAGTTATGGACATCACTGCAGATCCCACCTAAGGTAGAAAATTAAAAAGCAAATACCTTGGCTCCTCCTTTGATTGCTTTATGTATTTCCAGGGTCCAGAACAGCTGTGAAACACAAAGAACTGTCTGTCCTGGCCAATCTCTCACCCACTTAACTCGCTCTGTCTTATTGTAGGCTTCTGTTGCTTCCATGATGACCTAAACAAAAAGGTAAATCACTCACAAGAAAAACACAATGAACATACAAAACAATAACAACACCACTTACAACAACAACAACACAGATGGGGCACAACTCGCACTTTAAAGTCATTAACTTGAGAACTGACATTCTGTCATGACTTCAAACCTACATTAATGAACAGAGTAATTATATGAAAAAGACAGGAGATGACAAGTTCTGTTTTGGGAATGATTTAAATATTATTGTTACAGCTACACTGTAGCTTGGTCAGCAGATAGTCTTGTTCAAACTGCTCATGGTAGTCTTGTAATCTCCATTGAAAGAACAGTAAACATAGAACTGTAAGATATATATTTTACAATAACTGAGTGAATTTTCACATACTGATCGATTGGCTTATTTTCACATGAATGACGCAATCGCACGAGGACCTTGAAAACTTCGCCAAACTATTTATTGTTCAGAGCTGTTTAGTTCTCGAAAGTATAAGCAACAAATTGCATCCAAACAGGACTACTTTAAAGAGAAAATTATTTTTAAGGCGAATTTTTATTTAAATTGAATTCAGCTGAAAAGGGAGAAAACGCCAAAGTTTAATGTGGAACTCAATGAATGAAATCTGTTTAATTTTGCTGTGTTCAAATTAAAGTACAACTAGTGGACTGAAGTTGATAATAATTCAGCGAGTTTTCAAGGATTTCCGAATGGAATAAAGGTTTGTTATAGACGTTTTGCCTCTGCATTCTGTTTATGAGTTATTTTACGCCATATATGTTTTGGGATCGTTTTCATTTAAAGAACTTCATGATTGTTTAGCTTGCACTCTTACTTAAAGAAAGTCAACGTTTAATTAGTCTGGCCCTTTGTTATTGTACAAAAAACAACAAAACAAATTGAAGTCAGTTTTTCATGCATCTGTCCTGTTATTGATCATGAATAACATTGTCAAAGTAGTCTGCAGATCCGCAGCTATTCTGTTAAATACAAACCTTTCTAATACTAGCAATCATGTCCTCTTGTAGTTCAAGCAGCCACTTTTCTACCTGTCCTCTGGCCTTAGCTGTGGAGATGGTATCCTTGAGGGGTACAACTTCACCCTCTGAACTCTTCATGTGGGTGATGTCCAATGTGTCTGTGAATTCCAGTGATGCAATTCCTTCAAAGCACTTCTTAAGATGAGGTTGAACTCTAGAACAGTCATTTAACAAATCAAATCATTTTTGTTATAATTATATTTTACTGTTTACTATTAGTCGGTGAGCTTGGGTGGAGGTTTACACATTCAGGCACTTGTAAATAATCTTTCAATTCGCTTGTGAACAAGAACAAATAATCATAATTGCAAAAGATGAATTGGGATGGTATTACTTAACAATGAACTCAGTTCTTACAGACTACAACACAAACCTTTTTGGATCTTTTGTTTCAGAAAGAATTTCCAACAGTTCATCATTTGACAAAAAGAAGAAGCGTGGAAAGTACAGTCTTTTCTTTTCCAGGTACTCATTCAGTCCCTATGGAAGAGTGATCATAATTCTCATTACACCCCTTTGTCTTTTGGTTAATATAAACAAAGTTGTTAATAAAATAATGTTGCTATATTTTTCATGCAGTGATTCAACAATCAAACCTTTAAGATGAGTTCAAGTAGTTCATTTGACTTCTTGAGGCGTTCCAGCATCTTTTCAATGGCCACAACAGTGAGAACATGTCGGTCCTATGAAGTACAGGTGGAAGAAAGTTTGTTTGTTTGTTAGTCATGTTACTACCGAATTAGGTAGACTGTTTTTTCGGAGACGCACGAAACAGTTGCCGTTGGCGACAAAGACTTGTGTTTTGGGTCACGTGGGTTACAGCTGTCAAAATGAAAAGGTAAACGCACGTGAGTACATTCCTTTGCTCGTTGTAGAACATCTTGATACTCGCTCGCGCTTCAACCAGTTCCACTACTTCCTTAAACTGCCCTCCAAAATATAATCCAATTGACTATGCTGCCTCGTGGGCTGTCGTCTATACTTTTTCCACGGATAAAAGACCTTCCCTTGCTTTTAACGGAAAAGCCCGCCATCTCTCTTGCCTCAGGAATGTGAAGGAATGTGATCACGTGCGCATACGTATGTGGCGTTAGTTGTAAATCACGTGGGTTTGATTCAAAGACGAGTCTCGCCAACGGCAACTGTTTCGCGCGTCTCCGAAAAAGCAGTCTACCTAATTCGGTAGTATAACAAGCCATAGTACATACAGCAGAGTTAATGCCACGTACATGCTAGTACTTTTGCAACCAACTATTTAAACTGGTATAGGTTTGGGTTGATTTGGCTGTAGTGTCAAAATAGAAAACGTTTCAGATAATTGTAATCAAATTAACCACTGCGACTGATCATGAGATTAACAGTTATTACAAGGGGTGGTCAACTACACCAACAACAACAACAATGATATGATGATTATAATAAAAAATATCGTTTTACTCTTATTGCATGCTACATGGTGACAACAATATCTTGTAGATGGGCAGCAGTAGCATACTGGAAACCATGTATTTTTAAGGTGTGTACACATTTGGCATGAGTATACCTCTGTCAATAGATAGTTATATGTAGCCTTCTCTTGAGGCTTTGCCTTACTAATAAGACTTACCAAGACTGCCACCTTCATGATCTCCCTCCAGTTTTTATCAACAGTGCTGAATCGTCTATAATGTTAACAAAGACATTACATTACAAATGTTACATATCTTCAATTACATTTGTAGATGAACTTTGCCATAAAATGTTATCGTAACTGACCTTCCCTCCTCAGGCATCTGGGCCATGATGTCAGGTGAACTGAAGATGGGTTCTAAGTACAGCCATGTAGCCTGTACCTTGAGCCACTCATCAATGATTTCTTGTGTCAACATCAGCTTGCTTTCCCATTCCCTGGAAAAACAAAGTCAGTCAGTCAGTCAGTCAGTCAGTCAGTCAGTCAGTCAGTCAGTCAGTCAGTCAGTCAGTCTAAAACTACCAAGAAATAAATTAGAAATTTTGAAATGTGGGTTTTGAGAAAGGAAGAAAAACTGATTGAAGAAACTAGTGAAGCGAGATGAGAACAACACAAATTACTGCCCAGAAAGAAAACATTTGAGATGGTTAGAACAATTGCAACAAATATTTATTAAAGTTCTGTAAACATACTTGATTTCAGTTTCAAATGGTTTAATGAATGGTGAACCTCTCATTGTTTGCGTCTTAACAATCTGATCATCCAACAATGTCTGAATGTCATCAATTGATGACAAAATGTGAGTTCCAGTCTCACGATAGGGAATCATGACAAACTCAATCTTAAAGAAAAGGATACAAAAGATAGTTAATCATAATGTAGAGAATCAGCAACACTGTGCATACAGGTGTATGATGTATTTACTGGTTTGAGTGATGTTGCCATATCAATATTACATGTAAGTTGAATCATCAAAAATCTCTGTCATTCATCAGCCAGTGCTTGATCATGAATGGCTATAAACAATGCTGAGCTGGTTAAAACTGTTGTTTCCACTGAGATTCAGTGTCACTGCACATTAAATTTTGCAAAACAACTGAACATACCTCATCCCACTCACGGACCATCTTTTCCATGGCTTTTTCAAGGGAGAATTCCTTACTGGCCGCCTCACTGATGGTTTCAAACTGACTCAAGTAAGGCTCAAGATTCATTTCCACCATCTTAGCAAGATTAGTGTCTTCATCAGGCTTGAGTGGATAGCCTAGAATCTCTGACATCATTTCCCAATGTCTGTCACGAAGGCCTGGATTAAACAACACCTGAACCAGGGGGAGGTGTTCCTTAAACTCATCCACTTTGCCCTTCACCTGTTAATTATCAAAGAATAAAAAAATAAAACCCATTAAAATGTATCATTTATAGCTAGCTCACTATGCAAGAAACCAAATCCTACAATAATATAATGTATTAGTCAGTTGCAGAAGAGTAAATAAAGCTTACCCTTGCTGCAATCTTTTGCGCATTTGGTACGTCATTAAACTGTTTCTCCAGCTTGTAAAGAGCTCTCCAGAAGTTGCCAGTCTCTCCATCGACTTTGTCTGGGTCCATTGTACCCCATGGCCCTTCCATCCACTCCCTAGTAGATTATAAGAGCAGTTTTGTTTTCACTTGAGTCTCAATTGACTGAGTTGTTCACTTGCTATGGTTTTGCATTGCTATGCTTTATGGTTGGTTTAAATTTGTGACATGCTAACACGTTTTGCTATGCTTCATGCCAATTGCATGTATTGGTCCCAGGTTATCTGTGCCATTTGTGACTGGCGTGAGTTATTTCTTTTGTTTTGGTTTCCAACACTTATATGAATACCACCCTGACTATTCATAACTTAGTTATTTTAGTTAAAAGTGGGTAGTCACTGTAAGTACCAAATGCTGATTAAAAAAATGTTTCTAAGGCAACAATTAATAAAATAGTGATGGAAATGCAACATTTACATGCTTGCGTTGCTTACTTGTATTTGTTTTGGAACTCTACGGTTGTTTCATAAAGTTTTAAGTAAGGGTTCAGAGTGTTAATCAGCTGCTGACGTTGTGGATATGACGTCACATCCCAATTGAAGGCTTCCTCTTCTTGATTGAAAGCAAGTATCTGAGGAAAGCCAGGGCAAAAATGTTGGTTAAAAATTTTGCCATCAGTACGTAGAAAGTCAACACTTCCATTTACCTAAAAGACCTAATTTTGCCATAAAAACAATCTGCAAAGTAATATTACCTTTTCTGCAGCTGACTCAAGCCTTTGATTGAGAGCTTGTGCCTTCTTCAGGTACCGCTGAATCTCTTGCATATCTCCAAATGACTGGAACTCCTCAAGCTGCTTAGAGTAGCTCTCTAATTCCTCTACAAACCTCTCACGTCGCATCTGGTTAAGCAAGGAAAAAATAATCTGCATGTTAAATGAGGTTAAATATATTATTTAACTTAGTTAACGTCTAGGAGCTATTGTGGCTGTTCTGTAGTTGTCTGGCGTTAGCTTGGCATTAGCTTGGCATTAGCATGGCGTTGGCGTGGCGTGGCGTTTATTAGCGTACTTTGGCGGGCAGGCAATTTCCTATGCATGGCATTATACTTCCGGTCAAGGCGCTGCGGGCAACTTCCGGCGCACTCGTGGTCAGCAGTTACCTGTCGCGTTCTTATGTGTGTGCCATTGCACGTGCTAATAGTTTCACTGAGCCGCGTAGCTTCACTGAGTTTAGTACTCGAGGCGTTCTGGCTTACTTTGAATTTTTTTTTTCTTTTCCACTGAATTCCTCATTCAGTGTCACGGGTGCTGGGAATGGGGCTGGGTGTGGCGGGCGGGGCTCGTGGCTGGGTTGTGGCTAGGGCAGGCTTTTGGGGTGTTCTTGCTACCTGGGTTTGGGGTCGGCAGCTCCAGCCCCCAGGTTCCTAGGCACCCAACCTCCATGTGCGACGCAGGCATTAATTCAACTGAAAATGTTAAAATAAAACAATAAACAGTGTATACCTTGAGGCTGTTTTCATACTGAAGACGGTTTGCATTGATGATTTTCTTGTGTTCTTCAAACACCTCTGGCATGCGGAAGTGCCACTGAAACACGCTGTTGTTTAGTCTCATGTCTGCTGGAGAAAATGATGCATAGTCCACCTACAGAAAGGAAAACAAGCAAACATCAGTACTTATCCA
This sequence comes from Meandrina meandrites, assembly GCA_963693305.1. NCBI lineage: Eukaryota > Metazoa > Cnidaria > Anthozoa > Scleractinia > Meandrinidae > Meandrina > Meandrina meandrites. The sequence continues at coordinate 15,400,876 of OY855915.1, forward strand.
CTAACTGAGAAAATACACGTAGTTTTAAGAAAAAATGTCACACTTAATTTATGTACACATACACAGTACTGGAAACTTTAACTCTTTCGGTGCTGACTTTTCTGCTGACCTCCTCCCCCGCAGTGCTACTTTTTTCCGTAGGGCGCTCTTGAAACAAAACAGTCACGCTTCATTATTTGACAATATCTTTCATTCTGTTCAAGCAATTTTATTAAGATTTTCAGATGTTGTGCCCAACATAATTCTACATCGGAAAAATCAACTTTTACACAAATTCATTGCATCTTGGCCCTTTCAGCTCCTTCGCTTGCCATCTGATAGCTTCCTTCCCAAGCGTGAAGGTTGAAAACCATTATTTTGCAATAGTCGCATCTCAATACTCAATCTGTTCAATGAAATTGCTTGATCCCTAAACCAGAACCATTATATTCTCGGCCAAAGTCGACAAAAATCTTCTCCGAAGCACTCTTCGATTATAAACTGCTTATCCTTTAGCCATAAACAACAACGTTGTAACATGAACTTCTCAAAATAACTCCGCCATCATGTGCAAACGGCAAAGGATTGTGCTTGTCACGCTTTCTAATAATACTAGAGGGTATACAAAGCAACTATTAATCATAGCGTCCCTATTGAAGGCAGTTTTGAAAGGAAATCTGGGATTGTTTATCATGTCGAGAAAACTCGACATCCGCACTCAGAGTCATGAAATGGGATGTCGAGTTTTCTCGACAACCGCACCGAAAGAGTTAAACCAAGTGGAAATATTACAGGCACTAGAATTCCTGTAAGTTAATACAATTAAAAACAGTTTTTTTGCGGGAATTACATAATTAAACATAAAACAATGCTTGCACATTTATTTTAAAGTTTAGGGTCATACACACAGTACATCAGTCTTCATATTACAAGAACAATCACACATGCAGATTTCAACTTTATTATTGCACTTCTGAAAGATGTGGTTGGTTCTTTCTTGGTCGGGATTTTGCCATATTGACTGTTTCCATGGAAATGGTCACAAGCTATGTACTTTTTGCTTTTGAAAGCCAGCCAGCAAATTCAAATTTTGCAGCTTAAATGAGTGCCATATAATAAAGTACTTACTAACCTACAATCTTGGACAATTCGAATGAAAAATTAAGACCACCCCTCCCCCCCATTTCAATGATGGGAAAATGGGTGCGTTTTGGTTTTTGTGAGGATTCATCATTGATTCTGGGGGAGGGGGGGGGGGTCCAATTTCTCTTTTTATTCTGTCCAAGATTGTAGCTTGCTTGAGCTGTACTGGGGAATATTGGTTGGTCCTTGGTCGTTTTTGTACAGAACTCCCTGGACTTGGTCTGTACCGCCACGACCCCAGGCCAATATTCCCTAGCATGGCCCTCACGCTCGGTTAGTAGGAGGTTTATAGCCAAGTTGAATTATAAAAGTGGGCATGTAACCTTACCAAGAAGACCAGTCTATTCTTGGTATCCACAAGTCTCTTTTCAAGGTCAAATATAGTCTCATTTTCCACCTGTTCGATATAATTCTAAGGAAGCAAAAACAGTATTTAAAACACTTAAAATCTTAACAACTAGAAACTTGTATAAAACAGTAAGATTAACCTTAAAAGTTCAGAATTTATGGTTTGCTGCATAGTATTTACTTAACTGAGAATATAATGGAAGTCATGTAGATGCCATTAATATGCTAATAATAATTATATGGTTTGTGGTCAATTTCATATGTCACCTGTGAATCCCATTGCTCAATCATTTGAGCAATGAATGTGATTTGGAGCTATGCATAGTTATAAAAACTAGCTATTTATTTCATAAACAGTACATGAAAAGAAAGACAAATTAGCTTAATTTCAAACCTTAAGCTCCATTAGATGTTCTGTGTTGGCAGGAGAAGTCAAAGCTTTTTCTGCTATCTTTTCATACTCCTCACAAAGCCTATACGGTAAGGATTCAAAGAAATTAAAATCATTACACATCTTTCTTATTTTCATTGATGGTTACATTTTAGGCTTATTGGATCCTTTGTCAGGCAATCCTTTTTGTTACGGCTCTTTTGAAAATAACTGAAGTTGTGACAGGGATATGCGTGACACAATTAACAAAAAGCAAATTATTGTAGATGCAAATTAAAAGCATTCTTATTAACACATATACCTAGTTTATAAATAATGTACATGCTATAAATAATATGCTACAGGTGTTAGGCTACCTTTTGTTGAGGAGCTGATGATCTTTGCTCATTCTTTGAAGCAGTTTAGTTCTCAAGCTGTCTGCTCTTTTTGCTAATGCTCTGATTAACTCATCACAGTGCAGCTCAAACATTCCAACTCTTGTCACCTACAGTAACAATAATTGTTATTTGAAAGTTCCAGTAAGATAAAACAGAATGCCACTTGTTTCGTGTCACTACTCACTCCCTCATAAAAAGAGGTCTGGAATTAAAGGTCAAAAGTTTTTGTTGTACAATGGCATAACTAGGCATCCACAAAGTCAAAAGTGGTGGGTCTCAAAGTTTTGATTAATGTGCATATGCCTGAGCACAAATGTGGTAAAATGCTATACTGGTGAAACACAAGGTATGTTTTCATGTTCCAAATGTCATTTTAATAAGTAGTTTGGAGCTAATTTAATTCATAAATGATTGGAAAATTTCAAAAAAGTTTTAAAAATCAACATTTAAAACAAAAACTCCAGGTGTCAATGGGTTATGCAGATTTCAAACTTAACCACTGACAAATTCAGAATTAGCTCATAATACATGATCAGTGTCTACCTTTTGAGAGTTGTACTGGATGCTGTCAACCAACTTCGCATACTTTTCCACTTCCTGAAACAATAAATATTTCATCATGAATCCTTTTCTGATCAATTTCACACTGACTGGAGCATCATACTTACTGCCTGATGTACTTTAAATGCATTTCATTCACTGGCCAAAACAATTTCAAACCAGTTTGATTTTTTTCCTTTGATACAGCTTTAGCTAGTTTGAAATTATTTTGAACTACAGTAAACACCCACATATAAGAACCTAGTGATTTAAGAACCTACAGGCTGAAATTGGGCATTTTAATACCCAAATATATAAGAACCTATTTAGGCTGGCAAAGAATAATAGGTTCTTATACAAAAAACACTCTTATTTTGTAGCCAAAATACTGGATTTTAATTGATAGAAATTGTGAAATTTCTGAGAAACACCATGAAAATTATTTGTTTAATTGAAAATCTTTTAAATACAGAGTATAGAATACTGTATAAAATTATACTGGTGTAGCCAGTATACTATGACAACTCCTACAAATAAGAACCTACTAAGAACCTAATCAGCCTGAGTTCGGAAAAACTACCCCAAAATATAAGAACCCATTCAGCCTGAACCCAAAAATTCTAGGTTCTTATACGTGGGTGTTTACTGTAATTTAAACTACAACATATACCTATCACTTGAACTGTCTGTCCTACTAACTAAAAATAAGAATTGTTCTTACCTTAGCAAACCGAGGAAACTTGTGACCCTCCAACATAAACTGGTCCACATCTGCCTCAGCCTTTAAATTAATTAATAAAGGCAAGGTGAGCCCGGTGTTACATTCCAAAAATTATTTGCAAGGAAGAATGATATTATATAAAGGCCAAAATGAACTTCACTTATATTAAAACCCACAGACATGATATAGAATAATTTATTCTATTTGACATTTTAATATGTAACCTGAATAATTTCCCTTCTCTCTCTAAGTTTATTTCCTTAAAGTATTTTTATAAGGGCCTCAATGTAAACTACTGACCAGGACACCAATTAGTTGTTGTTGTTGTTATTATTTTTAATATTTTAATATTTTTTTTACTACTTTTTTTATGTCGACAGCACCACATATCATCTTGTAACAATAGCATACAGAATATAACAGGCATACTGCTACCTTTAATTGCCTAACTGCTCTGGAAGAGATTATATTTTTGTTAATAATATAAAATTAATTTGCTATTCATTCATCGTATTTCATGTTAAGTACAAGTTCATTATCGTGACAGAAAAATACCCTGAATATAATTTACCTTTCTGCTTATCAGGTCTTTGAATTTGTCATAAAATTTCAAGTGTTCTCTGGGTCCAGCCATTTCATGAGCAATCACAGCTTCTACCTGAATTGTGACAAAAAAGATATATACCAGATGACATGACTTTTTCAGTTTAATAATATAATTTTTTATTTAAATGAAGTGAACAGTTAGCATCTTTCCTTTGTTCAATGATTACTGATTTTATGGAATAAAAGTACATGAAATACATAAAATATTTAATTACTTATGGCTTACCTTTGCCTTGGCATCATTAACAATTTCTTCTGATACCACAGGTTTCAATGTTTTCTTTGTTCCAGACTGGAAATTAAGCACAATAAATATGGCATCAATATTAATAAATGCCACAGCAGGAACTTCATAAATCTTCTTTTAAATAATAGCCAACATAATTCAAGCACCGGTACCCCTCCATGCTAAAATGCAAAATTACCAGTTTAAAATGAATTTCAGGTTAAAATCATTTCAAATTTCAAATCATTTTGACGTGAAAATCATTCTAGACTACAAAATATAAATTGAAAGAGTATTGTTAGTATTTAAATTAATACAACTTTAATTCAACTGTAAGTAGCTACAAATTACCAGACTTCACAAAGCAGACTAGATACAGATTTAAAGGGGCAGTATCATGAGAATTCTTCTAAGTTTTTGTGCAAACTATGCTGAATTTATAAATCGGCACTCATTGATCAACAAAATAACCTTTAAATGCCAAAAGGTCATAAATGCACTCTCTAAGATGTGCATAAACCATAATCAACGGTTTTTTAGTAATTTTCCTCCAAAGAACACTGTCAAACTTGAAAACGTCGGCCCGACGTTTTCAAGTTTTAGACCATTTCTTTCGTACCCGTCCGTAGCTACTCCAGTTTTAAACAACTTTCCTGAGTAGTACAGTGCGTTTAGCAAGGTTAGGCAACTATTAGTGGATTTCCAATTAATACCAACACCTTCATTAGACTTTCAAGTAGGGCTAAATCTTGATGAGACTGCCCCTTTAAGAACATACATGCATGACATTGTATTATTTAAAATTTGCGAGGTTTTCAATGTGAAATTTTCCCTCAGTTAACATTAATAATATTTGGCCCTAGTCTACAGTCTAGTCAAGATAAATTGACTGTTATAGTCATCCCCTTTAGTGACATAGTAAGTACATACAATCATGAGCAATAATTAACTACATTTAACATAATCAAAAGTTTTTGTAACATGCATATAATGTACATGTGGATGACTGTTATGCCAGTGGGTAAAATTCTGTTCAGTGACATGTGTGCTTGCGTTACACTTGTTGCTATCTTTGCTTACCCATTCTGAGTACAGTTTGGTTTCAACTCTTGGCACAACCATGACTGCCTTGATCATAACATCGTACACATTTAACAGGACTACCTGCAATAAAATAATGCTCTGTTGTGAGCACACTGGTGTCACATATAGTGTATGACTTTGGCTTTGGAAGAAGGAGTGACGCAGGATTACAAAGAGCCACACACATTATTAATAAAAATTAAATATAATACCTCAAAGTCCTTGAAGTCAGGTTCAAATTTGACAGTATCACCCTCCAGTACAAGCCTCATGATGAATCCGGGATGTTCAAAAGCTCTGATAGAATCCTATTACAAGTAATGGACACAAAATATCAAGAGGGTTCAAGTAATATCTCAAACATGACTGTCACAGTGTTTCATTGGGATATCCAAACACCAATTGCAAGAAGAGAGTTGAAAATATGACACACTGTTTTTTTTAATGAAAATTGAGGTGTTTGGATAGCTGATGAAACACTGTCTTGGGTGTTTGATATCTTAAGGAAAAACCTCCTTGAGGTCATGGTTATGATTTTCTTTGTTTTCACTTGATGAATTATTATAAATAAATGTTTGGGAAAGTTCACTATTACAGCGCTTCAAGCTGCGACTAAATTTTCCACACAGGTCGCCAATTTGGTGACCTTCAATACAAACGAAAATAACCACGTTGGAACGTTCTTCGAACAATTTTAATTCGGCTCAAAATGGTCAGTGGTATTACTTCATGTAAGGCGACATAAGGTGTCCTTCTTTAAAAGCACTTTGCTTTTTTGGTGACCAAAATTTCTCTAGTGGCGACCATTTTACAAAAGGAAGTCGTCAAAAGGCGACTTCTGAAAAACTTGAGCTTGGAGCACTGTATTTCACTACCCAAAGCCAGTAGTTTTTATACTTTAACTTACAGCTGGGGGACAAAACAGCTTGGTGAAGTCATCAATGGAGTTGAGAGCCAACATCTGGAGTTGATTGGTCATCAGAACTGCTGCAGCATTGAAAAATGATTCCAATCTTTTAGCATTCTGATTGCTAGGTACTTGCTTGCGCTTGTTTCCTTGGTAATAAATGTTTTGCACTTCTGGAAACCACCTTCAAGGAGATAACAATGCAAATACCACACATCAAATCTGGTAAAATATATCAATGATCTACAATTTCAAATATTAATTTTTTTCAAATCAATAAGTTTTTTGAAACACTATGTTTTGACCCTTCAATGGTCATTTTCAAGTGGTATTGAAAATACTTGAAAATGACCATCAAATGGTCGAAACATTATTGTTCACCTTTTTAGCATTTACTTTTATTAATCTAGAATACTGTAAGTAGTACTGTATAATATAGTTTTTAACTTTGTAATTTTTATAGTTTTAGATAGAGGGACACAAGTTCATTATTGTTCACTATTTAGTGTCACTCTTTTAAAAAATAAAAAATAATTAAAGAGTTTACAATAATAGCATTATCAGGCAAAAACAGGGTTGACAAAGTACCACATGTGTTTATAATTAAGGCCATTATTTAGTAAATCATGAGTATTGTTTATTTTATCAATACAAACTTTTAACAGTACCATTGACAAAGAAGTAGATAACTAATCTTGTTATGTGAGAAACAAGACACATGACTCTTAAAAACATTTTTTGATTCCCTCCAGGTCATTTAATTTTCTTACTAATTTTACTCATGATAATTAACTCAAACCTTAAATTTGATTACCCTTGAAGGGTTGCGCTACTGGGATACTGTAACTTACACAACATATCTCTTTACTGGTATACTGCCATAACCTTTAAAAGTTCAGTTTGTTAACATTTAACGAAATAATTATTTTATAAGGATGTTATTCAAAGACAACAGAAGACAGCAAAAAAAAACAACATAAAACATAAAAAACGTACTTTTTCAAAAGTGTTTCTTTGGCAATTTCTATATGTCTCATCACCACATTCTGGAACATGGCAAGCTCCAAAGCCTCAGGCCGTAACTGAATGTCATGAATATCCACTAGCCTCAAGTTACTACAAGTATCAAATTACATCAAAATTAATAACTGCCTCTGTGGTTAAATTCTCTGTTTCGAACTTTCTTTATTGACGATATAGCACTTATAATATATCCTATAATAATCTACATGCATGACCATGAGAAAAAAGGTTGTTGAAATTTGAAAAAAAGCATATCAAATTGATATATTATTAACTAATTGCAAGTTGCATACATATTTTGTCTGCCTCCCCTTTGCCTCTGTCTCCATCTATGCTACTGCTACCACTAGCTAATAAAATTATGACAAATTGAATGATATTGCAAGGCCATTAATCAACAGCAAGAACATTACCCAAAGGTCTTTTGCCACAGGTCCAGCACAGCAGCCATTGTAGGATTTGTTCCAAACAGGTCCTGCTGCATGGCTGCCTTTGCACTGAGATATGATCTGTACCAAGGTTTTGGAACCTGCATCAACCTATGCGAAACATGACATGGAAATGTACTACATATGCATGTCCTAAGTTAAATTTGCTTTTGATTTGAAAGTTTCACATAAGTTTGATGTGGTTTAAATTTGTCCTTGGTTTAAAATTTTTCACACCAGTTTGATTTTTCTTTCCCTAAATTTGTTCCAGATTATGATAATCAATATACATGTATGACAATGAAAACTGCAAATCAAACTGGTTTAAAAAAATTTAAACGAAAGATTTAAACATACATACATACATACATACATACTTTATTGTATAGCTCCCCCTTGGGGGCTCTTCCGCCATACAGAAATTAAAAAGATAAAAGATTAAAATATTTACAATAAAGAAGAAAAAAAGAAATCGGAAAAAGGGGGAAGGTTGAAATAATATTCGAAATAAAAAACTATGTACATTACATTTATAAAAGATTATTTACAAATTTAAAATATGTTTAAAAATTCTCTTTTTAAAAAGGTTCAGGTCATTTGTCTCTCTTATATTCTTGGGCAAGTCATTAAATATCTTAGGCCCACGGTAGGCAAAAGATCTCTGCCCTGTTTTTAGTCTACACTTCGGCAACTCAAGATTGTTTTTTTGCCTGGTGTTACGTGGGTGTGTGATTGAACGTCGCTGAAATCGAAGATAGCTTGGAGTGAGATTATTTAAACATTTCCTGACCATTACAAGGTCGTTGAAAAGCAGTTTATCTTTAACACTAAGCCATTTAAGAGATTTGAGGGCTCCTGAAATATGGTCGAACTTCCTCAAGCCGGCTACGATCCTGCAAGCATAATTCTGAACTGACTGGAGTTTTCCCACATTCTCTTTGCTAGTGTTACTCCAAACCGTCGAACAATAGAACAACTTGCTAAAGACAAAGGCATTTATGAGAAAGATTAGGGTTTTCTGGTCCAAAAGATGCTTTATCCTATTGACTCTAGTTAGTTTATGAATGCAGTCGGAAGCGGTTTTAGTGACATGCTCATTATAATTCAGATGGGAGTCAATATGCACTCCTAAATCCTTTGCAACAGTTACTGGCTTGATTTCTGTTCCTAATACATGTATTAATAAATCTATTTCTGGCTCAAAATTTTTTTAATCCAGTTGGACTTTTATTTCCCTTTGTTTCACAAATTATGAATACAAGATAAAAAAAATTCAAACTTGTTTGAAAATTTTTAAACCAAATAATGAATTTAAAATAAATGTATTTAACAACATTTTTGATGTACTTATCACAAGCACATAAAACTATTATTCTTTAACAATTGACAGAGGTAATTAGAATTTCAGACTGATAAATAAATCTCTACAAAACAAAACAACATTTTGATGATGCATTCATAGTGCAATTTAAAGGAGTTAACAAAAGCACCTTCAGTACCAGTGGTCAGAGGCTGATTGGACGTGAATGCTTAGTAGCAATTGGCATCTTGGTCATGTGGTGTGTGTTTAGACAGCGTAGGAGTTTGTGCCAGCATTGTTTTTCCAGGAGCAGTTTTTGTCAAGCTCTTTTCCCCTCCCGTCTCCCCATTTCTTCTTTTCACTGATTGGTCAGTGTGATGGGTGACTGGCTGGGTTGCAACGTTGTACCAGCCATGGGCGCCTTATCCAGTCTAGGGGCTGGCTGCCAAAAGTGGAAGCCCCTGGACATCCCAGGCAGCCAAAACTCGATCAAGCAAGCAGTTGTTTACTATTAATATACATCATGCAGCAACTAACACTTCCCCTTGTGCTAGGGAATATTACATTGGCCCTTGGTAGTTTTTATACTGGCCTTGCCAAGCTCAGTTTGCACGGCCATGACCTTAAGCCAATATCCCCAGTACAGTCCTTGCACTGGGTTTACTTAGTAATATTGATCATTTTAGACAGCTGTATATATATAGCCCACTGTATGTATTAAGATATAATGTCCTTACTCCTTCTTATGTTCTAACACTTCCTCTTTTTTATCATCATCTTTTTCACGAGGATCCTTCAGCACAAAGTCAACTGCATAACAGAAAGACAGGTCTATTATCAGTCAGTGTTTATGTAAGTACATGTACATAATTATGCAGTATGTACAGAGCATCACAGTACACATACATTTGTACAAAGCATTTGTTTTCAATCCCATACCATAAAAACTAAGCTTTAACAGTAATCAATTTTTAACTGCTTTCTATGATGAATGTATAACCACACCTCCTTCTTCCCAAGGTGTACATCCAACTGGAATATTCATTGTGTTGTGGTCAATCACAGGAAATGCCCACACCACAAGTCAGATTGATCAAAATAAGGGAACGTTACATTTGCCACAACCAATTTTGGATAGAGTTTTCTTAAAAATACGTTGGGTCAGTCTATCTTAATCTAACAAATGGTAATAAACAGCACGCAATGCATGCAGATGAAGTTTCCCGTCAAAAAATTAATGTTAAAGCAGCTAACAAATGCTGTGTTCTCTTGTAGCATGACATCCGATAAATGATAAACGATACTTCTCAAGCATGAGTAAGGTTACACGGTGTCTTGTAATTGTTTACACTGGCCCTTTTCAAAAGAATGTAGAAATAAATTCTATTTACTAAATCTAATAAACCTGTCAAACAATTTATAATTGAGTTAAGGTGGCTTGAAATAGTTTTTTGGCGCACGCAGACTGGGTTCTAACTCCTCGTGCGGTAGTTTTAAAATCCCATGAAGCTCTTGCGGAAAAAAATGGCGATTGCGATGTGTTTTTGCCTTGTTCTACGCCGCTCGCTTGTTAATTGGAAAAGTATTGGGTTACCCTTGCCACTGAAATTTTGGCACTGTAAGACATTGATCTCTGAACATGTGTTAAAGGGTAGGATTTGCAGCATACCGCCAGATTTTGGCTCTGAAAAACGTCAACAAGACGATCGTGGAGGGATACCGTACATATGCTTGGGATTAGCCGGGATTTTTTATGCGGTAGTTTTTGGTGTAAGTCCTGCCGAATGTATTGGGGAGGGCAGCTTGACTTTAAGCGGAGAGGACCAAGAAAACAAAGAGAACACAGCCATACATACACCCTTGGCCAATGTTAAAACCCGTGACCTTTCGGGTCGCTTTTCTTCTGCGAGTAGACTTTTCAAAACAAAAGAAAGAAAATGCCATGCAGTAGATTTGCTAAAGGGCATTAACTCGGTAAAACAAAAACTGGATTATGAAGACAGGCAGGAGGAGGAAGATAAAGAACACTGGAAGTGAGCAACACGAAGTGTCACGGTAAGTTTCATTCGTTTTCAGTTTGTTTACATGCCCGGTTGTCACTCGCATTGTAACATAAGACCTGCTGTCACGCGAGGTTTATAATTGAATAAAACTTGTCATCTCATCTATACTTCAGAACTTTGAAAATGCTCAAAGAAGTATTCCAACTGGAACAAGAATTGTGGATCTTGAAGCTCTGCAAGAAGGTCTGAAGAAGTGCTCTAGCTGCATGAAAGGTATTCCTAAATTTCTTTGAAAATGAAGCATAACTTGACATGCATAAAAAAATACTGTATGAAGTATTTTGTTGTTGCAGGACATACAACAGAATAAAAAAATGCAAAAGGTCCTGTAAAAATAAATAAAATCCAAATGCAAAATGTCATGCTATATAGCTATATCCAAAAATAATTTATTGAAGATAAACCATAGCAGGAACCCAGTTTATTTAAGAATAAAACATTAAAACAATAATTGAAAAATAAGTAAAGTTTTACAATATGTGAAAACAGTCACAATTTTGAAGATCCTTCGAATAAAGCTCTCAGTCTTTTTTCTTAACTGTTTTATTGGTCTTACGAATCTCTTCAGCCTCTATTTTATTCTGCTGTTGTTGTTGTTAGGCCCCCTCCCATTCACAGAAATTTGCAATGAAACAATAAATGGACTGGCCAGTACATTTACAGTTAACTGTCCCTATTGTGGAAAAAGCAACACAGTGTCAACATCAAAAACACACAGATATGGTAGCAGAGGTCCAAAGGCCTTTGATGTTAACAGCAGAGCAGCCCTTGCCACCCTGAATGCTGGAATTGGACACACCCATCTTAGCGCTATAACATCAGCACTAGACATTCCACAAATGAACCATGTCACATTAAAGGCAAGAGAAAGGGAAGTTGGCAAAGCCATTGAAAATGTTGCTGCAAAGAGTTGTTTAGAGGCCATATTAGCTGAGAAAGAAAATGCTCTACAAGGTACTTGAGGGTATTTTAATACCTGACCAAATTTAGTGCCTGTTTCTTTTTTGCTTTTCTTTTAGTTATTCTTTTATGGAGTATTGGGGACAGGGTGCAGGCACCCCCCCCCCCCCCCCCCCCCTGAGATGACCTGCAGCTTCCTAATACAAGTGGTATTCTCCCAAAAAAAAAAGAAAGAAAACAGTGGTGCACCCCCTCCTAAAAAAAATCCTGACCCACCCCTGAAATTATTCTATTGTACTATTTACATGTACATGATTTATAAATACATTTTCATCTGGCAACAAGGTCTACAAAGCACACTGTAGTGCAATAATATTATATGACATTATATTGAAAATAATAACATGTCAGTTTTCACTCCCCCTACGTTGGCTTTTCTTGACCTTATACATGAAAGCTCAGAAACAAACTATCTTAAAAAACTTTTCGAAATTAAGCATTCTAAATATTATAAGCAAACTATGTGAGTCTAAAACTTGAAAATTATAATAAAAATTATTTTCAAATCAATTTGTTTTTCTAGCTGGAGAGGTTGCTGACAGCGATGGTCTTGGCAAAGAAGAAATGGAGGTCACAACTCCAATACTGGCCATGGGGCAGTGATGGGTGCCCATACAGGGCGGGTTTTAGACTATGGAGTACGATCAAAAACATGTAGAATTTGTGCCAGTGGCAAGAAAAAAAGTCATGACTGCCGTACGAATCACACAGGATCTTCAAAAAGCATGGAGCCCGATGTTGCTGTAGATCTTTTTCAACATGCAATAAAAAACGGTGTTAAGTACAACATCTACACTGGTGATGATGATGCCACAACACAGGCCCATATTAGAGATAAAGTCCCTTACAAAGTGGAGAAGCACTCTGATACAGTACATACAAAAAGATCTTTAGTCTCGAAGCTTTATGCACTAAGATCAAGTAAAAAGTTTCCTGGCTGCTCCCAACTCTCTGTCAAAGTAATAGGGTACTTAGGAAAATGCTTCAGCTATTGTGTGGCACAGAACAAGAACAACCCCCAGTCACTTAAAACTGCCATCCAAAACATTGTTCCTCATGCATTTGGGAAGCACCAAAATTGTAGTGATACATGGTGTCAGAATCCAGGAAGCTACAAACACAATGATTTACCCTTTGGAGATGATCTACATGGTGATGAACTTAAAAGACCACTTACGAAAGTTTTCGATGAATATTCAACAGATATTGTTGCAAAAAAACTTGCTCCAGCTGCCAATTCGCAAAGAAATGAAAGCTTAAATAATTCTGTTGGATCTAAGAACCCTAAAATCAGATTTTATGGAGGAAGCGAGAGTAACAGTTTTCGAATTGCTTGTGGCATAAGCCAGAAAAATCAGGGACAAAATTATGTGTGCCAAACTTTGGAGGAAATTAACATTGTACCAGGGGTATACTGCAAAAAGTACTGTGAGGTAACTGATCAAAAATTACTTAAGGAGAAAATAAGGATGTCCTCAATAGGTTACAAAAAACGGCGGTCTCAACTGAAGAACAAAAATTTGAGTTCCAATGCGAAGAAAGAAGAAAAAGAAGGCACCACCTATCAGACTGGAATTGGACTTAATTTGAACCTTACAGATAGCGACAGCCTTTTGGCAGAATTACCAACATTAATAACAAATCTAACAACAAGTCAGTTAACAGAGTACGAGAAATTGGTTCCTCCCTTTACAACCCGGCCAACCCATCCAATTGTATCTTATAAGGACACCATCAATTATGAATTTATTGTATTTAACACCGAAACAACTTCGACTGGAAAAGGTGCTCAGATTTGCCAGCTATCTGCAATTACCAAATCTGGAAAATGCTTCAACGATTACATCCTTCCTACATGCAACATTAGTCTCCATGCTTCTCGTATCAACGGATTATCCATCAAAACAATAAACGGTCAAAAAACCATGCTGAAAGACAGCAATCCTGTTCTCTCTGTTTCTCTTGCACAATGCCTTGAAAATTTCGCAAAATTCATTTCCAGTGGTGAGAGTAATTCACATACTGTTCTCATTGGACACAATTCAACGGCGTTTGACACACCAATTTTGCTTCGTAGTGGTGGATTAAACTTTACCTCTAATTTTGCTTACTTTTCTTGTAATCCTTAAGTAGATGGAACAGAAAATTGTCTCCTATTCATTGCTCACAACATAGCCTGCATAGCTGGCGGGATTTCACAAGCGAATGCTTTTTAGCGGCCGTTTGCACAAACGGCTGGAAGGTCGCCTCTTGTTTCACGCGCGCGAACTCACGCGTGACAAGCTTCGCGCATGCGTAACTGCTGATCTTGTCGCCCCCGACTTTGCAACTGAACTCGTTTATATTTCCGCTTCTGGTCGGTAAATTTTTTTTATTTTTTGCATGATAACCTAAATTAATGTAAACAGAAAATGTTTAAAATTTAAAAAAAATCTGTAGGTGAAAAAAAAAGTTAGAGACATATTTAAAAAACATGATATTTCTTTTAAACTGGCGTACAGATTTTCCTTAATTTCAAATATTATAAAGATCGTATCTGATATTATGTGGTAACGCTGTATGGGACGATTTCACTGTCCCATTTTTTTTTAGAAAAGACAATATACGTTAATTTTAGGGCTCAAAGTGATGCCTTATATTGTTGCCATGGTAACACTTTTTCGGGTGAAAGTGTGATGTGATAAATCTATGATGGGTGCTTAATTCCTGGGCCAAATTTCGTCTAGATATGGTGATCCAAACTATATCTAAGACAGAATATGTTTATTTGTATTAGAAAAAAGAAAAACTATTTCGAGCCACCTTAAACTTGATTTCTGTTCAGATAACATATTATTCTTGATATTAGTTCCCAGGCCAGTCCTATTTGGCTCTGATCTGTTGATTGGTCGATCGCACGCAATGAACAACTGACTAAAAGATCAGGTCCACTTGCCTGATAAAAAAGTCAAGCAAAAACTATTACTCACCAATAGCCTTTTTAACACTCAATAAGTAGTCTTCTTTCATTTCATCTGAAAGATTTTCTATACACAAGTCAAACCCATCCTGAAATTGTGTAAAAAATAAATTTTACACATCAAAATACACTACTCTTAAGGAGGCTCACAATGGTTTCCAGCACTTTTCCAGTTCTTAAACTTTGATGGGTCAGTATTACAAATTGTTATCAGTTGCTGCTACAATAATGATGTAAAACAAATGTCCAATCATTGCTGAACAAGTTGTAGCCATTTTCATGATGTCATTGGTTACCATAGCAACAGTTTAGGCTGTTAAAAACACCCTTAAATTTGCCTTTAAGTGCTTATAACTCAAAAACAAGCACGGTGACCCCCATTTTTTATTATTGAATAATGATTAGCATGTTAAGATGCAACTTTTTGCAAAGTTAAAAAAAATTCTATCTAGCGGTTTCAGTGCCACCTTAAATTTCCGAAAATTTAAGGTGGCTCTGAAACCACCAGATAGAATTTTTTTTAACTTTGCAAAAAGTTGCATCTTAACATGCTAATCATTATTCAATACTAAAAAATGGGGGTCACCGTGCTCGTTTTTGAGTTATAAGCACTTAAAGGCAAATTTAAGGGTGTTTTTAACAGCCTAAACTGTTGCTATGGTAATCAATGACGTCATGCAAATGGCTACAACTTGTTCAGCAATGATTGCACATTTGTTTGATATCATTATTGTAGCAGCAACTAATAACAATTTGTAGTACTGACCCATCAAAGTTTAAAAACTGGAAAAGTGCTGGAAACCATTGTGAGCCTCCTTAAATTACTATAATCTCTGCACATGTACATGTACATGTACACAGAAGATAAATTATTGATCAATGATCATGCATGAACCATATTCCCTGACAACCCTTGCATTTCAAAAGTGGAGGTTGGGGTGGGATGCTGGAGGTTGTACTCTAGATCTGCCCACAAGTGAAGGGGCTGGAATCGAAGTTCACAAGTGGCTGGAAAAGGGAGGTAGCTAAAGCGAGATGGAAAGAGGGAAAAAAATTGTAACATTGCATAAAATTATGCAAATTGTGCAACAGAAAAGGTGGGGCAAGGTAAGCATTACAGGAATTAAAAAAAGTGGAGACCCCCTGTCTCCATTCCTCAAAGTAATCTCCCTTTGACCTCAGACAACATTGTACACATGTTCAAGTACCAACAAAGACAGACCCTTTTTGCACACCTGACCCTGAGGATGCCAATTATTGGCAAATTATAATTACTTGGTCAGTTTTTGTGCTCCAGTTAATTGACGTTTAAACTGTCTTGGAAAATGTTCAGCTTTGAAACACATCAAATTGTACCTTTCCTGCAGCCCCTTAATTTGTGACTTTATTGACCAACCCCATAACTTTTAAAAATGTTTTTCCTGATACACATATGCATGTCACAATCATATGATTCAATTAACCACTACATGTAGCTAGACTGAGAGTTACACAACTAGCTATTAGTTCAAGGCTATTATTCTTAGACTGGAAAAGTGAAATTTGGAGGTAATTTTGAATCATTAATTTTGATGCCACCTGACATCTTCCAGCAGGGTTCAAATAGCAGCAGGCACTTTGACCACACTTGCTGGCGACTATTCACTGAATAGCTTTGACCGGCCAAGTAAATTAAAGTCACTGTAATGTTATAGTAAGCATATCACATCAGACAATGAAGCAGCCAAAAGAAACATTTTAAAAAGAGTAGAAAGAGTATTGAAAAAGTAGAAAAAGGTTGGAAATTTAATTGAAACGGGCTGCAAAACTTGAAATGGAGAATTCTTGTTCACCATGAACAACTAACTATTTTACTTGGTTGTTGAAGTGTGACACATGCATGTTTGTCTAGGTTGCATTACTGCCTTAAGTTTACATGTATGTTTCTGCATGTGTTTTAAAATCAAGGTTTAATTTGCACAAAAACTTGTTTAGTGCCAGTAATTACTGAGCCTTTTAACTTCTTCAAATTAAAGCCATTTTTGTACTCATTTTGCTTGACAGAATGGATTTCTAATGTTTGTGAATGAAGATTGAGTTGCACATTTTACGCTTGAACAAACACCTAAAAAAGAGAGAGCTGTTCATGATGCCTTGTTTGGAAGGGAGTTGTCACCTTGAAACATGTTAATCAAAATGAATATTCTGAGGCTGACATTATTTTAGCAAGCATGCGATTTGTGTGAAATCTTTTTAAAATCAGTAAATATAATTCCAAGGTTTCTCAAGGGAGCTGAAAGTGAAATGTGCAGTTCCAGAAAATATCCACACCCACCCCAAGGATGAGGATGAGAATGAGGGGGAGGGGGTCTCAAAAGCCAAAAATTTTGAGGGAAAGTATGAAGCTAAATTGGAATTTCCAGGCGGGTGGGAGGTTCCAAACCAAAAAACCATCCTTGGGGGAGGTATGGATATTTCTTGGAACCACACAATATCAACTCAGGAAGACTTTGGTCATGTGTTAGGCAATGGGTTCTTGGCAGATTCCTGTTAATTAGTGTAGCAGTACACATGCACACAAAAGAGCCTTGATAAAAAAGCGTACAAATTCAAGCTAAAAGCAGTGATTTTATTTTGAACCCTGGTTTTCAGAAACTAAACACACAAACCTTGCACATCTGATGCATAAAAAGCTAATATTTAGCAGGTTAACATGTAAGTGCCATATGCAGTTTCTGCATTTTACCTTCAAGCTCTGAGGAACAAGTTGCAAAACATGATCAAGCCAAGAATCTTCCATAGGGGCCACATGTTCTGTGTCTATGCCATGGTGAATGTAGTAGTAATACCGCTACAAAGCAATAAATAGTGCATTTAGTGGTGTGATAAATAAATCAGGCACAGTAATTTTGAGCTTACATGTAAAATTGATTTGTTTACCAATCTCCTTTTTTTTAAATTATCCTGCAGACTGCACAATTCTAGTGTGCCCAAACTTAAAAAAATGTACCGGGTATAATAAAGTGGTTGCGCGGAGATGTTAAATTTATCTTTGAGTGTTCAACTTGATATCTCACGAGTGGGATATCGATTTGAACACAAGAAGAGAAATTTCATATCTCCGCACAACCACGTATTATTCTGTTTATTCAGCCTATAATCCCACTAAAAGATTTCCGAAGATTTTGAAAATGTTGTCCAGTGGTCATACGAATGTTTCCAAATGTTTTCCAAACTTTTCCGAATATTTCCGAAGATTTAAATATTTGCCGAAGATGAACTGATTGGAAGTTTTTTCGACTTAATATCGAAAAACTTTGGCTCATTCACCATTGAAACATGGCAAATTCATCAGCAAACAATGTCATGACAAAATTGATATCTTCACATGTGAAAGATATGATATCCCTCACATGTGAAGATATAATTTTTCTCAGCAGAAATCCTGGTAATTCATTCGTTTATATAATAACTTATAATAAGTTATTAAATCCTGACCAGGGCTTAAACCTGGGCCACTCAATCTGGAGTCTAGTGAACTGACCATAATAGCCCACCGCACCTTCCATAACACCCATAACTGTAGCAGCCCTGTAATACACCAGAACAGCACAAACGAAACAAATAAAAACAAATTACCAAGATATCTTTTTCAGCTCCAGTTGGGGAACCAGTTCTCTCCAGTGGAGGTAACTCTCCTGCAGAGGATGGCCGTACTGCAGCGGCACCATCATTTTGCCTGTAAAAAATAATCAGTTTTAATGCTTTCAACTGATCACGAGAACTATAAACTATTAAAAAACAAAAAGGACAGGAAGACCAACACTGTAGTACCATGTAAATATTTCTATTTGTTCCCTGTAGTACATTGTTTGTCACATACAGTCAAACCACTATTAAGCAGCCATCCTCTGGAAAATGGCAAGTGGACACACTTGGCATGGGTTATTGATATTAGCATAAGTTGTGGTACAATAAAAAATGCCACTTTCTAGCCAGAAAATCAAAAGATTATCATTTAGCTTAGTGATAAGAGAATAGCCTCAAGGACTCTATCCTCAGTAACTGCTTTGAAAACAAGGCCAAGACTAACTTAAACTTATATGTACATGGAGTCTAGAGTAATGCATATATGGTTCACAACACATACAACATAACTTTTTACAAATCAAAGTGTGCAGTTACTACTAGTCCTTTGTAACATAGCATCTCACAATAAAACAAATATCAGACAACCAAACACCAAATGTACAGGTACTGCAATTATGACTTGATAAAATTAAATGCGTGTACATGAATGTATGTCAAACCTGCCTGCATTAGCTTTGCCTGGCATGTACCCCTCTGTCAGTAAAAAGATACCTGAACAAATGGAAACCCTGCTTTGCACTTACATGTAAGAAAAAACAGCAGTTTGAAGCCATTCAGTCAATTGATGTACATGTACATTTCCACCCACAGTCTTGACAAACAGTTCTCGCTGAATAATTTAATGTTTTGTACTTACATGATGATATTGACCAGAGCACTACGGAATGACTCCCTGTCTTTTTTAGGAGCATATGATGTTGCTGCCTTCTTGCCGTTTGTGCCTGGAGGAGGACTTGGTGGAGATGGTGAACCTCTCCCATTTGTAGCATCCCAAGTTTTACTGCGTAGGTGTTTTGGCTTTTTGCCAAAACCTATAACCATCAGAAAAAGAAACCAGACTATCAAATTGCACTGTAGTAACCAATACTCACAATTGACCTCGCTCCGAATGTGTGGCTTCGTAGTTCAGTTGGTAGGGCATTGCACCCGTATCGCGGAGGTCACGGGTTCGAATCCCGTTGAAGCCCTGATTTTTTTCAGGCTTCTTTATTCCAATTGCTTAAATTGGAAATTCACTGCGAAGATCACATATCACCTTCAGTAACCAATATGTATGTCTTGCATATTGTACATATCTACTGGTTGTTAAAGTTTTTGTGTGTGTAAATTCTGAGAGCTACTTTAAATTTATGAAAAATAAGGTGGCTCCAAGCTTGTTCTTAAACAAAATAATTATTATTTGAGAAGACTTATTTCAATCGAGAATACAAAAGGGGTTGACAGACCTAACACAACTCCCATAGTTTTGGGTCTTTTGGCGTGGCAATTGCCGAATTGCTATTGTCTGAAAATTTGGTCTTCTGACTGATTTTCCTTGAGTTCACACTTCTACTTTAAAGGTACTATATGCATGTATATAGAGTGGTTAAAGCAAGAAAATGAATTATTTTCCATGTGTGGAACTATCATTCAAGCATTTTGAGTTTAGGCCAGATAAGAATTATGACGCATCTTACATGTATATTCCAGGTGTCTACGTGGGGTGCGAGCGATTTCTTACCTGTATTATCAAATTTTACTATTACAACCCTCCAAGTTTATTTTTTTCCTTAGTGGCCAGTTGGCCACCAACGGCTCAAGTTTGGTCGCCAGTGAAAAATTTCAGTCGCTAAATTAAGCTCACGCTTTCAATCCTTCTTCTCGATTTTAGTCGCCAGGCTGGCGACTTCAGTTCCAATTTAGTTGCCAGCTCCGAAATTTTAGTCGCCATGGCGACTAAAATGGTCTTAACTTGGAGGGTTGTATTACATGTACTCTGTTCTCTATTGATTTGTTTCTTCTACACTTAGCACAAACTATAAGCTCTTGAAAATTAAATTCTGTTTGATATATTGTGTGAATGACATAATGGTCAGCGGAATTACAAACAAAAGTTTACGACTGACCGGTCACCAATATTCCTCCACATACTATACTCCTGTAAAAAAAGGTATATTTAATGACCACATTAATTTTGATGTTGATGGTAGCCAGTTGTCTTTCACACATTATTATTTTTGTTTCTGTTCATTCATTTAATACATGCTATGGCTGTGTTCTAGCTAAACATTTTACAGGTTTTAACTAATTAAAATAACTGTTCTTTCTCTAAGGTCTGAACTGACCTAATGTGTGGCTTTCTTCATCTGCAGCATCAGCTGCAAGTCTTTTGTTAGGACTGAGCTGGAAAGATGGTGTAGTCTGCTGCCATGCTGGTTTACTACGAGTCTAAAATAACATCACATATTTAAATCTTATATTTGAGCCACGAGCATAGCATATGTTTACCCACTGCCAAATTGACAGAGAGCCATCCCCAGCATGTATCAAATCAAACAACGTGTTATTTTCCAGTTGAAACAGATTTACATATAGGTTGTAAACACATTTGATCTGATAGCCTGTGTAGTTCCAGAAAATATCCATACCTCCACCATTGGGAGAATTTCAGATAAGACCCCCCAGGCCCTCAATCTTTTCTGTATGGACCTCGCTACACTTGGTCTGTACTGTCTCAGCTTAGTTAATAAAAAGGTGTATTTATTGATTGATTGATTATCATTGACTGATATATATACTGCCAGGTCAATATCATCCCCAATGAAACCACCTTGCGGGAACTGGTTGTTTGCTGGATAAGCATTAACAAAATAAACGATGCAAAAACTGGATAGTAATAGTAAATCTGGTCTGGTTGTTCAAAGGGTGGATAACGGTATCCACTGGATAAATTACTTTCCAGCAGATAAGTGTTGCATGACTATGCTATGCACTAGATAGTGATTAAACCAGTGGATAGCATTATCCAGCCTTTGAACAACTGGGGCCTGGTGCATGAATAACATTATACTCCCTTTGAACTGGGCCCAGGCTGTTAATTGCCAGGCTACAATTTGTTTTTATTACAAGTCCATGTATATACTTATGTTACTTGGAGACTCAGAAACAACTGACTGATCGAATGATTACTTACTATTAGAAGTACATACATGTAACTGTACATAAACCCAAATTTACCATGATTTTAAATCTGCAGTCTGCACTCTACAAACATGCCGACTGAGCTAAATGTAGGCTATTTACACTTTGTAAATAAAACTGTTTTATCAGCTAACTTACCTCTGGCAACTGAGGGAGAAACCTCACAGGTGAGTGTGGATTTCGGCCCTTGTTTTGACCTGACGAAAACTGAGTAAAGTAGATTGGTCTAAATTAGTTTATTTACTAACTCGACACGATGACGACGAACTTTTACGTAAATCTGCTTACCATCTACATTTATTTGACAAGTAAATCTACGATGAAGACGAAAATGGGAACATTCCATTTATCTAAAATTCATTCCTAACCTCTCTATTACTCAAAAACGTTATGTGATCTTGCTCGAAATGACCCGGCCGGAGAGCGGGAAAATATAACCTAAAGCTTAGCACAGTTCAACGTCATGCTTGTGTAAAGTAAACTGATTATACCCCATATCCCTGTAATATTACTTTGTAGGCATGCAGTAAAATAAAGAACAACAATCTAACTTTCTCAGAAACTACAATAAATCAGTCTTAATCTTCAGTTATGCGAATGCCTGTGCAGAAACAGTACAAGAAAATTGCGTACCTGGGGTTGAAAATCCATTAGTCTTATTGTTCATTCAGAGCTTACGCATCTTTAAAGTTTCTATTACAGTAAAATGGCAGCAACAACGAATTCAATTTCGAGAGCAATACTTCTCATCACAAGCGAAACGTAATTTTTGCTTACAAAAAATCCCGAGAGAGGAAAGGACCAGCGAACAACTTCGCCATCTTTTTTGTTCACTGTAACTATGACAACAAATCCCATCGAAACCAAATCGACCAAAATCGACCGACATCGAGCGACGTTATCACCAGTCTTACTCGTCTTTATACGATGGAGCTTAGTTGAGGCGCCTAGGCACCAGTGCAGTCGTGCAGTGCGGGAGCTGCAAAATGGCGGAGAGGAAACTTGTCTCGGATTTGCGAACACCAGCATTTCTGATTGAGTTAGAGACAGTAAAAAACAATTGTAAAGCCATGATTGAAAGATGCAAAAGCCTTGGAGTTCAACTGCGGACAAATATGAAGACCCACAGAACACTGTAAGTATTGTTCAACCCTTCCACTCCCGTGGGAATTCATGGTCACGTTACCTAAGCTTATATTTTTTTTTGTCTCGACGAAACGCCCATACATTTGCTTATAATAAACCCCGTTAATGCGGCCAATGGCCACACTCTGAAATCCCAACCTGTATCCTTTCTTAGATGCCAAGGTTTTTGGTTGTTTGGAGTGAGAAATGTACTTGGGCCGAGGCCCGGAGGGCTGAACTTACAGGGCGGTCTGGGGGCATGCCCCCCCACCCACCCCCGCCAAAAATGAGAAATGTACTTGGGCCGAGTCCTGGAGGGCTGATCTTACAGGGCGGTCTGGGGGCATGCCCCCCCCCACCCCCGCCAAAAAATTAATTAAAAATCAACGTTGCAGAGAAGCAATTTCTTCAATTCTGGACCACCATTTTTTTAAACCATTACCGATTTAAAGATCGACTCTGATCTTGTACCCAGATCTCCCTTGGCCATGGACTGACAGATCGGGGTACGGGTAGATGAGATCCAGCTATGACGGTGAACAGTGATGGACAAAAGAATGATCCCCTCCCCTAGTCCATGGACTACCCCAATGGACTACCCAAAAGGACTACCAAAATGGACTCCCAGAGAGGTAGCCTGTGTACAGCCATCCCGTTCCCCTCAAAAAATTGGGGAGGGAACGTCTGTGTTATGGCGGCGTTAATCGTGTTCCGCGGCGGGTGGTTTCCCTGGAATGTGTGGGAAATGATCTGATTGGCTTTCACTTAAATTATTTTAATTTATTCTGCATAATACCAAAACCGTGTTTTGATTGGCTAAAATTTTCGCGGGTATTAGCTGGAGTAATTCCAAATCATTCCAGCGAGCGCGCGAGTCGACATGCTATGATGAGTTCATCTTCAATTATTTGTGTGCTCGGAAGAGTCCAGCATTCAACGCAAGGCAAGGAATATTATCGTTGGACATCAAAGTAGAGATAAACTCTGTCCACATTTAATTTGCAAAAATTGTCTCACCTTGCTGAAGATACGGTGTAATGGGGGTTGACAGGCCATAACGACTCCTACGTTCGTGGCATTTGTATTTGCCGTATTGTCAGAAATTTGTTCTGTCGACCTTTTAGCTTCTCTCTTGTTTCTGAAGGGCACTATATGTTGTATCAGGCAGTAAAGGTTGAGTAGAGCGGTAAAGCTGTGGTCTAGCAAATGTCCGGCAAGAGGTTAAGCTCTGCACAGTTTCCTGTTACTAAAACTTGACATCTCTAGCTCTGTAATTTACCACACGTTTCGCTAACGCGGTTTATTTTGGCTCATTTCTATTTGCAAGATATGCTATTAGCTCTCAAAGTGTTCACTCTGGAAGGACGAGGTCTGAAATTTCCAAATGTTGATTACTTGCATTTATATTTGCGATGCCGGGCCCAACTTTGAAATTAATACTGTTGCAAGATGTATTGATCTTATCACGGATGGCCGGCCTCGCCAGACTGTTGTAGCTTTACTCTGAGAAAGCTAAAAGTTGATTTTACGGAGACATACGGTGTACGATGAGTATCATGGGTTAAAATCTTGAAAAGTTTGATTGAGCGTTTTGTCTGTTGAGGTCTATGATTAGTTTCAACCTCCCTTGTTTGTTGCGTTACGTTCACCACGATTCAAATGAAGACATTGAAGACATTGATGTGAAATTTAAATCGAGAACAGCAGGATACTGGAACACGATTAACGCCGCCATAACACAGACGTTCCCTCCCCGATTTTTTGAGGGGAGTGGGACGGCTGTAATCAGGTTACCAGAGAGGGTACTCAAAAATTTTATACCGGGAGGCTCCGCCCCGAGGTCCAACCCCTTACCCTTTTATATACCAATTTTTGTGCCTAGTGGCTCGTAGAGCCCAAGGCACTATGTTATCATGCACGCGTGTGTCGGTAATTTGTAATTGGTAATGAGCGCGTCTAATTAACACGTCATACTCGGAAGCTCAATTTGACATCAGCCATTTACTCGCTTCATGTGCTCACATTGCGCATTTCTTCAACAACATTGGTAAGTTTTCTATTTAGTTAACATTTTTCCATGAGTTGTAGACTAAGTATTTCTTAAAAAGTGTGATATTTTGTCTGAATGCCGACGGTGGCTCCATGGGTTGAAAAGCGTGAGTCTTATGTCAAAAGCATGAGGCTTGGTACATGTATCTATATATATATCCTTCGTTATTTTACTCCGTTATATTAAAATACGGCCACTCAAACAAAATACATCACACAGAACTTCAATTTTGTGCCAGCAAATTTTGCAAATTTGCAGCTCTTAATGTGTGGGTTGTTGCTTTATATTAACCTGACCTTAAATTTAAAGAAAAGGTGGAAGAGGAAAAAATTGCAAAAGGTGTAGGTGTGGTTAATTAGGTTTCATATAAGGGGGAGTATGATTGTATTCTTTAGAAAGACAGATCTGTCTAAAACCATTTTGCTTTCCTAATTGCATACAAATTGACCAAATACGATGGTATCCTGTGCCATGAAGTGTAGAGCAATCTCAGTGTTGAACCAGCTAATAACTCGCAACTCAAGCTGTTCAGCGTATGTAGCCTTCGAAGAATGACTATACCGTCAGAGCAAACACTGGGAGTGAGTTGTTTCCCTAATTGGTTAGCTATGCATCTAATATGTTCTCTAATTGATGACTTATTGATCAATTTTGATTTTTGAGGAAAATGTGAAATCTATAACTTTCCATAAACTGATATACTTGTTCTATACATCACTGCTGATGTATATGTGTGAAGTCTGGACAGAGGTATGCCCATATTCAATTTCAGAGTTTGAATGTGACAAAATTATTCAGACTGCAGACTTATTTACACTCTATAGTTGGCTAAAATAGTGGCTTGCTCTGGTTATAGCCTTTAGGTACCAGATTATGATTAGCTCTCAATAATTGTATTGTAAATGTAAATGTTGTTGTTTATAGTGGTCATGCACTTAGCTTCGAGATAGCTAGTTTAGGCATGCCACTGAAACATAGGAAACAAATAACTTTAAATGAACATAACATGGTTAAAAATCCCAACTGGCTGGAGGCAGACCAGTTGGCTATATATGTATTAACCCAATAACTGGATTAGTCATAACCATAGCAAAATTCTTGAATATGATTGGTTGTCAGCACACCTTATTTTTCACCAAATTGGAGCATGTGGCTTAAGTGTCCAGTTATAACATTAGGTTTGCTCTTTATTTTGTTCCTTATTGTGAACGAGTACTAGCAGTCCTCTATGTTCCTAACACCTCAGTTTCAAAAATGCCTTCTTTTGTCATAGTGATGATAAATCATCAACAGACTTCACTTTGTCTAAATTGCATGTTTCCTCACATTTTGTTAATACTTATCAAGGCTGCTGCCTAACGGACGCCCGGTCGCCTGGGGCGCCTAAGTTACGAGTGCGGCGACTAAATCTTTGTTCAAGGAGCCCGCATGGGCGCCTAAGCATCGATTTTCCTTTCTCATCTAATGACTTCAATTTCCTTGTAACTTTGTTCCACTGGCGTAAGATATACCCCGTTCAAAACAAAAAGTGCTTCATTTCAAAACGGAAATACTAAAATTGTCCGCAATCGAGATAATTTTAGCGTATAAATACGTAACGTGCCTTTGCAACTTCGAAAACCATTTATTTTCGACTGTTTAGGACTGGGACTGACTCCCCAAACATGGAATGAAGATGAATGCTATTATGGGCTGCTTCTTAAGGCTGCTTCACATTTCGTTCGCTACGTTGATGTTTTGGAGGAGTTTATAGTGAATTTGAAGTAAACATTTACGGATACAAAAGTGAAAACAATCTCCTGGCCATCCATGCATCAGGTCTGATCATGACAATTTTAATCTGCAAAAGCTTGATACAAAAACCTTTTCAACAAGCCTAAAATAATGTTCAGAATGTTTTGATGTTACACTTACGAATTACTGTAATTAACGTTATTATTTATCTCACTTTTTCACTTTTGAGAACGCTTCATTTCAGGGTGTTACTAAACAGAGTAACGGAGTAACGAGTAACGGAGTAACGAGAAACCGAGTAACGGGAAAAAAATTCCATGGGTAAAAAAAAAAATAAAAATACTAATAAAAAAAAATAATAATAACATTCAAATAAAACATAGAAATAAGGACCTAGAATTCCGGATTGAAATTCCGGGTATTCCGTGTGGCAAATGGAACAGTATTTTCCGGTTGGCTGCATTAAGAAAGCAAAACAAATGGCGGACTCGTTGTCCCTTTTACCTGATTTGGAGTTGTACTTGTTCGACGACTCTGAAGTTAAAACGGACGATATTGTAAGCGAGGACGTTTTTTTTTTCAGTGCAGCTAACATGCGATGGAATTTAAATCGATTCCACGACCACTTTGAGTATACGAGAGCCTGCTTGCAGGCTAAATATTTTTAGGCTTATCGTCTTATCGAAATATAGGAAAAAGGTCGCGCAACGCATAAAAAAATATAAGGCCGGAATACCAACATTTCTTTATTTAATTCAGTTTCTGCAATAGATGTGAATTAAGAACTTAAGGTTTCGAGTTCAACGAGGGAAATCGGTAATGGTATTTTTAGTTTTTCGTGCATTAATTCTGTCTGAAGTTGGCGCCGATGATGGGAATATTTACCGCGATAATTTAATCATGAAAATATAGTACTAAAGTCGAATATTTGTTATCCACTCGGCCATAATGGTTACAATTTGATCGGTAAAACAATTTGTAATTTATAAGTAACACAGAAATCCAACCTAACGGACGTTGTACCAAATAAAAGTCCCAGTCTATTTATAGTATCTTCGAATTCCTTGCATAGTGTTTGTTTTATGAACACGGATGTTTCCGCAAATGCCTCAAAGGAGACCTGCAGTGGCAACGATAAAGACAATTATAAAATACTCTTACCTTCATCTCCCGAGTTATCCGATATAATAATGACATCGTAGTCATCTGTTGTTTTGATGGAGAGAAATTATACTAGGCAGAAAGCCCAATTGGAGGTAATCAAAAACAAACAGTGAAAGTGGCAGGAAAACCGGCAAAGAAAACAGTCCATATCCCTTAATAAGGCAGCCCAAACAGCATCTTTCTTCATTGCTTTTGTAATTATTGCGGACTATATCGGCTGTTCCACAAATATGAGCGATAAAAAGAGAAAAAAAAACTCTTACCTTCCCCGAGGCGAGCCATGCTCTGACTGAGTGAGACGCAGTCACTTGACATTTTTAGCGCGAAAATCCTCTCGGCCGTTGTGCATTGCAACAAAAGGTTGTCATGTAGTCGTGTTATCAATGAAATTACTCCAAGGCTTGATTTGTAATATTTTTTTAGAATTTGAATTTTTTTTTTTACCTATGGAATTTTTTTCCCGTTACTCGGTTTCTCGTTACTCCGTTACTCGTTACTCGTTACTCCGTTACTCTGTTTAGTAACACCCATTTCAGAACACAGAAAATATGTGCCTTTTCTGTGACATTCATATCAGCTAGCGCTTTTTGTGGATCAAGTTTGTTTGTTCATTCGAACTGTTTCATGTTTTATCTCGGTCATTGAACCATGACAAGGAGAACATTACTCTTGAAAATAATGTGCTAGAAAACTTTGCTGAAAACAGTTTGAATAACATGAATTGTTTTTAAAACTACCAAAATTTATTGCATAATTAGCAACTCATTTGATAAGCCTAGAAACTGTTTTTTTTCACAACTTAATTTTTCTGGTCTATTTTTGACAACTGATTATGAAATGTAGATAAGATCATAATTCAGAACACAGAAAATATGTGCCTTTTCTGTGACATTCATATCAGCTAGCGCTTTTTGTGGATCAAGTTTGTTTGTTCATTCGAACTGTTTCATGTTTTATCTCGGTCATTGAACCATGACAAGGAGAACATTACTCTTGAAAATAATGTGCTAGAAAACTTTGCTGAAAACAGTTTGAATAACATGAATTGTTTTTAAAACTACCAAAATTTATTGCATAATTAGCAACTCATTTGATAAGCCTAGAAACTGTTTTTTTTCACAACTTAATTTTTCTGGTCTATTTTTGACAACTGATTATGAAATGTAGATAAGATCATAATTTAATTAAAGTGTTTACACAGGTGTTTTGACTTTTTATTGCCTTTGCCTTAACATTCAAATAGACCTGCTAAATTGTAATCTTGGTTCTGTTATACCTTAATTACTAACAATAATTCAAGTTCTTTAGTAAGCTTGCTGTGCAAAAGTGAAATAATAATTTTGCTGCTTCATGCTTCATTGATTTTGCTTCAAAACTTTGGATGTTCAAAACTCATGTTTTATTTTGTTTTACACATTTTTAACGTACTTTATCCAACATTCATCACAGCACAATATACTGATTGGATTTTCAAACTCATTTTAAGCCTACAGAAACTTTCTAAACCCTATCAGTGTAAAAAGGGTTTTATCGAAGGAGAGGCTCGGCTAAATAAACTTTCAAGTTAAGAAAGCTAGAATTTCTGACACACTACTTGAGGGAGGTTACCCTCAGAAGCTCTCAGAAAAATATCGTGTCCGAAGGAGTTTTCTGTTCACGTACAAAGGTTCTACTGAGAAAACAAAATGTGTGCATGTGGAAGGGGACGGGAGGGGGGCTGCTCCCAAGGCCCCTCCCCTAGATTTGTCCTTTCTTCTAACCCACCCCCTCTCTCCCGAGGATCGACCATGGCAACTTTTAGGCTGGGCTCCTAAAGTAATGGCTTGGGCTCCTAACTTTTGATGTTAGGAGCCCAAAGGGCTCCTTAGAAATTTCCTTAGGCAGCAGCCTTGACTTATGATTAATTGCCTGTAGTCTCCTCAGTAGCTGTTTTTCTGGCTCGTCATATAACATTCCCTCCTCCTGACCAAAGCTGACACCAACATTATCCTGAAGAATTCGAAGTTGAACCAAAACTTGTCAACTGCACCAGGGAAGTCTTTGTTAACAATATTTACACCATTAGCATAAGTGCTTCAGTTTCTGATTGAGCTATAAAGAAATATAACTTCTGAATATCGAAAGAGCATGGCGCAGTAAACTTTTGCTATAAATTTGATCAAATACTTTTTCTGTGAGGCGGGTTTGAAAACTGAATTTTGCGAAGAATGTACATGCGCTCATTAGCGCATTTGCCACCCAGATATTTTGCAGTTTTTGAACGTTTATATCTTCTTCACTCCTGCTTGTTACAACCCTCCAAGTTATTTTTTTCGTTAGTGGCCATTTGGCCACCGACTGCTCAAGTTTGGTTGCCAGTGAAAAATTTTAGTCACTAAATTAAGCTCGTGCTTTCAATCCTTCTTCTCAATTTTAGTCGCCAGGCTGGCAACTTCTGTTCCAATTTAGTCGCCAGCTCCAAACTTTTAGTCGCCATGGCGACTAAAATGGTCTTAACTTGGAGGGTTGTGTTAGATATGAGATGGTTATATCATTATAGTCAACTCGGCACTACGCGCCTCATTGGCTATCATCTCATACCCAACGCGTGCTTGTGGAATAATAATTGTTAAATATTACAGGCAAAGAGTTGACATTTTGCCAATAATTATTAATCTTTTAATCTCTTTGAACATCTGGAGTCAATTTTATTGTTTATTGCATTTCGATTCTGATGCCTTCTCTCTACAAAGCCATATATGCTAATGAAGCAAAATGTAAACAATGACATCAGCAAATTAAAGATATTTGCCCTTTAGGCGGGTCTTATGGTGACCAGTAGCATCAAAAACATCAAAAATGGGTGCTAGTATGCCCCTCTTTTCAATTTGATGTACATCAGACACTGACATAAAATAGATTTACTTATTACTAAATAAAACATGCCCAATATAAAACCCTTAATTATGCCCAAAAAGAAAATTAATTCCAACTAAACAGGAATCTCACCTGAAGATTTAAACCAGGGCCCTTATATTGTTAACAGCATTTTTATGCTGATGAGGTCATGCTGGTAAAATTTGACATTATTATCATTATTATAAGTACCGGTAGTATACATAGTAGTAGTAGTATCATTATTATAAGCATATCACAGCAACTTCGTACCTCAAATAAGTCATCTGTACGCCAGTCAAAGGGTGCCGACTACGATTGTATGCCGTTAAAACGCGCTGAATACGATCGTACGCCAGTACGCCGCCAACTTTCGAAATCCACGCCGAAGATCTTCAGCGTAACCTACGTAACCGAAGTTCTCACCCGTCATTTTGTTTACTAGTGCCAGTTCCTTTCAAAACTAGTGCCAGTTCCTTTTGTTCCCTGCTGTGGGCAAGGAAGATAAAATCCTCGATAACAATTCCCAAACAAAAAATAGAGTCTGTCATTCAGAATGTTTTTTGTTTGCTTGTTTTTACAGTAGGCGATGTTACACGTTTATGGAACTCCTGGTTGCGAAAATAGTATGAAATTTATCTTCGCGTGTTCGTGCTCACTATTTTCACATTTCCGTGCAACCATGTATTATTCTGTTTGTCATATAGGACCATATAGACTTACTGCATTTGAAACGTGGAACAAGGGAGGTAAAACCTAAACATCGAGCTCATGAGACAAAACGCTCGATCAAATTAATGCAAGAACCATAACCTTTACAACAGAGAATGTCTCTCTAGAATCAACTTCTAGCTTTCTCAAAATAAAGCTACAACGTCTCTGGCGAGGCTGGACAAAGACAAATATGTCATCCGTGATAAGATCAATACATCTTGCAACAGTAATAATGAAAAAGCCGGGGCCCGGCATCGCAAACATAAATGCAAGCAATCAACAGTTTCACGGAATATTTCAGTCCTTGTCCTACCAGAGTGAACGGCACTTTGAGAGCTTAATTAAAAGCATATCTTGCGAATAGAAATGAGCCAAAATAAACCACATAAGCAAAACGTGTGGGAAATTATAGAGCTTGAGGTGTCATACTTTACAAACAGGGAACTGTGCAGTCCTAAATATAAACCTCTAGACATTTGCTTGACCTGGCACGAGTAAAACAAAATGGCGGGTGAAGATGGTGAACGATCAAAAATCAAAATGGCGCGTAAATGGCCCATATCTGAGAGGAATTAAACCTACAATATTAGATAAAAATTTAATATATTTCTCAATTTATTTATTTTTTGTCGATCCGAGTCGATCCGACCTGATCCGACCCGGACTGGTCCGAGTTGATCCGGTCCGATCCGGTCCGAGTTGATCCGGTCCGAGTTTTGTACCTGCCTCATGTATTCACTAGCTTACTGTGGACCTGTTTCTTGTTATGTCAGAGAAGCTGGGGAGTACATGACTGGAGGCACAAAGAGATGCATATCAGTGTCAACATTAGCAGAAGCAGAGTTTTATGCCAGTGGCGGGTATGATGACATCACATACGCTTATCCCCTTTCTCCTGACAAGGTTCCACAGGCTACCCAGCTTTTGTTGCGACTTGAAAAGTTCCATGTCTTGATTGATAACTATGTTATTCTTGATGCACTGACTGCTTCCCCTCCTGAAGGAAAAAAGTGGTCAGTTTTCCTCAAAGTAAACTGTGGGTACAACCGAGGTAAGGTTCATCTAAAATAAAAATAAGTAAGACATCACTTCATGATCTGTTTACAAGTGAACATTTCATCTTTGTCATTTATTCACTGAGCCTAAAATTTGCCGTTATTTATTACACACTTGATACTTCTGACATTACCAATCCTAGCAGTATGCAGGATGTGTGTCACATTATTTGTTTTACGCTATTATCGTTCCTTGATTGGGCTGTGTAACATGGATTATAGTGCAGTTTTCCTTTAGTGTAACCATAATTAACTTTCAAATACCAGGTTCACAACATAGTATTATATGATTAAATGTAGATTAATTAATTATATCCTGAGTTAATTGTTGTATAATGGTAGTAAGTTATAAAATGAGTTTGTAGTGCTGTCCCTTAACATTGTTGCAGCTGGTGTGTGGTATGACGATCCTCAAAGTGTTGACTTGGCCAAGGAGATAGCTTCAAAGAGTTGCGTGACTTTTAAAGGTCTCTATATACATGAGGGAGATTCATACAAATGTACAGGTGAAGATGACATCAAACAAAGTGCCTCTGAATCATTCAAGAGGCTAAACATACTTTCAAACAGGTGAGAATCTTTTATCCATGTTTTATGTTACATGTTCAATTCTTTGCTATGCAGTTCACATCATTTATTATTAATATGATTTGTGAATTTGTCACTGTTGCCTTTATATCTCAGTGGAAGAGCATTTTTACTAGAATAAAAGGTCATTCATTTGAATCCTGTTGGGGCAGATTGTTTTTTGGGTGAGAGAAATATCAATTTAAGATAAAGCATTACTACTAAGAGATGATCGAAGAACACCTAGCTCTGTTAAGTCCATAAAATCCTCAATGTATGTGTACATACGATCGAAGTTCCAGTTCCAGCTCTGTTTATGATTGAAGAAAGGCATCCATCTGCCTAAACAGCTTGGCAGGAGGCCTGGAGGCCTCATTCTGCTGCAGGCAGCTGTATGGGTCTTCATCTTGTTTTTCTACATGCACACTTCATCGTACCTGGAACTGTTGTACACCAAACACTGTACATCATAAATTGTACACCGTTAACTGTACACCATACACTGTACACCATACACTGTACACTGTACACCATACACTGTACCATGTCCCATATACACTGTACATTTTACACCGTACATTGTAGACCGTTCACCATACATGGTACAGCATACACTGTACACCAGGCAATTATACAGAGTAGACCCTATATATACCATACACTGTACACCCTCCACTGTATGCCATCCACCGTACACTGTACATGGCACACTGTACAACCTTGAACACTCTACACCGTACAATGTTCACTGTACACCGTCCACTATACACCATGCACCATACACTGTACATGACACACTGTACCTTGAACACTGTACACTGTACACTGTACACTGTACACTGTACACTGTACACTGTACACTGTACACTGTACACTGTACACTGTACACTGTACACTGTACACTGTACACTGTACACTGTACACTGTACACTGTACACTGTACACTGTACACTGTACACTGTACACTGTACACTGTGCACTGTACACTGTACACGGTACACTGTACACTGTACACGGTACACTGTACCAGCTAGTACACTGTGCACAGTACACTGTACACGGAACACTGTACACTGTACACAGTACACTATACACTGTACATGGTACACTGTACCAACACACTGTACGCTGAACATTGTACACTGTACACGGTACACTGTACACTGTACCAATACACTGTATACAGTACATTGTACACTGTACATGGTACACATACACTGTACACTGTACACGGAACACTGTACCAGTACATTGTACATGGTACACTGTACACGGAACACTGTACACAGTACACTGTGCACTGTGCACTGTACACGGAACACTGTACCAGCACACTGTACACAGTACATTGTACACTGTACACTGTACACTGTACACTGTACACGGTACACTGTACCAGTACACTGTACGTCAGTACACTGTACACGGTACACTGTACCAGTACACTGTACGTCAGTACACTGTACACGGTACACTGTACCAGTACACTGTACACAGTACATTGTACACTGCATGTACACGGTACACATGCACTGTACACTGTACACGGAACGCTGTACATGGTACATGTGCACTGTACACGGTACACTGTACACTGTACACGGTACACTGTACACGGAACACTGTACCAGTACACTGTACACTGTACCAGTACACTGTACACAGTACATTGTACACTGTACACGGTACACTGTACCAGTACACTGTACGTCAGTACACTGTACGTCAGTACACTGTACACTGTACACTGTACATGGAACACTGTACCAGTACACTGTACACGGTACATTGTACACTGTACACGGTACCCGTGCACTGTACACTGTACACGGAACACTCTACACTGTACCAGTACACTGTACATGGTACACGTGCACTGTACACGGTACACTGTACACGGAACACTGTACCAGTACACTGTACACTGTACACGGTACACTGTACACAGAACACTTTGTACACAGTACACTGTACATGGTACATGTGCACTGTACACAGTATACAGCAGTTCTTACATTGCCGCCATGCGTAGGAATCTTTGTTTTTCTTGGCTGTTTTTTCCACTGATCTCTTGTTCGCATGAGCTCTCGAATTTCATTGGTAACATAAGGATTCGGATGTCCGCATAATTTCATTGTTTTAATCGGTGCGTGTTCATCCAAGATATCATAAAATAATGAATTAAAGGCAAAGAGTTTATCCTCTGCATCATCGAAAATGTCCAGCAAGGAGCATGGGACGTTCAACATATCTTTATAGAACCGGTCGGCTCTGTATCCCTTAAAACATCTCGCAGTCATGTAGGTTGCTCTCTGGCATTCCTTCTTTAATTGAAGAACAACATAAGGTAGATCATGATCACTTATCGAGCTTGGCATAACATCAGTTTCAATAACTTGTTGAGGGTTGATGTTATAATCACGTCGATTGACATCTCAGTAGTTTCAGTTACACGGGTAGGTTTCGAAACCAGCTGGGATAGATTATAGCATTGGCAAAAGTTAGCCAAAGCGATGGCTTCTCTGCAATCTGGGTCGAGTGTGTTGTTTCCATCCCCGAGTATATAAATTGGTTTATTTTGTAAAGAGGCAGTAATCAAGCTTGGAGTTAGGTCAGTATCAAAGCATATTAACGGACTGTCAGGTAGTCTATATATTGTGCAGATTATAATTGACTTGAGATTTCTAACCTGAAGGTTTATCCAAAGTTGATGTAGACCATTATCCGAGATGTTTGATAGGTCATCAAATACCTTGACCTTATACGTTTGCAGGACGTAAACACCCACTCCGCCACCTGTCTTGGTGTTTCGGTCGATTCGATAGAAATTATAACCTGGGATTTCGAGTACCAAATTGATTATGGAGCTGTTTAGCCAGGTTTCCGAGAGTGTGAGCACATCAAAGTTATTTTGCAAGATCGTGTCTTTGACGAGCAGAAAGTGATCGCGGTTCTTGAGAGAGCGAACATTTAAATGTTCGATTTTAAGATTATTAGCTCTCTTATTGCAGCTTTGTTTCTTAAAAGTTGAAGGACCCGGGTTGAGGTAAATATCTCCGCTGGTCTGTAGATGAATAAGCTGGAACGTTGATGTTGAGTTCAGGTAATGGCTTAGTTTGGAGCAGAAGTAGCCTTTTGGTTCAAGATGGCGTCTTCGTTGCCATTGAGGAGCTGGTTCTTGAGAGAAAAATAAAAGCTTCGTCTTCAAATCCTGTACCCCACTCCATAGGCTTGTTCGGGAGTAAAAGTTAATATCGCCATGATTTGACGTTAATAATATAGCGTAAATATAGAAATAACCAAGAAAGACAAGCACAAAGCCGGAGCTACGAAAAAGCTGACCGCCGCCATTATGCTAATACTGTACCAGTACACTGTACACAGTACATTGTACACTGTACACAGTACACGTGCACTGTACACTGTACACTGTACGCTGTACACTGTACACTGTACACTGTACACTGTACACTGTACACTGTACACTGTACACTGTACACGGAACACTGTACCAGTACACTGTACACAGTACATTGTACACTGTACACGGTACACTGTACCAGTACACTGTATGTCACTACACTGTACACTGTACACAGTACACTGTACACAGTACACTGTACCAGTACAATGTACACTGTACACTGTACCAGTACACTGTACCAGTACACTGTACACTGTACACAGTACACTGTACCAGTACACTGTACCAGTACACTGTACACAGTACACTGTACCAGTACACTGTACCAGTACACTGTACCAGTACACTGTACACAGTACACTGTACCAGTACACTGTACACTGTACACGGTACACTGTACCAGTACACTGTACCAGTACACTGTACACGGTACACTGTACCAGTACACTGTACCAGTACACTGTACACAGTACACTGTACCAGTACACTGTACACAGTACACTGTACCAGTACACTGTACCAGTACACTGTACACAGTACACTGTACCAGTACACTGTACACTGTACACTGTACCAGTACACTGTACACTGTACACTGTACCAGTACACTGTACCAGTACACTGTACCAGTACACTGTACCAGTACACTGTACACAGTACACTGTACACTGTACACTGTACACTGTACACTGTACCAGTACACTGTACACTGTACACTGTACCAGTACACTGTACACTGTACCAGTACACTGTACCAGTACACTGTACACTGTACACTGTACCAGTACACTGTACACTGTACCAGTACACTGTACCAGTACACTGTACACAGTACACTGTACCAGTACACTGTACACTGTACACGGTACACTGTACCAGTACACTGTACCAGTACACTGTACACGGTACATTGTACCAGTACACTGTACCAGTACACTGTACACAGTACACTGTACCAGTACACTGTACACTGTACCAGTACACTGTACACAGTACACTGTACCAGTACACTGTACACAGTACACTGTACCAGTACACTGTACACTGTACACTGTACCAGTACACTGTACACTGTACACTGTACCAGTACACTGTACACTGTACACTGTACCAGTACACTGTACACAGTACACTGTACCAGTACACTGTACACTGTACCAGTACACTGTACACTGTACACTGTACCAGTACACTGTACACTGTACACTGTACCAGTACACTGTACACTGTACACTGTACCAGTACACTGTACACTGTACCAGTACACTGTACCAGTACACTGTACCAGTACACTGTACACAGTACACTGTACACAGTACACTGTACCAGTACACTGTACCAGTACACTGTACCAGTACACTGTACCAGTACACTGTACACAGTACACTGTACACTGTACACTGTACACTGTACCAGTACACTGTACCAGTACACTGTACACAGTACACTGTACACAGTACACTGTACCAGTACACTGTACCAGTACACTGTACCAGTACACTGTACACAGTACACTGTACACTGTACACTGTACCAGTACACTGTACACTGTACACTGTACCAGTACACTGTACCAGTACACTGTACCAGTACACTGTACACAGTACACTGTACCAGTACACTGTACCAGTACACTGTACACAGTACACTGTACCAGTACACTGTACACTGTACCAGTACACTGTACCAGTACACTGTACACTGTACCAGTACACTGTACCAGTACACTGTACCAGTACACTGTACACTGTACCAGTACACTGTACCAGTACACTGTACCAGTACACTGTACCAGTACACTGTACCAGTACACTGTACCAGTACACTGTACACTGTACCAGTACACTGTACCAGTACACTGTACCAGTACACTGTACCAGTACACTGTACCAGTACACTGTACACTTTGCCAGTACACTGTACCAGTACACTGTACACTGTACCAGTACACTGTACCAGTACACTGTACCAGTACACTGTACACTGTACCAGTACACTGTACCAGTACACTGTACCAGTACACTGTACCAGTACACTGTACCAGTACACTGTACCAGTACACTGTACACTGTACCAGTACACTGTACCAGTACACTGTACCAGTACACTGTACCAGTACACTGTACCAGTACACTGTACACTGTACCAGTACACTGTACTTACACTGTGCATTGTACACAGTACACTGTACACAGAACACTATACACTGTACACGGTACACGGTACACGGTACACGGTACACGGTACACTATACACTGTATACGGTATCTTCCTCGCTCCATTTGAGGCATATTATTCATTAAAAGGCACAGTATGCTGGCAATCTTTCTCTTTTACCACTACCTGTGTCTAGATCCATCTTAGGTCGAACGCACTCCCCTGATCTCTGATAATGATTATTACTAGTTATATTTTCTTGCACATTTGCATTTGCATAATTATGGTGAATTGTGTATTTTAGCTCCTGCAAGGGGCAAAGGCTGGTAGATTCAGCCACAGCTTTTTAAGTTGTTATTTTAATTTGTTACTTTGCTATCTTTATTGTTGCTGTTTTGGATGTTTTCCTTGTTCTCACTGTGGTGCACAAGATGTGCGTTTATTGTGTATAGGCTGAGTATTCCATTCGGCGAGTCAAAGAACGAGCCATACACCAAACACTGTACACCATACACTGTACCTGGCTGTAAACTGTGCACCATACACTGACACCAAAAACTGTTCACTGCACACCATTCAGTCCACACCGTACACTGAGTGCACTGTACACCATACACTGTACATGGTACATGGTACACCATACACCATATACTGTACCCCATATAGTGTACTGTACACCATACACCGAAAACTGTACACTGTACGCCATACACCAAACACTGTGCACTGTACACCATACACTGTACATGGTGCATCGTACACCATACACCATACACTGTACCCCATATAGTGTACTGTACACTGTACACCGAAAACTGTATACTGTACACTGTACGCCATACATCAAACACTGTACACCATACACTGTTTCCCATATAGTGACAGGTGAACATTTTCTCAAAGTTTCACAACCATTGCGTCAAAGCCTAAAAAGTTAATAACGTAGAGTTTGTCATGGACAAGGGAACACACCTGGAATAACTATGGAGTCGCTTTAAGCTACATCTACAAATTAAATGAATCCCTTTTTTAAACATTGATTTAATTTCATATCTTAATATTTATTTTCCTGCCAGGCTTAAAGAAGCTGGTCTAGAATTGCCTGTTGTGGCAATTGGGGCGACTCCAACTTGCTCAAAGCCCCCAGATGACATTAAAGGAATCAATGAGTTTCATCCAGGAAATTATATATTTTATGGTAAGTTGTAACTTGTTCTCGATATAGCAAATTTTAATTACCAGCTGCTGAGTAAACTATCAGGGTACAGTACTGGTTGAACGTATTTACCCAATGCTCAGTGAGACCGGCAATAGGGTGAAGTATGAGTGGGAGGCGCGGTGGCCTAATGGTTAGTGCGCTGGTCTCCGGATCGGGCGGTCCGGGTTCGAGCCCTGGCCGGGGCACTGCGTTGTGTTCTTGGGCAAGACACTTTATTCTCATAGTGCCTCTCTCCACCCAGGTGTATAAATGGGTACCAGCGAATTTACTGCTGGGGGTAACCCTGCAATGGACTAGCTATACTCCTAGTCGCTTCATGCTACGGAAACCGGGATAAGCTCCTGCCGGATGGGCCCCCAGGCTCGGATACAGACTTTACCTTTTTACCATGATTCATACTTAGCTTATTGTTATTGTCAAACAATTGTTTTCTTATTGATTATTTTAAGATGTGAAATTAAAACATTTCATGCTCAACATCCATTTATGATTGCTTGATCTAACATTTTGTGTATAAAGCTTTAAGTGTTGTATTTAGATTTAACTTCTCTGAGCAAAATGCCAAAAAAGGTTTGTTTTCATGCAGTTGAACCCTCAGTTTTTTACAAATCATCAAAGTCAGGAAAAATTGCAAGTCATATAACCTCTCAAGGGATTTTGGGTCTAGTACAATTTGTAACATCAACCCAAGACTGAGACACATTGTCAAAACAGTACAAGAAACTATGATCATCCATGTTTAATCCTACCCTTACTGCACATGTCCTGATAACATGTGCACATGACACCTGAAAGTGAGGTCTAAAGTTAAGTAACACAACATCTCCCCTTTATGAGGTTGGAAAACAAAGTACATATCTAGAGCAAAATATGAAATCTAATAACCTGCAATAAGCATGCACTGGACTAACAATAATGTTCAAAGTTCAAACATGAGACAGTATTAAATATCTCCTCAACTAGAGCTCTAATGTTCAAATGTTCAACAAAGTCTGGACAAGGCTCTCCTTTAGCTTGAGAGAGGATCTGGGAAGTCACTTTTGTCTTGATGAAAGACAAGGTGACAAGCTAGAGTGGCTTTAAAGGAGTCAGTGCCTTGTTCTTGAGCTTCTGTTGTTGCGGCTTGTCAGTAGGGATTGCGTTGATATGAGATCAGTTTTGTCTCGCTGTCCCTTAGCTTTCTTGGTCTTGATCATGCATGTAAGATCTAGTTGTTTCAGCTGTTTCAGTTTTAGAAACAGTGATTCCTGTATCTTTCATGTACACAGAACTACGACGCTGGATTGCTTTCAATGGAACAACATTGTGTTGCTGATTGAAGTCATCAAGCCTTTGCTTTTCCTTACATTCTGCTTCTCTGCTTCTCCATGTCAGGCCAACTTGGATTACGGTTGGTGTGGAAGGTTGTGATGGTGTTTCTGAGTTTCACCTGGTAAGTAAGTGTGAAGGTGAATACCCACAAGCAAATGGAGTAGCTATAGACCTGTAAGCTAACAGTCCCTTGGAAGGATCTTTCTTTAGTAGTGACTTGAATTGGTGGTTTCCATAGCATGCTCCACCTCACCATAGGACTGTGGGAAGTGGGAATGGCTCACTGTATTCCTGAAACCTCATTGTTTCACAAACTGAGTGAATTCACCTGGTGCATACTGTGGGCAATAGCCACTTCTTACTTCTTCTGGGATTCCATGTTTCGCAAAGATTGCTTTCAGTGTTCTGATGACTTCAAAACATTTAGTGGTTTTCTGCATGGCAGCTTAACCCCAATGTACCGTGAGAAACAAACAGGTCTGTCCCAATAATCACCTGCCAAGTGTGTCTGGGAAAGGGTGTTGGTATGAGTTGTTCAGCCTGTTGCTGTTGGTACTTAGCACAGACTTTGCAGTTCTTGAACATGTCTTGGACTTCACTGCTGAGACCATGCAGGATACCAAACAGAATTCTTTGCATGTTCTCTACCCTTGACTATTCCCTGGTGCCCTTCATGCACCTTGTTCAGTACTTGTAGCCTCATAGTTGATGGCACTACGATTTTTGATGACTTCAGGAGTATCCCATCAACTACGGCGAGCTCTCCTCGTAATAACCAGTAAGGTTTGATGGGATGTGAAAGCTAGTGGGTCTTCATCTTGGGCTTCTCTGATTTCTAATAATTTCACACCCTTCACTGCAAGAGAGTCCAGTATGCTGTCAACATAGATGTTCATTTCTTCTTCAGGAACAAATGCCTTTCTGTCTGAGTTGTTGGTTGCATTCTGGATAATGCTTCTGCAGTGTGCAATTCCTTCCCAAGTACATGGTTCACCTCTTTAAAGTGAAAATGCATCAGGCGCAAGGATGGGCGTTCCCAATATGTATAGTTACTACGCCGTTCACTTGCCCAGGTCAGGGCTAAGGCTTCCTTCTCTATTTGCACATAAGTGCATTCCACTGGGGTGAGTGCACTGAAAATGAAAACCACAGGTCTCCAACTCTGGCCATCTTGCTTCTGTAGGACAACAAAGGAATCAATCAAACACTTTTTTTTACAATATGATCTGTTGTTGTGCCTTTGTTCTCAGCTCCAAAATGCATATAAAACTGGAACACTATCAAGTTCTCGGCCGTGTGCCCTAGCTAAGCACATCAGAGTTTAGTAAGCTTTTCTAGTTTGTTTGGCAAGTGTTTGTAGTGAAGATAATTATATGAGAAATTATAGTTTTGGTCTTTGTACATGGACTTTCATAGAATTCCAGGTATTAATCAATAGCTTGCCAACCCAAGATATATTACCTTTGTGGAGATGGGTTAAATGATTCTAGTGAGTGATGCTGATTTGGTTCAGACTAATTTGCTTAGTTGTCTGTGCACACTATGTTATGTGTTATACAAAATGGCAATCTACACATTTCACAACACTTGTGAACCATCATTACTGGGAAGATGCAGCATTTTTGAGCTTTGCATAAGTTCATAACTTAATTGTGAATAGCTAATACAATAATGCAGTGATTTATATTTCAGTGTTCAATTCAATGTGTGTGATTTGGTTATTTACGGCAAGAAATGCAAATTTGGTGTGTACTGATTGGCTGCTGCAAAACACAGTGTGTCTATCATGAGTTATGAGGAAGGAATTAAGGTTTTTACAGTTTTTTCTGGACCATACCAAACATTTCCATCGAGTGAGCAAAAGAGTAAGGGAAAAAACACAATATTGAAAACAATAGCAACGAACTGTATTTATCAAGATGGAATGTAAAAAACATTGATTTGAATATTTTAGCATAAATTGCGAACGCTGAATTTCTAACGCAACTTTTTCGTCGGTTCGAACGCCTTCTTTAAGGATAACTTTGGACGTGTTCCAGTAAATCAACGTTAATAAAACTTTGGAATTAAATTCTTTGCATTATCAAGCATGTGTTGTGAACGTTTTAAAAAAATCGTTGGAGCCGTTTTGGAGATTTTCGAAAAAGCGCTAAAAGTAGAAAATTTACCAAAAATTACATTGGTAGTGACCGTATGAAAAAATCGAATTCTTGGGATCGCGATAACGAAAATCAACTAAACTTTCACGGCGACGAAAGATAAGTTAAATACACATTTTGGTGTTATTTCGAAATAATTTCATCAAAGCAGTGTCTTCAAATCGGTCCGTTTATC
This sequence comes from Meandrina meandrites, assembly GCA_963693305.1. NCBI lineage: Eukaryota > Metazoa > Cnidaria > Anthozoa > Scleractinia > Meandrinidae > Meandrina > Meandrina meandrites. The sequence continues at coordinate 15,444,468 of OY855915.1, forward strand.
ATTATAATGCAAAAAGCAGATTTTTTTTATTCTTGTGTATTTGATGTGTAGTACACCATAGTTTGAAATACTGGTGTTAGTTTTTTACGTCAAATCTTATTCGCGTAGAATTCAAGTTTAACTGATATCTTGTTTTTCTGTTTATTGTTACCATGGAAATATCGATTTTCCTAAAAAATATATCATCAAACTTCAATCCAATTCCAATATCTGGTGTAAATTTCACATTGATTCGAGTCCGGGGAGTTTGCTAAACGGCAAAATGAAAATGTTTGGTATAGTCCAGAAAAAACTGTAGAGAGACACCTTAAATGCAACTGAAATAATTATAGGAAAGGAGATAAATAATGGTTCAGGAAGTAATTTTTTTTGCCTGCAGATTATCAGCAGTTCCTTATAGGGTCATGCAAAATGGATGACATTGCAGTGCGAGTATTGACAAGAGTGATTGGGCATTATCCTGAAAGAGGGCAAATTTTGATTGACTGCGGATGGACTGGATTGTCACTTGACAGCCTTGGAAAACTGCCAACAGGGTTTTGTTACTTTGAAGGACATCCCAATCTCAAGTAAGTTTAAATTAATCTGTGTTTTCTCCATTCCCTACATCAGTCCCTAAAGTACAACTTTTCTGCAGAAGATTAGACTTTAGAGAACAGGAAGGTACATTATGCATGGAGTGGGATTAAATAATTTATTAGATTCCTACGGATAGAAATAAGCAGGCAATTGTCAGTAGAATCTTCCATGTAGCCATCCTTAGCCAGCCCTGATCACCATCAGAGCTTTATTCAAAAGTTAAAAGTTTCAGAATGCTTTTAGACATGTCAAAGGATGAAAACAATACTACAAAAAGGTAAACGGCCGACAGGGGAGTTCTGGTTCGCTTTCTTTCATCGCACATCTAGTTTGACTATAAAATGATTTTCTTTCATTTTATTTACACTTTGTGTTCTTGTGGAGCATACATATTTTGTTTTCTTTCTCCATATTTTTTTTTTGTACTGTAGGAGGAAAACCTCTGGGAGTGACCAAAGGCTGGACTTTTCCTTGACCAATAAGTCATGGCTGTTTTTGTATTGACCTACCAAAACTCCAGAAGTGTGTAATTTTTAAGGTGGCCGCCTTTAAGGGGAAGAAAAGACACAAATGAAGCCTTTGTATATTGGCTAATATATCAATGACCTTGATTGTAGGCTCCTTAAAATGACTCAAGAAGTTGGCACAGTAGAAGCAGTTGAAGGGTCTCTAGATGTATCACGCTACCCTATTGGCTCATTTCTGAAGATAATACCCTATCACGTAAGTGTAGTAATAATTGTGAATAGACATAATGCTGCCTTATACTTGCCTTCCATGGGGAGGGGGAGATGTGGATATTTACTGGAACCACACAGTATCTCAACTTTTGAATTTTTTCAGTCATGTGCCACTGCCTATATGCATCATATATACTATGTTGTGAAAGAGGATCAAGTTGTGGACAAGTGGATTCCTAACAGAGGCTGGTGAATTGTTGTCACATGCGATGCTTGATTTGGTGACAGCAATGCCAAATACGCCGTTTTTATATTCTTAGAACTGGAGTGGATCTGCCTTGCACTGGCAGCTTCATGTCATTTGCATACGAAATATCAATATTTATGTCAGATATTTTCATCAGCGCTTAAATTAAATTAGAAATTAAAATTAAAAATCTATAAAATGTTTTAACTATAAAAACTACTACGAATGCCACATATAACATATTACAAAATAGGAAACAGTCGAATTTAACCAAAGACTAGTTTGATAAAAAAAGTAAATTACATAAAGGTTTTCTGGAATTAAGGGATTTCTTAAATTTTAGAATAGGGAGCTGCTTCTTATTGCAAAAGGGAAGGAGTTCCAAAGTATTGGAGCAGGTACTTCAAAAGAACGATCACAGTTCGAGTCCTATCAAACAGTCCATCGCAATAAGAGCCTAACATGTATCTGCTTGCGTCCTTAAAATTGATTAGTTCTAGAATATAGCAAGGGGCCAAGCCATGGATGACTTTTTATGTTAATAGTAATTTCGTAAAGTCGATTTCACATTTAACAGGCAGCCAGTGAAGACTATACAACAATGGTGTTACATGGCAGTATTTCCGTCCCTTGACAATTAATCTGGCTGCGGCATTTTGTACCCTTAATAGGTTGGCAAGACAAAGTAAACGCACACAATGATCAACACTAATAATTGAATGCTTATCTAACTATGATCCTTACAAAAGATATTAGCTCATATTAGCTATACTCAGATCCTGTAGTGGAAAAAACAATCCTACCAATCTTTTTATAATGTACGTCGGTGTATCGGTGTTAAAGCTTTTGCTCAGGCAAAAATGTGACCGTCATCACAATGTAGTGGTATTATGGGAGTTGGAAGGGGCCAGGGCGTTACAATGCGGGGTTTCATTGTAGATTCTAGTGTAATAAAGGTAAGGGCTGGTACTGCCATTCAGTCTGTCAATCAACGGTACACATGCTAAGCATCCCGCCTGTTTACGCATGATTTCGTAAGACAATATTCGACTCTGATCTCAGTCAACCGCTAAGAACAATGACCACTGTAATCATATACAATTACGTGAATAAAGCGTATTTTATTTCGTTTTGATTTAAATTATATTACTTTAGTTAAATTAACAAACTGTACCTTTCGTTGATAAATATTGTTAGCCTGCTGATTTACCTCTTTTAGCAGCCAAATAAGAAGCTATTACATAATATAATTTATTATCATTAGATAAACTTGGGAGCTGAGTTTAACAGGGAAAAGATGTGGATGAATATACTTCTGTTAAAAAGCGAAGGCAAACATTCCTTTCTACTCAGCTGGGTTTAAATATAGCATTTCAAAACAATGTACGCTGTACACTGATTGTCATTTGTGTTTGGAAGAGCTTGACATGTTTTATAAGTGCCAACATCTCCTGCGTTTCTAATTTACAAACCTTGCGTAACGTTTAAATGCCAAGAGGGCTTAAAATATATTATTTTTATGCTATATACCACAGCATAGAAGGGTATAAATAAAATAATATGCCTTATGATAAAGATGAAATGTTCATTTGTCACGAGCGTGGGACAAAAAAAAATTAGAGTCCCCGACGGGAATCGAATCCATGGCCTCCCAGATACCGGTTGGGGGGCTCTAACGACTGAGCTACGAGAGACTCTTGGTGAGCTAGGCCATTTTCTAGGTTCATATTTAACACGCGTCCTGCATACAGCTGGGATCAGCAATGTCGAAATCATCGCGTTCTAAATAATGAAAGATGGTAAATTTTAAGCTCGGTGAATAAATGGTAAAGATGAGCATCACTATTTCTACGTGGCTTCTTTTCAATTCACACATACGTTGGGTATGAGTATCGAACGAGTAAATAATAGAATAATACTTTTAGAAGCTTTTAGGCAAGATAAATTCAATGCTATGCCTTACTGTCCCGCCAACTGACGCAAAACGCATTCACTATGATGTAAAATAGTCAAAAGTTACTTTTCAAATAAGTTTTTGAATTCCTACTCGCTGCATTGATCTCCCCGTCGTCCGTTTTGCTCGTTTTCAAAAAGCAACATATTTCGCAGTATCGAACGAGTATTTATGAGTATCGAACGAGTAAATAATAGAATAATACTTTTAGAAGCTTTTAGGCAAGATAAATTCAATGCTATGCCTTACTGTCCCGCCAACTGACGCAAAACGCATTCACTATGATGTAAAATAGTCAAAAGTTACTTTTCAAATAAGGTTTTGAATTCCTACTCGCTGCATTGATCTCTTCGTCGTCCGTTTTGCTCGTTTTCAAAAAGCAACATATTTCGCAGTAAATCTTCAAAATCATCCGTGTCCCTTTCACAAGGTTCTCTTCTAGCCGCCTGATTCTGAGCTGGTCTTTCATTTAGCCATTGCAAACCACGTTCAAACAGGTCTTGTATATTTTGCGTTCGATCGTTTATTCCCTCTATCTCCTTTTGCATTCCAAGCTCTCTGGAGATCTCGATTGCTTCTCCAAGGATAGTCATTGCTGTAGATTAAGATGGATGGATAAAGTAAAGTAACGCAACATACCCGACAAATTAAATAAACGCTACACAACGAGCAGTCCCGCTTTAGCTTACAAGTTACCAGTAGCCACGTCTGACGAAAGAGGAAGCTTTGATAGTAATAATTGAGAGTATACGTTAGACTCATTTAATATGCATGTGAAGACTAACATATGATTTACTTAACATAATACCGATCCTCTTATTACAATACCCTGACAAAAACATCAATATTACCTCTCTGTAAATCTCTTTCTCTATCTACTTCCGTGATGTGCTCTCCCACGTTGCCCCCCTTCCTCGTTGCTCGCCGAATGAAGTAGTCCGCTTTTCCGATGAGGAAGTTGGCTTTAGATCTCTTAGCGCATTGAGGAAGAAGCTTTTCCTCGACTTCTCTGATGACTTTGCCTGCTTTAGCAATGTCTTCTTCTGGGACGTTCACCCTGACAATTAGAAATGAACGGAAGAGTCACAGAAGACAATGCCCTTGCACGGATCATCTGGACATGTAGAGTAAAGTAAATTTGCAACAAAGATCATTCCCATTAATGAAACTGAGCAATAGTGCTTATAGACATTAACGTACTAATGACTATTGGGCTTGCCATAATAATGTAATGTAATGTAATGCAATGCAATGCAATGTAATATAATGTAATCTGTGACAATTACTACACATATTCTTACCACACAAAATAACAGTTTCATTAGAAACTCATCCTGTGACTTATCATTCATTACATACCTCAGATCAGGAAACTTCGTGCGGGTTGTTTTTAAATGATAATTGATTCTCCTGATGTTACTTCTCATGATGCATCTTATGCTGCCGTTATCTTCCTGTTGTGTCCAAATTCTCACAACATCCTCAAACAGCTGCTCCACTTCACGATTCTCCTCGGTTGTTATGCCAACGGCAGCTGATTTCTCTGCCAACAAAGCCGCCATGTTGTACTTGTTTACCGCGGTTTCCTCACCCAAACAAGCTGGCTCCAAACACTGGAAGGATATGGACGTTCACGTTATTAGTACATGTCGTCGCGAGAATAATACATTTCAAGCTCAACTATCCCTTCGAAAAATGAATCATGGTAGTTGTATTCAGCGTTGCCAAGTCTTCGATATTTTCTGTTGAATACAACTCCCATGATTCCCTGCAGTTGCCTCTCATAGAAGGAACTGTGATACACTAAAATATTACAATATTTGCAATAATGGAGTTAAATAAGTGTTTTATCATTCGATCAATGAGTTTTTTTACACTGAGTTGTCTCTTCGATGATACGAACGAGCTGGTCTTCACCCAATTCTTTTTCTTTTAAATATTGCCGAAATTCATTATGCTTTATTTTCGATTTATTTATATTCTTGCTATTTTTTGAACTACAATTAGACATGTCAAATCGCTCTCTAACAACTCTGTAAAACTCCCAGAGTCTTCTTGTTCTAATTGCGTATAACAGAAACCAAGGGTCCATATTCTTTATTCTTTAATACCTCAGTTGAGTTTTCCATGTATTCATTGGCCAAGTCAAATTGTTTCGCTTGTCTGTACACAGCTGAGATGATGTAAAATGCCTTTGTTTGCAGAAATGGCCAGTTCCCTGAGTTGTGATGTGTTGCGCGTGCGCAGACGTCTCGACATGTAGCCACACAGTCCTCCATTTTGTTTTGCCCAAACTGCATAATTGCTTCCTTAACCAAACAAATAACATAATATTGATACATAAATCTTTTGCATATTATTATTCAATAATTTTCAAGAAGATGAATTAAGGGATTGGAAAATTTTCGTTCTAATTATGTCACCCATACACAGTACAAAAAGTTAATGACGAAAAAGTTGATGACAAATCCCAATTGTTATAGTCAAGGTGTTTTGTATCGAGGTAGCGAATTCCTCAAAATGCATTAGTTCTAGTTATATTGTTCATCCTAACCTCGAGAAGCACAGCTAACAAAAGGTCTTGAAACTTGACTATTCCGTCCACACGTTCAATAAGCTTTTGTTTATCTAACAGAAACTGATTGTACTGACCTGAAAGAATAGCCAATAACCTGTTACAGAAAATCAGACCTGTCACCTTTTACCAATAGGAACAGCAGTACAACAACAGCAGCAGCAGCAGCGACAATAATAGCAACCATAAGGCTATTAACAATTATAAAAATAACACACATTCATCATTGTTGTCATTGTCATCACCATCTTTTAGCAAGCAAGCGAGAGACCCTTCTGTTGATCAAGAGTTTTGCTAGAGATGCCCTGCAAATAGCGTTTTATCATCATCGTCATCATCATCATCATCATTATTACTATAATTGTTATTCAACAACTGCAAGTTACAAATGCAAACCGTTGTCTCCAAGGTTTTGAAAGTGCATTCGTATTGTTCTTCCACTTTGGCGTGCCAGTACACCTAAAATAGAAGATAACGCTGTTAGAATTTACTTTTGAATATCGCTATTTGTTTTGTTAGCACCTGGTTCAGGGAAAGCCATTGTCGTATGCAAGTCGAAATCAAACTTATATGAAAAGTAATAGAACTAAAAACGTGTTACCATACAAACCTTAAGCTTGCCTAGCTCAGCGGTTTGAGCATCCGACCGTTGCGATATAGGCCTTATCCCGATTTTGTCTTTGTCCCTCGCTAGAGACAACATAAGTGTCTCTCCCATAAATAGTCTTTGTGTTGTGTAGCTTTTAAAAGGTAAAGGCCACCTGTGGTAACATAGTTCCTCTATTTTTTACCGAGATTATTTTTCCTTCCCAGTAAATAATATGCCCTTACGTTGTCATACCTGACATCTGTATTCTTGGTATTGGCTTCTCTACCTCCGTGATTGTTCTTCCACTCTGATAATCAAATATGTTTGTTCCTCGTTCATGTGACTTGATGCAAAACTGAACTACGTCCAGAACTAGACAAATAAATTGAAAACACAGAAACAATTTTCATTCACTAATTTTTAAGTAGTGCATACAGAACTTTACAAAAATGCTTTAAAATTTTTTCCTGTACGCGTTACATGTTTTCAATTGAATTTAATGTCATTTTGGTATGCAACTCGGCTGAAGCCTTGTTGTATACCAAATGGTATTTTCTTGGTATGCCCCAGTTTTAAACAGAAAACCGTGAAATAACCAAACCTGACGCACCAATAACCGAGCTATTTAATATAAATTAACACACTAATATATATAGGGTGAAAGTGGAGCTCCACATGACAGTTAGTATTATTTCTTGAGCACAGTGACAATTTATCGAATTATCGCGTATTGCAAGCAATAGAATTCCGACAGTCCTGGCAAATGGTTTTTTCCTCTTTTATTTCACTTGCAAATTTCCTTACTTACTCTCCTCTACCTTCTTTCATTATTTAAGGTATAGGGGATGAGCTCGCACACGCGCAGTGCAAGTGGCACAAGGACGGACAATCACGTGACAACAAAAACTTTTTCTTGTCGATGGGTTTATTGTCTTAGGTACATGTGTGGGGCTCCACTACGATTAAATACCTTCGCAATGGGTAGTTCCCTGGCATAGTTTGATTGTAATCGTGTGATCGGAAGGCTTTTCCTGTTTTACACGCAGCATAAAAACCAGGTTGCCAGCGTAGGGCGGAAGTTGGTTATTTCTACAGTCAGTGTTGTGTGATAGCATCCAAGCATAGGGCTTTACTTCTGGGACAATCCTGAACATTCGATCCCTCTGAAAAAAATCAAAGAAATGTAAAAAAGGAAATTAACAGATGTCACAATAATGGGGCGTCACGTGCCTTAAAGACACGAGTGACTACCAAAGACGGACAAAAGCTAATACATCCATTACTAATAGTAATCGAGCTATACACGGGAGGTATTTGCATATGCGTCCAATCATACCAAAGCCATTGGTTTGCATATGTATTTACCAATAAATTTTCCGATCAAAGACGTAAGAGGAAAGGTTTATGCTGATTTCATCAAGCAACACATGCATTCAGCCCATGCATATCTGAAGTAACACGCACACACCACTTATTAACCTGCGATCAGGCGTTCTTTTTTTTTTGGAAAGAGTGAAGGAAAAAAATCAAAGGCCCTTTGGGCTGTCTCGTGTCTCTTTTCAATATTTTTGTGTAATTTGTGATTTCAGTGTTAAAACGTTAAACCACAAGGTATAGCCTCGTTTTGGTGCTAAGTTTGTTTTCGTTGTATAATTTTATAAAATGACTGTTCTTTTATAATTCTTTCTGATGTATTGATGTCTTGTTTCTTTTGTTTTTGTAAAGTTCTCAGGTTCATAGGCTAGTTTCTACCAGGTAGTTTTGTTTCGTCTAAACTCAACCTGACAGTTGGAATTCGCTAAGGGTGCAGAGGATTACAAAGAAGGGGCATTCCAAATTAGGAAAAAACAGCTGCCCCCTTTCTTTGTCCGTGGTATATGCTTAAGTGTAAGATCAATGTAAGATATTGACTTTGATTCGCCACTATTCAACTACTATTCGCTACTAGTTGTCATCATTCACGACTTACGACTCGTATCAGGTCGTGTATATTGGACATGGATGACTTATCACATACTATTCGCGACTATTCGTACTATTCGCGACTATGTGCTATTCGATTTTTCCAGACATCTATTTAGACCACGCCGTCATTCAACACAGGAGAGGGGACTGCTCAGAAGCTTTTTAGTCAGAGAAGCGTGTACTCGACATCAGACTGAGGCTGTTTGGTGAAGAACATCGAAAGACTGCTGACAGCTTCCATAAAGTAGGGGACACATAACATTCACTGGGCGACTACATCTCCGTTCTTGAGCCCAACAATCATGCACTTGATATCAGACGGAAACTGTTTGGTGAAAACCATTCAGAGACTACGAACAGCTATCTTTCAGTGGGGGTTACACAACATTCAGTTGGAGACTACAACTCTGCTCTCGAGTCCAAAACGGGTGCACTTGAAATCAGACGGAAAACTGTTTGGTGAGCATGACTAACAACAACCATGAAGTGAGGGTTACACAACATTCACTAGGAGACTACAACTCTGCTCTTGCCTATGAGAAGTGTTCACGTGATATCATACTGAGACTGTTTGGTAAAAAAACTTCCAACGACCACTTACAGCTACCATTCAGTAGGTGTAACACAAACAACATTAACTTGCCGACTACAAACACAGCATGAAAACATAACTTTACTGCGGTGTAAAGCTGAAGTAAAGCTGGCGTAAATTTGGAATTTAATCAGCTTTACGCGACCTTTACATTTTTTAAAGCTGACCTTTAAACCAGCTTTACACTCATGTCTAAAGCTGGCTTAAAGATATTGAAACATTTAAGCCACATTTACACCAGGTTTACGCACGGTAGCGTAAATGTCAGGTTTAAGGAGATGACCAGCTTTAAGGAGATTTAAGCCACCTTTAATTTTCCGTAAATCTCCATTTTCGTGCTGTGAAATTGTCCGCTCTTAAGTCCAAGAAGCGAGCGCTTTATATCAGATGGAAACTGTTTGGTGAAGGGTATTGATATACTGTCTCTGATATTCAGAGACAGCTGACAGCTACCATTCAGTAGGGGTGTTACACATCATTCACTGGGCGACTACATCTCTGCTCTGGATCCGAATCCAAGCTTGTACTTGATATCAGTCTGAAACTGTTTGGTGAAGAACATTCAGAGATGGCTGAGAGTTATCATTCAGTAAGGGCTACACAACATTCACTGGGCAACTACATCTCCACTCTGAAGTCCAAGAAGCGCGCGTATGATATTAGAATGAAAGTGTTTGGTGAAGAACACTTACAGACTGCTGACAGCTACCATTCAAAAGGGGTTACACAATATTCACTGGGAGACTACATCTCTTGTCTCTAGTCAGACAAGCGTGCATTCGACATCAGAATGAAACTGTTTGGTGACTGAGGACACCCAAAAACGGTCACAGCAATCGTTCAGTATTGTTTCTTATCAGTATTGTTTCTCACTTTTAGCTCATTACCGGGTGAGTATACTGAATCATTACGAAAGTAAGTATATGAAGCTTTATTTAAACAGGGTGCCTTGTGGTATCTATAGGTGCGCTACATCTAAAAATTACATCACATTAAAATTTAAGATTAAAAATAGTACTCCTTATTACAATGCTATTACAAAAAGAGGCTAAAATATACTTTACCAAAAAGCTATTATAACAGGAAATGTTTCTCTAGGCTGTAAAAAGCTTGTATGTTATCTACGCTTGCAACTTTCGCGCCTCTAAAAAGAAAGGTGTTTTTAGAAGATTTACCATTTCCGGGGATGGGGAAAGCAGAGACCGGGGAAAATTTTGCTGGGATAATTTTAAGTCTTCTTTTTTTCATATGTGAGAAATAAAAATGGCGAACATGCGGGAAAACGAAATGATAAAACACTCGCGAAACAAAGTGACAAAACAAGCGGGAAGACAAAATTACAAAACAGGCGGGAAAACAAAATGACAGAACAAAATATTATTTATGATTTTTTACCAAAAAAGAACGTCCTCTCTATTTTTGCCCGGCATAGTCAATCGAACGTTCGAAAATCGAACTCAATCCGTGGATTGAGTTCGATTGAGTTCGGCAATCGAACGAAATCGAACACCAGACTTTCAGTGAGTTCGATTTCCGAACAAATCGAATTCAATCGAAAAAATCGAACTCAATCAAACTCAATCCAGCTGATTGTGTTCGATTGGGTTCGGAAACCGAACTCAATCGAACACAATTAAATGGATTGCGTTCGATTGGCTCTGGTAAACCTATACAAAGCAAGCCCAAAGCAAGCCCATCAAAACAGGTTTTTCTTGTGCGTTTTTACAATTTATTCTTATAACAGAAAGCCCTTTTATAAATTTTCCACGGCATTTAAGAGAACAGAACGAAACAGAACAGAACACGTTGAAGGTGACCTAATTGTCCGTGCTCGTTTGCTATTCGGAATGCACGGCCTGTTAGGCCTGTCTCGCCTATTTTCTTTAAAACCTTGAAAGCTTTGCCATCCTTGACGTCAAAGCGGCATTTCTGGTAGCCTTTTACTACACATTTGAAGGTTACAATCCACAGCGCATCTGAAGCCATTTCTGCGGAATTTCTTCGTTTACGAAAAACACTTGCGCTACACTCCGGGTTGAAGTAACTCGAGCTTCCAAGATCTGGTTATGGATTTTCAACGCCTGTTTTACACAAATCACAAGTTCGAAAATCGAACGTTCGATTGGATTCGATTGATTTTTCTCTTTTCGGTGAGTTCGATTGCCGAACTCAATCGAACTCAATCCATGAATTGAGTTCGATTGAGTTCGATTGCGTTCGATTGAAATTTAGTTCGATTGGGTTCGATTGACTATGCCGGGATTTTTGACGCAAATGAACGCAAGAGGAATTGAGCGTTACTCGAAGCACTCGTCCCCCACCTTCTTGCGCCGACCGTTAAATTGCGCTGTTTTCCATTTCTTTTGTGATTTATTGCCCGCTTTCTACGATCCAAGAACAATGTCAGAAGATAGAGTACATGTTTCTTGCGACGAAAACGCTGAAAATGGAAATACCGGAATGTTTGTAACGAAATAGCATTCCCAAGGTAAACTCATCGCGGGAATACGTTACCGGGGTGTTTGCCGTCACAGACTTAATACTTTACCAATGTCATTAATCTTTCATGCTGTTTTCGGAGCGAAATGCGAAAATGGATAATTCGAGGGTGCTTGCTAGCATCATCTCGCTTTTATTATTTATACTGTTTCGACAGTCCTCTATTGCTTTGTTATGTCAGTGTTTCGACACCGAAGAATTAGAACGCGAAGACTCCGTTTTTATAAATCCCTATAAATCTCCTTGTTGGGTGTTTCTAGGCCTAGAGATTAAATCGAAATACATATAACTTGTAATACATATGACTTGTGTTGTATTTAAACGACAAATTTCCAAAAAAGTAGCTTATACTTACAAATCAGCAAGCCATCCAGCCATGATTCTAAGAAAGACCACGCTTTTGCTGCCTTGAACACGCAAAGTTGACCTCCGGAAATCTAAACCATATTTAATTTCAAATTTCTCTGTTTATTTTATTTGCTTATCTTTGAGGTTTGCCTCGCGGTCGGTCATTTTATCTTGGGGTACTTGAAAAACCTACCTATTTACCTCGGTAACTTGCATGGGCGATTCTTTTGTTCTTTTTGATGTATCCATGGAAATACACCCAAAAATACACCGCGATAAATTGACCTTGGGAAATGTTGGTCACACACGATTTGTGAGTAAGAGCCCATTTACCACGTGCGGTAAAAGGACGATGTGTAACCGCAACTGTATAAGTTTGACACACTACACTTGACACTAAGCTATTCCGTACTTGAAACCCTACACTGCTACACAGATCAAGTAATTTGTTCCAGTCAACTCTTGTCATGTTAATTACATTTTATGCAGTCACGAAAAACCTTTCGGTAACTATTCTCGCGTCGCGACCGCAATCCTCAACTCGAAAAAAATCTCTGAACTTTTCTAAGCGCAATAATCAGGAAAAGAAGAGCTACAATCGAAGCGATCACGCGTTCAGGATCCATGGCGGATTTCTTGTCACGCGAGGGGAAAAAGAAACATTTGAGAAACGTCCTGACTGTCACGCGAAAGGAAAAAGCGTTTCGTTTACTAACGCAGCTGACTGATTTTATCTCAGTGTGCTGATAAACATTTCTCGATTATCAAAATCTACTAGGAATTTCATAATGAAAGTGAGTGCTGGTTATATGAATTGATGATTACACTTGGAGTTCTGGATTTGACTTTATGTTAGCATAAAATTTGTTATTTTTTTAAACTGTTGTTATTGTTTATTTATTGATGTTCCCAAAAGGGAATATTGTAGCTTCATCCGGGGGCATTGAGGGGGGTTCTGTTGATTATGCTATTTCTATTTTTGGTCGCGAAGTAACGAGGTTTTGTATATTATGAGGGGTGATTACCGCCAAAATTAAGTTTGGAATTTTGTTATGCTGTTTGTCAATGCGGTTCGTAATGTTCTCACTGGTGTTTTTGATGTTACGAATTGTGTTCTTCGTGTTCTCGATTATATTCGGCAAAACGTCACTGTTGTTTTTGTTGTCCGTGCTTTCGATTATTCGTTGCGAATTATGTTCTGTACTAACACATTGTGATGTTCCATATTGTGTTATGCGAACTGCGATTCTATTATTCGTGTTTCGAATTGTGTTCTTCCAAATCCGGGTCTTCAGGGAGATAGGCCGCTATGGTCTGGTGCGAGTAATAAATTGTGACCTTTCACGGGAAAACGTACGCAAACGACTTTCCGTTTTCGAACGGAATTCCGTAACTTGCAAGCCGTTTGGAAGCCGTTCGAAAAAAATTTGCATCCGTTCGAGGGGAAGTTTTGTTTCTTTTCCGGATAAATTTGAGTGGAGATCACTCGGTCGGCGATATCGATTAGTGTTGCGATATTCACGTCTTCCAGTTGACACACAGGTTTGGAAATGAAGCATGTGCATTATGTCCCGCCGTCCCAGACATGAGGTATTCTGGAAAAAAACAACTCAGCGATCTACAATTGATTTAGCTTCTTATATATCCTTTCTGTGCGACAAATTTGAAAGAAACAATAAATATCCAGACATTTGCCGAGTAATAATACCTTTCAAGTAAACGTTATACGCAAAATTTTGAATAAGTTCTCACTCGCTGACACAGCACATTCCGACAAAAGCGTGACCTTCGCGCGTCGAGTTGCCTGTCACGATTGTTATTTTACTTTTATCCACGCCTCTGGTTTTTTTAGGTTGTCCTTCAATGTGTATTTATCTTTGAAAGAACAGGAATGCACCAAACGAATTGAAAAGATTTCGGTAGTCACTCTGCATGTATTTGCATTTCACAAGAGCGCCGGTGGTATTACATTCTCGGTGGCCGTAAATGTAAACAAAGGGCTCGCAGTAAATGCCGTTTTTCCGCTGTTCAACATCCTGTTTCCTTTGATTGGCGTTTTATTCTCGATTTTTGCTGCAAGAAACGTTTGTTTGTTATACAAAGTAACCAGGAGAACATTACATACAACTAATTCGTAAAACATTATCGCTCCCGAGAATTGTTTACGCACTGGCATCTGTGCAGATTTTCCGTCAGATAAGAGAACTCGGCGGCAGAAAGATTTCACCGGACGAGCCGTTCGACTTCTGCTGCTTGTATACGCCTAGATACTTGTTTTTTCCTGAAAGGATGATCCAGGTCGTTGGACGGATTACTCAAGTCGTTAAAACGGATGGCTGTTTCCAGCGATCGGGTCGTTCGAACAGTTGGATGTTTTTACCAAACGGGTGACCAAGTCGTTCGAACGGATGGATATTTTTTTCAAACGGGTGGCCAAGCCGTTCGAACGGTTGGACGTTTCTACCGAACGGGTGAACAAGCCGCTCGAACGGATGCAAATTTTTTTCGAACGGCTTCCAAACGGCTTGCAAGTTACGGAATTCCGTTCGAAAACGGAAAGTCGTTTGTGTACGTTTCCTGTGAAAGGTCACAATTTATTACTCGCACCAGACCATAGCGGCCTATCTCCCTGAAGACCCGGATTTGGAAGAACACAATTCGAAACACGAATAATAGAATCGCAGTTCGCATAACACAATATGGAACATCACAATGTGTTAGTACAGAACATAATTCGCAACGAATAATCGAAAGCACGGGCAACAAAAACAACAGTGATGTTTTGCCGAATATAATCGAGAACACGAAGAACACAATTCGTAACATCAAAAACACCAGTGAGAACATTACGAACCGCATTGACAAACAGCATAACAAAATTCCAAACTTAATTTTGGCGGTAATCACCCCTCATAGTATATGTCTAATAATGAATTGAAATCATTGTTCAGTAGTTTGAGGGAACATTCTTACAAGGTAATCGTCCCTAAGAAATCGAAGAATGGTCAGGTATCCTTTAAATATATCCTTTTTGACGCAATGTTATGAATAATATTTTCCCGTTTTTCATCTCGCTTTGTCTTTCTCTGTCTTTAATTAGAGAAAAGTGCCGTTCAAGATATATTAACTTTAATGTAACATACCAATACATTTTTATAATAGTAGAAAAATGTACATGAAATCTAATATAATAGCTTATCTTTAACGTGAGAAAGGTCTTCAAGAAACATATAATTTAAAAGTAAATGTGATATATATTTTGCTTGGCATTGTTCTTTTACAAGTTATTATTTTGTGTCTATAATAGGAGAAAGTTTTTTTTCAAGAGACAACTTGAATGTTGCCACTACATTTCTTTTATGATGTATTAAGGCTAGAAATCTAAAATGATACATATTTTTAATACTTTCTCTTTGACAAGTTCTATATAATTCTCTCAGCCAATGTGAGAAAGTTCTCTTCAAAAAAGTAACCTAAATATAACACTATAAATGTTCTATATAGAGACTTAACTTGAATGTTGCCACTACATTTCTTTTATGATGTAAGACATGTAAAGGCTAGAAATCTAAAATGATATATATTTTTAATACTTTCTCTTCGACAAGTTCTATATAATTCTCTCAGCCAATGAGAGAAAGTTCTCTTCAAAAAAGTAACCTAAATATAACACTATAAATGTTCTATATAGAGACTTAACTTGAATGTTGCCACTACATATCTAAAATGATATATATTTTTAGTACTTCTTTTTCTTTGACAAGTTCTATATAATTCTCTTAGTCAATAAGAGAAAGTTCTCTTCAAAAAAGTAACCTAAATGTAACACTATAAATGTTCTATATAATATTGTGAAACTTGAAAAAGATATTAAAATGCAAAACTGAATAAGATATATATGTTTGGTAGGTCTTGTTTAGTGACAAATTAATTATACTGTTCTAAATCTTGAAGGTAACGCAACTTTAATTTTGTTTTGCAAATTTCTTTTTTTAATTTACTCCTTTACGTTAATTTGCAGGAGTTTTCCATCTGCAATGTTGTATGTTATGTTCAGATCGTGTACATCAAGGAGTATTGCTTTGATGTCATCTTCAGTTAGGCCATTGTGCAGGTTCTTTTGTATTACTTGAAACAATTTTACCAGCTCTTGATGAAATATTATCAAGTAGAAATTATCATTAGTGGCTACATTTTCCACAAACAACTTGGCATACCAGTTTTTGTTTTTTGGTTTTTGTGTAAGTTTGCATGCCTGACATATAAGTAATTTTCCACTTTTATCACCTTTTTTACCACAGGCCGTGCAGGAGAAGTAGCTGGAAATTGTTTTTATTCCAATGACATTTATTTTGGCTTCTTTGGTAGTCATATCTAATACTGTTGGTTCAGCATGTGCTAATTTCTCTTCAAAATCAGGGCTCTGCTCTAGTTTAAATCCTTCCTTTGCCATGTTGACGTAAATTTCATTAGTATAATTGTTTCTCTTTACCCTGAAATTGGTGAAGGTGTAGGTTTTGTTCAGCTCCACACAGTTAACCCATTCTTCCCAGAAAACTGCTGTTATCGATCCAGTTGGATCCACTAGAGTTGCAGAAGATGTGTTGAGAGTGCCAGATTCCATTTTGACATGTTTTGTGCCAGAAATATTTTTGACCGTGGCTTTTATATTAACTAATTGTTGCGGTGTTGTTGTTTGTAGAGATTCGATTGTTGAAATGGTACTTTGAGAAATGTCTGCAAGCTGGAAAGGCAGTGGTTCCTGGAGTTTTATGATGGCTGTATTGTTCTTTATTACAATGTTCTTGAAATGTTCATTGAATTCGAATTTCTTTAGTTATTGATTGGACTTTTATTTTCCATAGCAGCTCTGAGTGATGTTGATTTGTCCGGGGAGAATGATATTGCCTTTATCAATTCTGTGTCTGATGTTTGTAATTGGCATGTTACGTATTTGACTTTGCCAGCCTCTTTCACTGCAGGTGTTACAGCATGTACAAAACACGATAGTTCTCCACCTGAAATTAAGGAAGACGCAAAATTAGATAAGGTATATATAATGCAAGTTTCTTTTATTGAAAAGGTATTTCGTTATCTACTTTGATAAGTATACAGTACATTTGTGGATGTTATATCTTTTTTGAAAGTTCGTGCATCACTTGATGATTTGTTTTGTATCATGCATTAATTGAGGGATTTGAGGATTGTAGTAGTTTAGGAAATGTCTGTTTGTATTTGAAAATTCCACAAGTGGTAGGGAATTTTTTTCATTAGGTCAGTTATCAATAAAAAACATAAATAAGATGATTTTTTTATGTATGTTTTAAATAGAGTAGTTATAAATTGAAACTTACCTTGTAGAATGTCTGCTTCTTTTTCGAAATCTGGAAAAAAAATAATCAAAGTTAAAGAGACTTGATTTTAAATATTTACATATTTTGTTAACGCGAAGTACTGTGGAATATTACAAATAGTGTATTATATTTTCAAGGTAAATATTTTAATTTTCTTTAATAATATTCCATGCAAAGAACTGATATTTTCGTTTTGAAACGCGCTACTTTATGAGATTGGGGTGATCGCACAGGTATTTTAAATCTAAAATTTAGCAAAGTATAGAAAATATATGAAATTAAAATGGAAAAGTATTTTTATATAAACAAAATTGATCAAAAGGAAATAGAAATATATTACAGTCGAAACCGAAGAAGCGTGAACGCCAAAAATTATTTCTGGAATGTTTATTGTTCTACGACCAATCAGATTCGAGACGTAACCGCAATAAACCGCAACAGTAATTAGCTCAAAGGTTTCGATTCTTTTATCACGAAACGACTTTTTTGTCTACATTAAGTCTTGAGATCACCACCGATTAACAAACACTCTGGAATTGTTAATTTTCTTCTATTTCAGAGTTGAAGCATAATCAAAGGATAAC
Organism: Meandrina meandrites; assembly: GCA_963693305.1. Taxonomy (NCBI): domain Eukaryota; kingdom Metazoa; phylum Cnidaria; class Anthozoa; order Scleractinia; family Meandrinidae; genus Meandrina; species Meandrina meandrites. Next base: position 15,462,434 of record OY855915.1, read on the forward strand.
TATAAACGATAAATACTGAAAAGAGAAAAATAATCGAACAGACATGGCTAGACAGCGCGTCTGGAAGCAGAATAGAATTTTTGATTATTTTTTTAAAAAAAATACGGCCTATCCGGTTTTTTCTACTTACAAACATTTCTAGGTTTTATCCTTTTCCCCATTTCACCAAAAAATTTATTGAATAAACTTAACAAAAATGTTCTCTCTACCTTACTTCGATGCGGAGCCAGAACAGTTCACGAAGCGCGTTGCAGCAAAATTCTCTGGCCCAGTATGTCACGCAACGGTACCCATTTTTCAAGTTTTAACGGCACACATAATATTTGAATTTGCAACGGCGCGCAAGTTTGCATTTGCTGTGAAAAATCAATTTTATTCCGCTGGCATTTCACCTATTTGTTGCTCCGAATACTGCAATTTGTCTAAATGCCAGTTGTATTCTGTTTGACAGGTTTGCTCATTGTCAAATGGTTTAAAAAGATTTGATAATATCATCCATTCGTCAAGTTGATTTTCTTCTTTTAAAAGTGGTTCATTGTGTATTTCTTGATTACTCTGAATAACATTTTGAAGTTGATCAATCCAGTTTGGTACGTGAGTTTTTGCATATTCTGTTTCCAGGAATTCTTGCCAAGAGTTTATGTACATTTGTTCAGTTTCCTGTTGGTTACTCCAGGCATCGCTTTGAGTGGTTTTCCAAGGCTTATATCTTAGAAGCTGATATTTACAATAAAGGGGGTAATTAGCTCCTTTAGGATTCGGTGAATATGTTGGAAAGATTCTAGGAATAATATTATCTGCTTGTCTCTGCAGTTTCTTATTTACAACTTTATATCTTGTTGCGAACTCGACAAAATTCAGACTTAAAATGTCAGGTTGATCATTATAATGTTCCCTGTTAGCGTACACATCAAGTAGTGACTTGTCAGTGCATATTCCATCCTGATCTTGAAATTTGGAATTTATACGTATTCTGCGTGAGCCATTGAGACTTACTGGAATCACATTAAAGGATGAGCTGTGAAGTTTTAGTGACTTCAAGTGATGCATTGTTTCTTGAGCCGCATAATCTCTTTCACCAAGAGTTTTCATGATTATTTTTCGCATTGCTTTCTGGGGATCAGTATCTGTTGCTAAATTTTGAATCACTGATTGAAATGTTTGTTTTAATAATGGTGATCTTGGCTCTCCTTTTGCTGCATATTTTGTCAGATATTCAACGCAAGCATAGTGATCAATAACTATTTGTATGTCGCCGTTTGCTCTCCAGCCTTGTAGTTGCAGACGTTGATGGTTGTTTAACCTTGAATCATTTCTTTTTGTAACTATTTTTGCTCTGTATTTGGTGACGTTATCTTTACCATGTATTTCTTCAGATACAAGATTTGTTTGTGGACAATGATCAAATGGAAAATGAAATCTACATTTTAATTCAGTTTCACTGCTTTTCTTCCGTAGACAATAATTTGTACTACATCTTGTATGACGTTGGACCATATTTAAAAGATCTGTATAGTCTGAATCACGTTCTAGTTGTTCAGAAATAGTTTTATGACGGTTTTGGCATGGGTGTCTTGAAGGTCTTACCCAGATATTTTGCTCTGGTGGTATTGGATTTACTGTCAATAATAGCCAATCTGCATATTGACAAGCTTTGTTTGCAGCTGCCTTTCCATTTTCAATATCTTCATCTAATTGTATTGTATCAGTGCAGTTATTTTCATTCTTATGCTTTTGAGCCAAGAAGCCTTTGAGAGCTAGTTCAGTTAACTCACACAATCCTGGGTCATTGCTAAGTTTTGCAGTACCATGACAATGGATGCTTCCTCTGTGTTGGTATTCATATCTATACCAGTGCCATTGAGCGTCTAGTGTTTTATAGAGCCAATGTTTTATGAAACTTTCTAGTCTTTTGGTGAAAAACCAGTCTACAATGTGTGGGTTGTTTATTACATTTTGCCTTCTTTCTTCAATAGAAGTATTCTCAGCTATTTTACCAAACAAGTCATGTAATTCAGGCCAGTGCATATCAGCTGATGAAAATGTAAATAAGAATGTGGGAGGTCCTTTGTTTGTAACAATAGCTTTAAGTTCTTCTCTTACTTTTTGCCAATATGCATTCGTACCAGGTATATTCGCAACATATCGCGACAATTTAGACATAAATGCAGCTGAATTATTACTCGTAGCCATTTGTTGTAATTCATCAATTGTCAGATGAGCTTCCCCTGGATTTTGTTTCAGAAATATTCCCCCTTGTTGCAAAACGCGTTTTCTCTGAATCATGTTAAGCGCCCAGTAAGCAAATCTTGGATGACTTGCGAATCTATAAACCCACTGCCCGTTTCTATTTTCTGCAAATTGAATAAGGTGCTTAACTTATTCTTGAAAAGGGACATCTCTCAACAACGAAGGATTTGTTGGATCACCTTTTCCATCTGGAAATAACGTTGGAAAAGCCATGCTAGCTAAATGCGATGTTTGATATTCGTTTAATGGTTGGTTACTGATATTAGGCCAATTTATGGAATTTTCTTCTCCCAGAATTTCTTTTCTTATCGCATCCATCTGTTGTTCCTGTTGTTGCCCAAGAGGCAGAAAACTACTTTTTTCAGTCGTTTGGTTAAAAGCCACATCCTCATCTGAATTATAACAAAAAGGTAACGTTTGTAAAGAATTTTGTTCTTCGTGATCTGAAAAATTGTCGTTTTCCGTTTCAACTGTGGGAAGATCTGAAGGCATACCATTTTCCGGGAGAGACTGTAAAGCTTCCAAATTTATTTTCATATCTGAATAATGTGGGTTATTACTTATAAGCCATAACAGAGCTGCATGTACCTTTCCCTTTCTTACAGTAACACTTTTAATACTGTTCTCTTTCTCTTTCATTTTTACAACGATAAGAGGTAAATCTTTTGGATACCTCGGCAATGAAGAAGCTAATTCTTTAACATCTTGTGGCAAATTAATGCAATGTCCTGAATAACCTTTTTGACCTCCTGGTTTTATATAAACTCTCATGATAGGCAATGCTCGAGAAATTAACATTTCCTCTATCTGAGTCAATTCCTGTAATTGAGATGGCACCTTTGCAGGAATCATATAATTTTCTTTAGAAAATTTTCTGGGAAAATGTTTATCTCTGGAACATCTTAAACACAAATATTTGCTTGCATTTTTTGGTTGCGTATTTAAATACGACGTTTCTTCGCAAACAGTACATTGCCATATAGTGAATTCCATTGATTTATGGAATTTTTTGATATTAGATTTTGCCCAAGTTTGTTCATGTAAATAGCCATTTATATTGAAGTCAAAGATATTGAGATTGTGTTACATTAGTATGAGTTGTAGAATCATCTACTTCAGTTTGATAATGCATTTGTTGTGTAGGTCTTCGTTGGCCTGATTCATATCTGGTCTTTTTTGCTTCTGCCTGAAATAACTTTGTTTTTGCTCGATAAAGTACATTTTCATTTGTTTTGTCGAGTAGGCAATAATTACTTTCATACTCTCTTGCCTTTTTACTTCCAGGCTGTTCATCAAGATCTGTATTAGAAAAGGATCTCTTTTTGGCTGTGTAAAGCCTGTTTTTGTGTTGTTTGTTTTGAAGGTTACTAGTGCTTTCATTTAAGTGTATTGTTGATACGTAATGCAGTCCTGTTAGGTATCCAATAGTTATATATCGAATATATTGTCTTTCTTCACATTGTGGCGTAATAGTTATAGGCTGAGCTGATTGAATGTATGATTGTACAATGTATATAACACAGTTAAGTGCATTAGCTACAGCTTGTATAATCAGATTATCGCACCATGTACCTGCAGTGGACATTCGAAGAATATAGCTCTCCCATGTTTCATTAGTGAGACTCTGGATATAATGTTGTGAATTTTCTGTTAGATGGCGAATGCCTGCCATACGAATTTGGTAGTGTAGATTTGCATTTCCATGAATTTGGTGAGAAACAGATTTAAAGAAACAATCTCCTTGACCACCTACATCAAGGGGTTTCAAACCAATAAGTGCTAATCTTTCTGTTAATCGCACTATTGATGAATTTAATAGCGTATCTGTGGTTGAAAAGTTAACGGTTAGTAAATCCATGCCACCTTTAATAATTGGCTTGGCTGAAAACTTTCTTTTTGTATGTCTTGAGAACTGTCTTTTGTAGATTTGACTTGCAGTCTGTTGTCACATATTTCATACATCCAAGGTTCTTTGTTCTGACAATGTTTGGGTTGCAATTTTTGTATGTCTTGAGAACTGTCTTTTGTAGATTTGACTTGCTGTCTGTTGTCACATATTTCATACATCCAAGGTTCTTTGTTCTGACAATGTTTGGGTTTTGCAAGGGAAGAAGAAAATATATAGTTGCAATCAAAAGTAACTTTGTCGATCTTCAACCACCAGCGTCGGAAGTTTTTACACAAGTAATACAAGCGGGATGAATTTGGGACATTTCTCACAATGAAAACTCTAATTTTCTTTCTGAAACGTTTCTTTAGGAGAGCATAAAGCACTTTTCTTATTAGGATTCTCGAGGGTTCTCTTTCCCTTACTTTCCTTCGTTTCGTTGTCAACTCCAATGATCGTTTTCTCTGTACATTAACTCTATCTTTAGGAAATGATTTGTTTCTTTCATCTGAGTGATAATTAACGATCGACTGTTTTGTCTCAACGGGCAAATATATTTTCAACTCAATGGTTGAATCTTTGGCCTCAACGGGCGAATCAATTTTCGACTCAACGGTCAAATCTTCTACCTCAACGGGTAAATAAGTTTTCAACTCAATGGTTGAATCTTTTGCCTCCATGGGCGAACAACAAATTTTCGACTCAATAGGATTCTTTTCATTTCCGAAGCAGCAAGTCCGCTGTTCAGATTGCCCAATAGCTAGCGTATGTTCGCATGGAAAAGATGACATTTTAATTCATAAAAGCATCTAGTATTTAAATTCTCTAAATTTAACTCTAAATTTTTCTGCACTTTGGTGAATATCTCCACAACGAAATCTAAAAGATATGTTGAACATGAAAAGACTTACTTACCAAAAATGCAACAGCGTTCGCAAACTGTGTTGATCTCTATAAAACGAAAATGCAATACAAATTAGTTCATTGTTAAGTTTATTTGAATTTCAGAACAGAAAAAAGAAATCATATCAAAGCAGTAAACTTACTTTTCTCTACAGCGACTCCGTTTTACAGCGAAGCGTTCAACATCGTTTAACAGCGTATACAACGTTTAATAGTATTTAAAGAGTAGTAAAATCGTAAAATCTCGTCAAAATAAACAAAAGGGATGTCAGATTCAATGTACCTGACATGACATAATGTTGTTCTCTTTCCTTGGGCTGGTTGGAAAAAATGCAAAAAAATATGGCTGAAAATGTTACTAACAACATAACGGCTTTGAAACAAGTATTCGACATTGAATAGCATGAACAGCTAGAAATGTAACATGTAGCAGAAGACCTTCTTATCTTAAAATGAAAAATTAAACAATGGCTAGCATTAGATTAAAGTGTCACGGCTCATGTTTGCTACTCCTGAAATATATTTTCCCCATACTGCTAAAAATATTTACGGACATTTTTGTTTACCATACGTCCATTAACAACGCAGCGTTCAACAGCATATTCCACGTTCAAGACCAGTTTAAGGTAACAATCGTAGAAAAAAGCAGATGAATCCATATCTCACTTAATAATCAAACAATGGTCTATAGTACGAGTAAATAAAATACAATTTACACAATCATAGGCAGCAAGCTGTGACTCAGAGCAGCTTGCAAAAGTGGCAAAATCGCATTAACGTTCGCTTTAAAACACGCCCAACAATATAGTGGTGTTCAATAGGGTATAGAAAACTGAATAGTGTTAAAAGGTTTCTTTGTAAAACTGAGCAGATGCTGTCCCCTATCTACCAAAAACATCGGAAGCATTTTTGTAACGTTAGTATTAAAACATTTCATTGTAGAATACCAGATGCTGTTCCCTTTCGTAGGACTGCTTGAAATTCGGCGCAAATTTTGGTTAACAATGGTTCTAACAACAAAGAAGCATTAAACAGCATATTCCGTTTTTAACACTATTCATAGCTAGAATAGCACAATGTAGCAGATGAGGTTAGATGATATCTCCCAAAAAAATCTAACAATTACTTACTATATACTTTTAATAAACGCTACTTCACGCAATCCTATAATAACAAAATGCTGTTCCCTTTCGTAGGCCTGTTTGAAATTCGGCGCAAATTTTGATTAACAATGGTTCTAACAACAAAGAAGAATTAAACAGCACATTCCGTTTTCAAAGCTCTTCATAGGTAGAATAGTACAATGCAGATGACGTTTACATATCTCCCAAAAAAATCACACAATTATTTAGTGTATTCTTTTAATAACCGCAACTTCACGCAATCCTATGACAAACGGCAATTCACGCGCACGCAATGCGATGACATAATACTATCGAAGGGCTGCTTGAAATTCGGCGCAAATTCCAGTTAACAGTGCATTAAACAGCATATTCCGTTTTCAACACTATTCATAGTTAGAATAGTACAATGTAGCACATGAAGTTTATATGATATCTCCCAAAGAAAGCAATTACTTACTGTATACTTTTAATAAACGCTACTTCACGCAATCCTATGATAAACGGTAATTCACGCAATGGAATGACATCTGGAGAAGCTGGAGTTCAGAAAATTATAGAAGGCTTCCCCTATTTCGACATCTTTGTTGAGGTGCCGGTGGTGGGACATCGATCCATCTAAAACGGCAATCAAATGAGTCACTACCTTAACCTCAGAGCCGAGTGTTAACGAGGCTTCCCAAATCGAAAGTGTAAATGTTTCTCTCCATGAATCAGAACCGCCTGAGAAAAGAAAGGCGAGAAAGTACGACTCCAGACTGGCAGAGTTCTTTGATTGAAATGTTTGAAAAGAGTATGGAACAGGACAACGCAACATTTGAACGAAAATGTTCCGTGACGCCCAGAGCAGGCAAATGGAACAAACAAACGCCATACTTGCTGGCTTAAAAGACATTTTTAAAGATTTAGCATCAAAATAATTGTCTTTATCTAATCGTTTATTTTCTGTTATTGGATCGTTGTTATCCGTGCCATAGGTCGCACTTTTCAAAACAAATGTTGTGCAATACTCACGTAGCAATCACAGTCTTCTTTAGGGTCTCGTTTTTCTGTTCAACCCTTTTCAACACACTGTTGGACAGCTAAGAATTTGCTCGTTCGCTGGAAGTTCATAAAAAACGCCATCTCTTTTGCGTGCATTGCGTGTCGTTTATTTACAGATAACGTCAACGCTTTATATCATCGTGCGAGTGCACCGAATTAGCTCGAATTTGTACTTTTGCGCTTGATAGACCGATCAGAAGAACCGCACAAGACTGTGAACTAACTACAGCAATAAACGTAAAAGAAAAGAAATCAATTTTAAGAACAGTAAAGCGTGCCTGTATTTCACATAATAAGCCCTTTACAATAAATACTCCTAACCTGCAGTTTGATAAACCAGCGGGCTGCGACCTCTTTGTTAAGAAACATTATCTGTTCTTTGATATGAAATTCTGGCGGCCTCACAAAGCAAATGTTGACATGGCGGGAAAAATATTGACATGGCGGGAAAATTCCGCGGCCTCACAAAGCAAACACGCATGGAATGCACCTTGGAATGCACCTTCTCCCCCTCGCATATTCTCGTGTCGTCATGACAACGTCATGACGACACGAGACAAAAACGACTGATACATTTATTTACAGATCGCCAACCGCCCCCTACTTTAAATAAACTAAGGTGTGGTCGAAATATCAAAACACTATTTGTAATTGGCAGCAAATTTTCGGGGACTCGGATTTCCAAGAGGCGGAATTATTGTACATATACAGCCTGTATAAAAACTTTCCCGTGTTGAAATAAAAATGCGTTCAGTTCAGTAGCAGGGTGAAATGGAGTTCCAAATGTCTTTACCAGCTGGAGATGCCATGCCCATATTTGAGATCAGAAAACAAAACAAGGAATTCACCGACAAGAGCTGTTTTAAGGCGGATGGCATCTTGTCACTTTATTTTGTAAACATTCCAACACCTTTGGAATTGTTTGGTAAATTAAATTTTTCCCGCATTTCAAGCACTCTATTTGTTCTGCCTGCACTTGAAATTCGTTAGGGCTTCAGCTAACGTAGATGAAAACTCGCCCGCGCTGGAAACATGCTTCGTCTAAGCCATTATCAGTAGCTTCTGAACGGAAGTTTCGTTAGCCAATCAGACCACACCGATTCATAGGATATTGTTTTTCGACCAATCAGAGAAAAAAGCCAGAATCTGGCTTTTTTACATCCTTCCCCAAAGTGATACGTAGTGAGGAAGGGCATGACCACTTATTCGAAGAGCAGCTCAGAACAGGTAAAGATATTTCCAAGACGATGTAAATTACAAAGCGCCAACAGAACATTGCTGGATTGTTATATTACTGATTATGGTCATCGCTGAAGTTGTCAAATCTAATGCCCGTAATACTTACGGTAAGATGTATCTGCTCTAACTCTGGCGACGCATCACAAAGCCAGATTTCTCCAGTTTCATCATCCTCGACTGCTACGACAAGCTGCACAACCAGGGAGAGGTAGGGGACATGGATCACACATGGATGCAGTCCATTGTCTCTTGACTGGCCAAAATGAATGTCGTCAGACAGTTGTCGACATTTCTGTAGTATTTTAATGCGAGCCCTGTTTGGCCTGAATGTCGTGGTAGTCGGATGTGTTGCTGGACGGAATAGAAATGATGCTGATGAGAATCAAAGAAATGTAGAAAAGATATCTACCGGACGTTTGTTACCATTCTGCCAGTTGGTATCAGTTCTAACAAGCTTCAGTAAAGGGGCTTGGTTACAGTAGTTTAGGTAATAAGCTTTGTCACTTCTGTTAATTACGAGGTCTATAAACTTCCAATTGGTGGAGTAAAAATCTTTTATTGGCAAAATCATGGCCACACAACAATCGACAGTGCTATAAACCACATTTTTTTTGCGCTATTTTTACCGCGAGGCAGATTCCCGTCGTTTCTAGAGGCAAACTTGTAAAAATTTACACCTTCACCTTCGATTCTTCTTAGTGTGGGTTAATTAATGCACATTTGTTTCATTGTTTCAAGTGAGTTCCTTTCGTTTTATGAACAATGCTTTTCTATTGTTACTGACAATCTGGAGTGTAACATGCTTATCGCTAACCAACCAATAAATGAATCGATGAACATGTTTTGTGTGACACGGTGGCTCGAGAAGAAAACGATTATTCAAAGAAAATGACGACGAGGTAAAAAGGAATCTTCAACCTACTACAATTAAAATTCATGTTTTATCTGTAGCAGGTGAATTTACCATACACCTGTGTAGGGACATTTTTAAATAGCTGAAAACTGTTCAAACGAATCAAGCGTCACCGTGCAATATTGGATATTTAGAGCTTGTAATGTTGAAATGGGAGCCAGTACTAGGAAGTAATGATCACGGTTATTTCATCGCGTCTGACCATTATGAGGAAGAAAAGGGACTCATTTGACACCGTTGATAAATTGCTAAGTTATCATTCGAGCGAATAAAACCTTCAACATATTCAGTTCTCAAATTAAACTTGGGGCCCATCAAACCCTATTGAAAGGCCGTAAACTTTGGTTTGAAATAAAAACCACGATCTTTCATCATCCCGCGCCTTACTCTGACATGGCAATAATCCACCAGTCGGTCGACTGCCATGCATTTACATATATTACATATACACCGTCATGTTGTGATCCCATTGTTTTCCAACAGTCCAAAAGGAATTTTAAAACAGAATAAGCCTCGTCCTAGGTCGAATTTTCCAGGTTTACATTGGCATTCTGTCAGCAGTGTACAAGAGTGGTTATATATAACGTAGAAGCGCCCTCATAACAGTTGGATCGTCGGGTTATAGTCGCTTGCATCTTCAGACGTATCTTTATGTTAATATTACTTTCACTTATGTTAATATTACTTTTTCACTTTGAACCCTGAACGCTGGACAAGACGGCATTTTTTTGCACATTGAAAATGGTGGCAGTTCTTTTTAAAGACGACGCTGATGTATGAATTGTGACGGGACAAAACCGCCTGTACAGCATTTGTTACGTTCATATGGCAATGACGGAGGAAAACATGCCATATGGCGACGCAGTATACCACCGCCAGGGTGGATTGATTGTAAAATAATATGGCCTTAGGTAGAACAAGACTACGATTTACATGTGACGTACCAAAAGCTGCATTGTAAGGTCTTGTAACTCTCGTGTATAGCATATACAGTATGCCAAGGAAGCATATACAATATGCCAAGGAAGCAGTAAAATTATATCGTTATATCGAGACTCCCGATATAACGATATGGCCGTAAAATAACCGAAAATATCGTTATATCGGAGTAAAATTAAAATGTACTTTTTCTTTTTACTACATTATGATATTATTTAATTAAACTTGCAATGTGTATCAAATGATCATGATTCACTAATGTAGCGTTTCAAGCACGCAACAATGTTCTTCAACAAGATGCAAAACATGAGACGTTTTCAAGGTTACACGACGAAGTCTGTGGTATGAATCGTAAAAGGGAAACAAAACTAAACTTAAACAGGTGTTCTGATACTGTAATATCGTTATATCGGGGAAGATTTTACGCTCGGTACGCTAAATTCTCATCGTTATATCGGGAATATCGTTATATCGAAGATCGTTATATCGGGGTTCTGTCCCATATATTTTACTGTAACTTTTGACGGGACATAGCATATTCATCGTTATACCGGGGATATCGTTATATCGAGGATCGTTATATCGGGGTTCCACTGTAAAACCAATAAACTCACCAGCGATGGTCTCCTGTTCGCCGAAATTGCAATAGTTAGCCTCTTCCATGAATACTTTTTTCAACGGTTGATTACCTGTAACCTTTTACAGTCAAACGCCTCCAACCGTAGTTTTTGACATCTTTTTGACAAGTGTTTGATTAATTTGATGAGTTTTACGGCTTCCGGTTGCTTTAAACTACCAATCAGATGCCTTGAAAAATGGAAGGCGGGGTATCAGCCGGATCTCTGTAAAATGCTGACCGGATGGCGGCGGATGGCGGATGGCGAATGACGGATGGAAAAATGCAGATAATAAAATGCGGATAGAAAAATGCGTATGAAAAGATACGGATACTAAGAAAATGAAAATCAAAGGCCCTTTGGGCTGTCTCGTGTCAGTCAAAAAGAGATTAAAATATACTTTACTAAATAGTTATTATAAAAGTAAATGTTTTGCTAGGCCGCAAAAAGTTTGTATGTTATTTACGCTTGCAATATTTACAGGGAGTTCATTAAAGACTTTCGCGCCACTAAACAAATAGGTGTTCTTAGAAAATTTACCATATCCAGGGATAGGGAAAGCAGAGACGGGGGAACATTTTGCTGGGATAATATTTAGTCTTCTTTTTCCATACGCGGGAAATAAAAATGGCGAACAGGCGCGAAAACAAAATGACAGAACACATATTAAGAGCAATTTTCTGAGAGTTTTGAGAATCGAAAGACAGTCGCGAAAAATCGATTTTTTTTTTATTTCGCCCAAACATTCCTTTAGGTGAACTTACTTGAGGAAAAATAGTTTCAAGTTCCAATGATTCATTTAACGGGCGAAATTTTAAAAAGTTTGAAAATTGGATATAATGGCGGTTTTCACCGCTTTGAAGGTTCGAATTTTCACGCTTCTTTACCAAAACGCTGGAGGCGTAAGAAACAAAAACGAAAACGAAACGTACAAAAACGAAACTTGGCACAAATATTATCGTATCCTTATTCTTTAAAACCGTGTAAAAAGTTTCTCGAAATTTTGTTTGTAGCTTTTGAACTCGGCGTGTCTATACAGTCGCCATTTGTGTCTGTCAACAAGGGACAAATATGAGCCAACTTTGACTACCTTAAATGACCTCTGGTATATATCATTTGGCCAAAAAATCTACATCTTAGGAAACGTTTGTTTATGTTCCTTCCACCAGGAAAGTTATAGCTCTGGGAATCAAATACTTCCTCGGCAGTAAAATAAACTGTCATGGCATGTAAGCGAGTTGCATTTTATGCAAATCACTGGGTTATTCTTGGAATACCATCTTCATGTTAACACGAAAGAACGACTCACCGTTTCCTGCCCGTGTTTGACTTGTTTCTGCTGTTAAACAAATGATTTGAACTATCCAGCGTCCTGTTGAGTCGTTTTATAAAACATAAACAGTGAACCAGCTCGCATCGGCGGAGCTCCATGTTTGAATTGATCGTAAACGGAAACATTATTGATAAACTCTACAGGGATGATACCCGTGAATTGACATCTCAACGGCACAGATGTGGCCGTTTTTGTCTCGTGTCGTCATGACGTTGTCATGACGACACGAGAATATGCGAGGGGGAGAAAGTGCATTCCATGGACCATTCCATGCGTGTTTGCTTTGTGAGGCCGCGGAATTTTCCCGCCATGTCAATATTTTTCCCGCCATGTCAACATTTGCTTTGTGAGGCCGCCAGAATTTCATATCAAAGAACAGATAATGTTTCTTTAACAAAGAGGTCGCAGCCCGCTGGTTTATCAAACTTTAGGTTAGGAGTATTTATTGTAAAGGGCTTATTATGTGAAATACAGGCACGCTTTACTGTTCTTAAAATTGATTTCTTTTCTTTTACGTTTATTGCTGTAGTTAGTTCACAGTCTCGTACGGTTCTTGTGATCGGTCTATCAAGCGCAACAAATTCGGTGCACTCGCACGATGATATAAAGCGTTGACGTTATCTGTAAATAAACGACACGCAATGCACGCAGAAGAGATGGCGTTTTTTTTAATGAACTTGCAGCGAACGAGCAAATTCTTAGCTGTCCAACAGGCAATCTAAATGGAACAGAAATAAGGCCCCTTTTAGCTGGCGACAGTACCTATCCCCATTAACGAACTGGCTAGTGAAACCCTACCCGCGGACAGAGGACGCCTGACTCAAGAGCAGAGAAAGTGTAACTTAAAGTTCGGTACGCTACGATCTGTAATGCAACGAGCATTTGGCATGTTGAAAGCTCGTTGGAGAATTGCGTTGAAAAGGGTTGAACAGAAAAACGAGACCCTAAAGAAGACTGTGACTGCTACGTGAGTATTGCACAACATTTGTTTTGAAAAGTGCGACCTATGGCACGGATAACAACGATCCAATAACAGAAAATAAACGATTAGATAAAGACAATTATTTTGATGCTAAGCACAGCAAGTATTGTGTTTGTTTGTTCCATTTTCCTGCTCTGGGCGTCACGGAACATTTCAGCCGATCGTTCAAATCTTGTGTTGTCCTGTTCCATACTCTTTCAAACATTTCAATAAAAGAACTCTGCCAGTCTGGAGTCGTACTTTCTCGCCATTCTTTTCTCAGGCGGTTCTGATTCAAGTCGAGCGAGACCGCTGCCTTAACTGCTTGAACTAGTACTCTAGATTCTGCTGCCGTTACTTCACCTGCTGTAGCATTCTCTGGCTTTCTGGACACCTTTCTTTATACAAAGAATAGATATCGTTCCAGAGTTTGATTTTTTCTCTTTGTGAAACTCCCCACAGCTTACTAAATTTTGGCGCCTACGCTTCAAGAACTTCGTGCGTTTCTTCCTCAGTCCAGTCAGCAGACTTAACGCGAGGTTTTTTTGTTTTTGTGTTTGCCGTAGCAAGTACTTCGACATCACTTGGAACTGAAGACTGAGGCGATGGCGTGCTTCTCGCCAGAGGTAGTAGCTGGACGATAAAATGTGGCGCTTGTCGATGGAAATGGTCAATGTTGACCGCCATTCATTGGCTGATCTGGATTTGCTACTCTTGCAAACCGTCGATTTTATAAGTTATCGCTAAAGGAACAAAATGCGTGATTTGTGATTGTGTGAATTTTCTTTTTACAGAAAGAAATGTACGTGTCGTACAAGTCTTGCGTGTTCTGATACCTCATCGAAAACGCATTTGATTGACATTTAATTTCCTGAAATTGTTTTGATAGTGCGTATTAAAGTAGCGCGGCATCCGACAAACGATACAAGGTCAAACGGTCTCAGTTAGTCCTTCAGTTTGTTTACACTTTAAAAGAAATTTCTGTCTACCGAATCTAATAGTACTCGTCAAATATAATTTATCTCTTTCGTTTATACTTTGTATTAGTCCTTTCTAACTGCCGGGGAGTAGTTTGCTTTGTGTTCTACGCGGCGATAACTTGATTTCTGTTCGCATGTGAAAAGTAGCCGGGCAGTGGCTTTGCCGTGAATATAGCACCTAACTATTTTGTTAACTTTTATTAAAAAAAAACCTTCCTTTCCAAATAGACCCATGCGTTTTATGATTTTACTTCCAATCATTGCGAAATGTTAGATTCTTAGTCAACTTTTATTTTAGAAGTGAAAAAAAAATACATACAGACCACACTAGCCCTCTGATTATAGATTTTGATAATCGAGAAATGTTTATCAGCACACTGAGATAAAATCGGTCAGCTGCGAAAGTGAACAAAACGCGTGAATAAATATAGACATTCCTTAAATGTTTCTTTTTCCTTTCGTGTGACAGTCAGGACGTTTCTCAAATGTTTCTTTTTCCCCTCGCGTGACAAGAAATCCGCCATGGATCCTGAACGCGTGATCGCTTCGATTGTAGCTCTTCTTGACCCTTCTTTTCCTGATTATTGCGCTTAGAAAAGTTAAGATATTTTTTTCGAGTTGAGGATTGCGGTCGCGATGCGAGAATCGTTACCGAAAGGTTTTTTGTGACTGCATAAAATGTAATCAACAAGAGTTGACTGGAACAAATTACTTGATCTGTGTAGCAGTGTATGGTTTCAAGTACGGAATAGCTTAGTGTCCCGGGGGGGTTACTTGGGCCAATCTTTGCTGGGTATGTGCCGCTAGCCTCTCAGAACCCCTACCCCATTATAGTCATATTCTATGGCCAATTATAGACCCCATCTTAGTCACTTTTGGGTAAATGTAATTTTCATGACCCCAACTTAGTCACTAATAATGGGAGCCGTTTGTCAAATATTAAACAACAGCAATGAATACAGTAACTTTTTCTTTTCGGCGAATCTTATCCGTTTATAAATCACAACTTGCCAGAATTTTCTTACTCTCAAAATCCCAGAAAAGTGTGACCCCATTCTAGTCACCCTATAAAAAGTGCTTGAAAAGGCGACCCCATTATAGTCAGTCCAGTCATGAAAATGCGACCCCATCCAGCGGCACATCCCCATTAGCCCATTTATAGGAAGTGCCCCCCCCGGGCTTAGTGTCAAGTGTAGTGTGTCAAACTTATACAGTTGCGATTACACATCGTCCTTTTACCGTGGTAAATGGGCTCTTTACCTCGGAAAAGTCACAAATCGTGTGTGGCCAACATTTCCCAAGGTAAATTTATCGCGGTGTATTTCCATGGATACATCAAAAAGAGCAAAAGAATCGCCCATGAAAGTTACCGAGGTAAATAGGTAGGTTTTTCAAGTACCCCAAGATAAAATGACTGATCGCGAGGCAAATTTCAAAGATAAGCAAATAAAATAAACGGAGAAATTTGAAATTAAATACGGTTTAGATTTCCGGAGGTCAACTTTGCGTGTTCAAGGCAGCAAAAGCGTGGTCTTTCTTAGAATCATGCCTGGATGGCTTGCTGATTTGTAAGTATAAGCTACTTTTTTTGGAAATTTGGCGTTTAAATACAACACAAGTCAAGGAAGATCTATAGTGCATTTTCTTATATGTATTTCGATTTAATCTCTAGGCCTCTAGAAAAATCCAACAAGGAGATTTATAAAAACGGAGTCTTCGCCTTCTAATTCTTCGGTGTCTGAAACACTGACATAACAAAGCAGTATAAATAATAAAAGCGAGATGATGCTAGCAAGCACCCTCGAATTATCCATTTTCGCATTTCGCGCCGAAAATAGTATGAAAGATTAATGACCTTGGTAAAGTATTAAGTCTGTGACGGCAAACACCCCGGTAACGTATTCCCGCGGTGAGTTTACCTTGGGAATTCTATTTCGTTACAAACATTCCGGTATTTCCATTTTCAGCGTTTTCGTCGCAAGAAACATGTACTCTATTTTCTGACATTGTTCTTGGATCGTAGAAAGAGGGCAATAAATCACAAAAGAAATGGAAAACAGCGGAAGAACAGCGGTCGGCGCAAGAAGGTGAGGGACGAGTACTTCGAGTAACGCTCAATTCCTCTTGCGTTCATTTGCGTCAAAAATAGTGTAATTTTGTCTTCCTGCTTGTTTTGTCATTTTGTTTCTCGAGTGTTTTATCATTTCGTTTTCCCGCATGTTCACAATTTTTATTTCTCGCATATGAAAAAAAGAAGACTTAAAATTATCCCAGCAAAATTTTCCCCGGTCTCTGCTTTCCCCATCCCCGGAAATGGTAAATCTTCTAAAAACACCTTTCTTTTTAGAGGCGCGAAAGTTGCAAGCGAAGATAACATACAAGCTTTTTACAGCCTAGAGAAACATTTCCTGTTATAAGTAGTAATATACTACACTCTGAGGCAAAAATTTATTTTTACTTCAGAATGTAGAATATTATTACTTTTAATACTGGATAAAAAAATGGATAAAAAATTATTACCAAAAATATTTTCTATACTATTTTCCAAAAATTATTACCAAAAATATTTTCTATACTATTTTCTATACTATTTTCCAAAAATTATTACCAAAAATATTTTCTATACTATTTTCTATACTATTTTCTATACTATTTTCTATACTATTTTCTATACTATTTTCCAAAAATTATTACCAAAAATATTTTCTATACTATTTTCCAAAAATTATTACCAAAAATATTTTCTATACTATTTTCTATACTATTTTCTATACTATTTTCTATACTATTTTCTATACTATTTTCCAAAAATTATTACCAAAAATATTTTCTATACTATTTTCCAAAAATTATTACCAAAAATATTTTCTATACTATTTTCTATACTATTTTCTATACTATTTTCCAAAAATTATACAAAAAAATGCAGAAAAACTGAGCCCGAAAAAATGCTGAAAAATGAGCTTGGAAAAAATGCTGAATAAATATTTTCTATGCTGAATAAAAATGCTGAATAAAAATGCTGAATAACAATGCAGAAAATTTAGCCTGAAAAAATATGCTGAATACAATACTGAATGTAGTATTTAATACAACAATCATATGCAAATTTATACTAATATCATAGTAATCAAATATATGCTATTGTAGAAGTCATAGAATAGCATAAACTTGATTCCTATAAGCATGACAAAGGCCTTTAAAAATAAAGCTGTATTACCCCTAGGAAAGAAGTATTTTAATCTTTCATAGGTATTTTATTATAAATCTGATATTTTAACAGCTTTATTGCAAATTGAGCAATTACCAAAAACCTCGTTATCATCAACATTATCATCATCATTATTATTATTATCATCATTAACATCATTATCATCATCACTACAGCTATCATTATCATCATCACTACAGCTATCATTATCATTATCATCATCACTGTTTTTTACGCAAACATCTTTTAGTTCTTTTCTCAGTTCGAAATCGTCTTCATAATCATCATCGCTATCTTCATTATTGTTATTTTTTATGCCAGCTCTTATTAATCCCTTCTCTAAAATGTCGAGTTTTTTGTCAATGATTTTTTTATCGATTAATAAATCTATTTTTTTATTAATTAGATTGTCATATTTTTCCTTGATTAAATTGAATCTACTGGGCATTTTGATATATAATATATATATATTATATATTTAAATCAATTTTTTATTGCGTTTGAATTAATAAATTATACCATAAGCTAATGTATCATTTTGATCTCGTAATAAAATACTGTCACAAAGGTGGGAATTTGTATTTATATTTAAATCGCAAGATATGAATTTATTTTTTGAATTGAGTTTAGTTATGTAACACTTTTCATCATTTTTAATGTTTATAAACTCTACATGATATACTTTATCAAGGTTGTGTAATATACATTTATATCCTATTGTGATTATTTTAGGTATTTTGTGGAAGAATAATTTAACATTTACGATATTATCAATGGGTTTAATGGTTGATGATTTTCTCTTATATATTTTAATGTTTTTGAAGATGTCGAACAAGCAGTAGTTGACGAGATTGCTATCGTTTTTATATTATGATGACCATACGAATAACTAGTAATAACATTATAAAAGCAACTGAGGTTTGTTTTAATATCCATAAGGATATGTTTCTATACAGTCTTCTGATATGTATTTTATAGCGCGCTTGTCATACCTGAAGTTGTATACCTTTTCTTCGTATTTGTTTACGATTTGTTTATTTTGTCTGGTTATCTTATTTTCATTTACTAATGTGAGTTCTTTTATATTACCCTTCACCATCATAATCATATTTGTATGATTAAGTATTTGTGAATTTTCATGATTAAGCGTGAAACCCTTTATGACGCACTTTTGCTTATTATCACCATATGTGAAGCTATAATTTTTAGGTCCTCCTGAAACGAATGTATTATTTATATATTCACCATCTAATTCATCTGTTAAATCACCTAACATGTCGCCTGTTTTAATTTCATTACCATTTGGTGAATTTATATATATAATACTATCGGTATCGAAATATAATACTTGTTTATTCAAATAGTCTAGTTTCTCATAAAGCATTAAACATGCAGAGCTTGTCGTGAAACAGGCTAAATAGATGTTTGTATTATAGGAATTATCAACGAACTGATCCTTATAAGTGTAACTCATCTGCACCATTTCATCACTTATAAAATTCATGTTTAAATTGCCAATTGTGTCGTCGAGAAGTATTTGATAAAATTCATTTATATCAGTGACGTATTTACATTGATTCATATTATTTCGTTGTCCGAATTTGCCCCATAGTGAATTTAAACACATTTTAGCAATAGCTCGTAAACCAGAATTTTCATGTAATTCACCTAAATCAATGTCTAAATTCTTCTTAACTTTATTTCTGAAAATCAATTCTTCTTTATCATTTTTGAAATTATATTTTGTTGATTCGAGTTTGAGCTTCATGAATTTTTTTATATAACCCTTGAATAAATCATGGCTTGACTTTTTGAAATGCCAAACCTCATATATATTTACGACTGTATAACCTTTTTTAATAGCTTTGTTAACCTCATCAGTAGTCCAAGTACCAATGAATTCTCGTTTGTCGTCACTATGTTGACATTTTTCTTGTTGCTTTGATTTAGCACATGTTATACAAAGAGGGAATATTAATTTTTCAGCCTTTTCACATTTGATTCTCTGAGGTAAAACAGGGTGGTATAACCCTCTTGGAGGTAAAATTTTACATTTTATGAAACCATACCATTGAGTATCGTATTTTTCTGGTGATATGATTTTTTCAGGATGCCCTATAGGGTATTTTTTGTAGTATTGGACTGTTGGATACAAGGAACAGAAATCAACGTATTTGCCATATTCGCCTTCTTTGAATTTATACATCAGTTTACATGCATTCGTTCTTCCACCATAAAAAGCATCTCTTGGATTTAGAGGAGTAACGACTTCTCTATTCCACTCCGTTTTATAATATTTTTGAAAACCTATATCATTTTTTAATTTGCATTCCCATATTTCAATGAGATTGTAACCAGAGGTTGTTATTTTGTTATTTTTATCTTGTGTTTTATTATACAAAGCACCCATGTCACATTGGTTCTTTGTGTTGATGACATCAGATCTGTAACAATCTTTACATCCATGCCAGAAACACCCTTGAAATTCATAAACAGTATTTGTAGATTCACAAAATCCATCTACTTTTAATTCGTTGTTGATGAGTTTTTCACCACCATCCAAAGCATGTTGAATTTTAATATTATTTTTCTTACTTATGTAATCCAACCATGCAATGCTTATTGCACTATGAGATTCTGTTTGAACGAAATTATCAACCACAGCAATTGTGTTATTAGGCATGTAATTACCTCTATAAATAGCCATACAAACAGAAGCTATTGTGATGTATTTTAAAGGATCAATATTTTCTTCTTTAATGAAATCTAGTCTGAATTTTAACATACATCTTCTTAATATATCTACATCTGATCTACAGTATTCGATTATTTCTTTTTTAAAATCGAAAACATAATTTTCATTGACACGGTCATCATACCATTGTAAAAATTTTTCTCTATCACGGGAATTCATTTGATTAAAACCGTAATGCTTCTTAGAAGGTATATTACCGATATAGCTTTGATTACAAATTTTGTTGAAATAATGTGGAAAATAGCCTTTTTTCAATTCGTGTAATCCGAACGTTTTTGGAAACGATGATAATGATTGTTGGATGAAATTTAAACTATCGATTATTTTGATTCTTAATTGTGCTATTTCCATCATCATAATTTTTGCGCCATTGTAAATACAATAAGGTTTAAAACCATTATCTATACACCATTTTAGAATAAAATGTGAATCGTACCCTTTGGAATTATGAGCTATGAATGTATAACCTTTATATTTTTCATTGAAAACACCATTACAAAAACTATTAATATCATTGAAGATTGACTCATTACCATTGAAATCATGACAGATAGCTAAATTAACTTCATGTGTTCCAGTGTTTTGTATGCATTCAAAATCAAAGAATAAATATTTTTCATTATATGTTTTACATGAGTGACAATAATCTTTTTTGGCAAGACTTTTATTTAATCTGCAAGGGCTTTTGTTATTTTTGATGCAATTACCACCCTTGCATTTTATTTTTTTCATGAAACATTCATGCTTGTTCTCACAATATTTATTGCAATTATTACACATTTTGAACCCACATTTATGTATTTTAATGTATGGTTTTAGTATGATTTGATTGCATTTTAAACATTTTGCTACACTGCTACATACTGAATCATCACTATCTTTTTTCGATCGATTACTTGTATGGTTTTTAAAACAGTTGTTACCATGAAATACACGATTGCATTGCTTACATGTTATGTTTTTACCATCGCATTTATTTCCATCTGGAAAATATTTAAAACAAGAAAGACATTTTTTTGGACATTTGTGCTTATCACGTCTTGTATAAGCTTTTTTACAAGAATGACAGTAATAAGCAACATCAAGAAAAGCCGTCATTGATTTTATGACATCAAAATGATTACGTGTTTTGTATAGATAAATTTTATCTGTTTTACCATTATTAGCAGTATAAATGATCTCATTGAACTGTTCAGAATCTATGATATTTATTTCTATATCCAAATATTTTGCGAAAGTATTTACATCTTCTAAAGAATTACCATAATCGTTGATTTCAACGTTAGCATTATTATGAAGTTCTTTGGCTTTAATTTGTTGCAGTTTTCGACTTTTATTGAATCCATCTTTCAACTGGGTTGTAGTGTATCTCTCAGGGTGTAAATTAGCATAAGCTGTTACAATGGCTCTCGATAGACATATTGTGTCATTATTTTTTATTGTTATAATACATTGCTTTCTATTAACTGTTTGTTTTGATAAATATAAACGGCCTTGTCCTGTAGGTATTTTAACAGATTGAACAATAATTTTACATTTTTCTAAATCTATTTCTTTGTACTCCAATGTGTTAATCACATCTGAAACTTGATTTAACTTGAAATCAGAAACTTTTAACATTTTTGTCGAAATTGGGTGATCTAATGTATCATTTGAAATTACCAATCTGAATCTATCATTATACCTTTTAATTGTCTTTTTTTTATTGTCATCTCAACCATTTTTTCAAAGACACTGAAAACGTCATTTTTATCACCAATGAAATTTTTACGTACATTTATTTTGAATTCATTGGTATAAGCATTGAATTTTTTATTCACTGTATTACCTATTTCAGTTATTTTGAAAAGAGGTTGGTCATTGGATGTTGTATCAAAAATGCTGTCATCAAAATTGAATTCATTTGAGAGCTTAGTTTTAGGTGTTAAAATTTTTTTATGCTGTTTCATTATCATTCTTTCTTTTCGTTTCAACATTTTATCCAATTTTAGATATTTCATATTTTCTTTTTTTGCTTCATTGATTAAATCAGTTGTTTTTTTTATATTTCTTTCACGTTGTATTTTTTTCAGTATTACACCTCTTGATGATTTAGTCATTAGTTGTAACCACGTATAACCAAGCTTTTTTGCATCTTGTAAGTACGTGGAAAGCTCTTTTAGTGACATGTTTGGACTCTTTTCTTGTTTTTGAACATTTTTTCTTAAAATTAGTTCTATTAAAGCATCCTTGGATAATTTATTGAGTTCATGTTTATTCATATATTTATCTGATATAAAATATTTTATCAATTGACCATCATCTACATGAGTCGAAATCAATTGATTAGGAGAGCGTTTAAGGAAATTGCAATCCTCTAAAGGAGTCTGAACAATTTCCTTTTTTGGGAACGTATTATTTTTCATGTTATTTATATATTTGTTTTTTTTCTTTAAGCCATTTTATAAAATATTTTTTATGAACTTATTTTTTAAAATGATATAAGGATAAGTTTTGTTATGATTAATATGGAAATAAAACTTAATGACGAGTGCTATAAAGTACATAAAGTATATAATCTATTTGCTGCTAATGATAGTGGTAAAATTATCAATATTGTTAAAAACCAACATTTAATACCTAAAAAAGGAAGAGATAACTTTTACAAAATTTTAATTAGAAAATATGGTCAAACAGGAAATAAAACCTATAATGTTCATGATTTTATTTATGAATGCTATTTTGGTTCGATTCCTGAAAACAAAATTTTAATACATATGAATAAAGATAAAAGTGACAATTGTTTATGCAATCTTAAATTGATAAAACTAAAAAAGAATGCTAAATATAAAAAGCATCCAATTTATAGTAACTATGAGTCTAATAAGTATGGGTTGATTAGAAACGCTGAAACAAAAAGGAACTTGAATGGATACAGCTGTCATAATGGTTATATTACTATTACCTTAAGAGATAACTGTAAAAAAGCAGGAAAAACATTTTATTCGCATAGATTCATCTATGAATGCTTTTATGGAGTTATTAGTGATAATGAAGTCATTATACATAAAGATAGTGATAAAACCAATAATAAATTAAACAATCTTCATTTAATATCCAAAAAAGAAAATTACATGAAATATGTTAATAAAAACTATAAAAACAAAAGATTTGTTAAAGCTACTAACATTGAAACAAATGATGTATCATATTACAATAGTATGTATGCTGTACAAAAGCATCTATTAATAAATGCTGGAATAGTTAAAATGGTTTGTGAAGGTTTAAATAATTGTAAAACAGGTATTTCTAAAAAAGATAAACACGCTTATAAATTCGAATATATTTGCGAAAATGATCAAAACATAAAATGTAAATAAGAACATCATTGAATTGGTTACCAAAAATGAAACATTTTTGGTTACCAAAATGATAACAATTTAAGTATACATAGTATACAAAACATACCATTTGTGGTATATTTTTTCTTTACAAATATATTATAGATAACTTTGTCTTTAAATGTAATATATATAGAATGAGTTGTAATTCGCAAATTCACGATGAATTGAAGAATATGGTTGAGTCTTCTTGTCCATTTTGCTGTCAACTATTAGTCAAAATTAAATCAACGATGACCCAATGCTGTATTAATCAGAATATATTGGAAGATAACTATTCAATAGTATGCCAAAATTGTGGTACTCAAAGCTATAAATATACATCAAATTATGTTGATTTTTATGAGAATATGTATAAAATACATAAAAAATCAATATATAAACGTAAATATCATATCGAGAATACGTTGAATTCTATTTGCTATGAGAATAAAATCACATTGACTTATAAACAAAGGGATAAAATTTATAAGACATTCGAAATAATTGGATATGTTATTCCTTCAGTTAATAAACTCCGAAGACGAATTATCAGCACTAAATATATCCTCAGACATTTATTTAAATTGCTTGATCTTCCATTTGAATGTATAAAGATTACTAAATCGAGAAAAACGCTTGAATTTTATAATCGATATTGGGCGAAGATTTTAGAATTAAAATTTGATAGTATCATACACATTATCAGACAGTGAATTGTTTGTTATATCTGTTAACATATTCATCTATAGTTGGACATTGATCAATAACAATATCGTCAAGCACTTTTAGATCGGTTAGAAAAGAATTTTCATCAGATTGTAAGCCTCTCAAGAAGCATTTTATCTGTATACAAACTTTCTCATAACTTGTGTATGCAAATTTGCATTTATTAACTTTGTCAGAAATGTTACTCTTTGTTATATAACCATGAATCAAAACACCCAATCCTGTTAAACATCCTATAACAATAGGATTAAGAGTAATGCTACCAACAACAGAACCTATAACAGTCAAGCTAATGGATGACATCTGCAGAGATAGATAAACACGTTTCAATTTCTTATACTTCCATTTATAACATGTTTGTAATCGGTGGTAATTATTATAAAGTTCCTTTAATTCTTTTACTCTATCTTCTGATAATTTGTTTGATATGTGATTAAAATTCATCATATATATTATATGCTTAGACTATGTATTAAATCTGCAGTTTTCATATATCAATAAATTAGATAAAATACACTCCATCAGCTTTTTCAAGGAAACATATTTTATTGAATTCTTTTGAAGAAAAACTGTAAGCATTGGTTGATATTCCTATTCGTTTTATTTTATAAGGTAATTCTATTATGATATTTCTAGTATTAACATTTCTTACATTGACGGTTTGGTTTATATAAGCTCCATTTACCAAGCCATATCTTACATTATTACCATTTTTCATAACCCACATAAAAAGGTTTTTATTTTGATATTGACTTAAAACACTTAATTGATGATTATTATCGTTTTGATTGTCAATGATGAGTTTTTGATTATTTATGGTATAACGAGGGTCACTATAAGTGAATTTTTTGTCATTAGTAATACCTCCAAAACCAACAATATTTTTTGATGCATCTGTGAATGCTGTATTGTGTTTAAAGCTGATAAAAATTGTATATTTATTTGTACTAATTGTTTTGCTTAATGAAATCACAGATCCATTTAAAACAGTTCCTAACTGTTTATTAAACAATGATAAATCGAAATCATCTTTCATATATTCAGTTACAATAAAACCATTATCATTTTGACATTTTACATATTTAACTTCAGCACCGTATGTATCATCTACTATGAAATTATTTGCATCAGTTATATCAAAGTAAGTTTCAAATATTTCTGTGTAATGACTTTTTGGTTGTAATGTCTTTATTAAAGTTACGGTAGAATCATTAATATCTTTTTTTGAAGTTGATATAGCTGTATTCAATTGTTTCAAATTTACAGCCCCATAGTCATTATTTATGTTATCTCCTAATCCAACGATTTTATTACCCTGCATGTCAATTTCTTTATTAAAATAGACGAATCCATTTTCAATAAAATATAAAGCATCATATAAACCAGGATTAATATCTAATTGGAGGGTTACAACACCATAAATGACGAAATAAGTTTGAAATTTGGATGGATATGATACACCTGCATTCAATTTGATTTCAATATCTATGAACAAGTAATTGTTATAAGCATTTTGACTTTTGGTGAACTGACAAATCAATCTTGAATACTTACGTGAAAACAATGTTTTTTTCTTAACGTTATGAACTGTTTCAACGGAAGAAACACCATTCAAGAATATGCTTTCTACATCGGAACTTGGCCACATCAATTCAAAACATAAAGTATAATCATCATTAGAAAGTGGATACAAATTGACACCAATTCTAGAGCTATAATAACCTTTTGAAGTATCAAGGAGAAGATTCATATCAATAGTATTTTTATTGATTTGATGTGGAGATAAATTATATTTTTTAACATCTCCTAATTCGACATCATTTTCTTCAGTTAATTGACTATTATGATATTCCATAATATATCTAAATACATTTTCGTCATTTGCTGTTCCAATAGTTTTGCTGATTTGCGAGTCTACATATTTTTTATTAACAACATCTTGGTCATCAGTAGGATTTTTTAACTGAGTAATTTTATGATTACCCATTTTGAGATCAGCTTGCATTGTTTTAGAACCATTGAGAAGCATGGTCTTATCAATATTTGGTTTATTTTTTAGTCCAGCATCAACATAAGCTTTATTTGGTTTTTTTTGTAGTTCAGAATCGACATACTCTTTATTAGTAGCACTTGTATTGTATAATGGTTTACCCAAATAATAAATTTGTCTTTTTTCGTCTGGATGAAATGAATTAAATAATAAACTGTTTTGAAGTTGCCCGCTTGTCTCCTTATTTAAATATTTTAAAGATAAATATTTAAGATTTGGTACATCAGATTGATTGGTTTTACTACCATCAAAATCTGGTACTTGTAACCTAGATTTGATTTTTTGTAGTATTGTTGTTTTCATATCAAGTTTTTGATCAATATATTTTTTATTCATAACATTTGTCATATTACTGTAACCACTGTCAAAATCAGGGACATTGATTATGCTCTTGAAAGTTTGCTCATCACTTGTTTCAAGATCAGCTTTTTTATTCAAATCGGTTTTATCAGCTTTTAAATCGTCCTTCATATCGACATATTGCTTGTTGGTGATTGTTTTATCATTCCATGAGTTTGGATTATAAACTTCACTGTTTTGAATACTGTATCCTTTCAAATCAAAGAACGTTTTAGACTTTCTGTCTCTTTTCAAGAAATTGTTTTTGAGATATTCTTTGTTTACTGCGGATCCATAGTCTTTTTTAATAGAATCATAATCAGAATCATCAGGCACATCATCTTGAGTTTTAATATGGTACATGATTTTATTGTCAATATCATAATCACCCGAAGATGTTAGTAAAAAACCGATACCATTATCGCCTTTTGGCCCTTTAATACCTGCTATATTGTTGGTATTTGATTGTAATAATCCGTTTGAATAACTCATTATATATAATTGGTTATATTTTTTCATTGAAATTTTTAGTTACGAATTTACGTGGTTTATCAATATATAAAAAACTAAATGGGTCTGAAGTTGCTTTTAGATAGTCTTTTTTGTTAATTCCAAGCTCTCTGCAAATCATAGATTGTTCATTATTAGAAGGAAATTCAAAAATACAATGATGAGTGCTATTTAGACGGATAGTTTTATCTGTATTGTAAAATGATTGGCTTATATATATACAAGAACAATTTTTATTCCTTGAATTGGTAAAATAGTTACGAATTTCATTATCATTTTTCGATCCAGTATTAAGATAATCATCGAAAATAACAATCTTTTGACCATCGTCTGATATTTCGTCAAGAGGTATTATATTTTCATTACTCACCTCAATAATGGGATAACAAACTTCTTCATTGATAGGTGCAAAGGTTTTTAACAAGTGCTCAATTTTTGACTGTTGTGGATTTTTAGTATAGAGATAGATCTTATCGAAATACAATAATCTATATATCATGTCTAGCAATAGATTTGTTTTTCCAGTTCCGCTTGGACCGGTTAATAATAAACGATAGCATTTATTAGGCATAAAATCATATAACTGCTTGAATTTTGATTGCTCATCGTCTTCGATATCGTAATTCAATATTTTCATTATACATATACGATGGATAATTTTGTAGTTCAACACCATGTTGAACAGCTTGTTGTACACCGTGTTAAATGTTATTTTTTATATACGATTTTCATTTTTTATATAACGTAATAATATAACAATAATGAGCTTACTTAAATGGCAACAACTTGCTAAAAGCAAATCTAAAATAGGTGATAAGATTAATTATACTAGGGATGTTATCACAAAGCATAAAATAGGGCAACAGACTGACCAAGATACATTTGGACGATTATTCAAACCTGTGACGAGTAAATTAGATGATGTGATTGATAGCAATCTTATTAGGATGCTTCCAAGGAGAAAGCAACAGGTTAAAAATGGTGAAGTTCCAGATTATGGTATTCGTGTTGAAGATGATGTTGAAGACATGAATTTGGGTGATATATTTGATGAACAACCAGTATCACCTGAGTCGGAGAAACAGATTATGCCAAAACCTCCGTCATATGAAGAATCTCTGAAGGATCTTTTGGATGGTAAAAAAGAG
This sequence comes from Meandrina meandrites, assembly GCA_963693305.1. NCBI lineage: Eukaryota > Metazoa > Cnidaria > Anthozoa > Scleractinia > Meandrinidae > Meandrina > Meandrina meandrites. The sequence continues at coordinate 15,490,723 of OY855915.1, forward strand.
ATATATGTTGATCCTCAATATTTTCCACCTGAATATGATGAAGATGAAGGGATCGATTATACAATGACTGATTATGACGAAACACAGAGTTATTTAGATGATCTCGGGTTACCTAATTATGAGAGCATTGGGATGGTATTAAATCAACCTGAAATGACGTCTAAAAAATCAAAAGGGTATCTTAAAACTGTTTTAAAAAATGCTTCACTCAAGAGACACCAACTAAAAGGATACAAAGCTACCATCACAAAAAAATTCAATAATGGTGAAATTTCTGAAGCCGAACGGCAGGAAAACAACAAACGTATTGATAATGCACGTAGGGTTCTGAATGAATATATTGATTATTACGATAGCAAGGTCAAATCAATGAAAGGGTCTGGAATCAATAGCCGTAAACATCGTGGTGGAAATATCATGTTTTTCAATAATCCTAATGAACTTCTTAAGAAATTAGAAGTGGTCATCGGTTCAAAACTTGCAGGAAACACATCAATTCAGATGAGAAATACTGGTGTTAATATATTAGATACGTTATTGAAAATGGCAACTATCAATAGATCGCAATATAATAAATTGTATAATCAGTACTTTAAAGTCTAATTTATGTAACGGTATTATATATATATGGAACGCGAAATAGTTTTATCATCATATAATGTTAAAAATAAAGAGATCAACAAGCCTGAAAATTTTTTGACTAAATTTAACAAACCTATCATATTAGATAGTAATTATGAATATGAAATAGGACTTAATCGTATAATTAACATGTCGTTCACTTGGTTTAATGTAAATTCTGATTATAAAAATCAGCTTATTAAATACAGTTCTGATAATGGTTTAACATTTAATAGCATTAATTTCCCATCAGGTGTATGGAATTATACGGATTTTGATGAACATATCAAAAACATTACCAAAACGGGTGACAATGATAACCCTAAATATCCGATTACTATTGAATTTGATACAACAACATTCAGGGTCAATGTCACACTAGCAACTAATTATCAACTTTGATTTGACACAAAGCGATTTCAATGAACTAATTGGTTTTAATAAAAAAGTATTGAAGGATGTTGTTAATATTGGCGATAGAGTGCCAAATCTAAGTCAAGATACAGATATATTAAACGTTCATTGCGATCTCGTCAATAGCTCGTTGGTTGATGGCGATGAATCAGACATCATATATACTTTTTCAACCAGCGTTTTGAAGCCTAGTTACTCATTTACCCTTGAACCAAGACGTGTCACATATAATCCTGTAAATAAACAACAAATAAGCAGTATTATAATATACATAACAGATGGTAAACGACGGTTAATCAATCTAAATGGAGCAGATACAAGCTTTTCTCTCATTTTGAAAAGGATAGAATAATATAACTTAATAGTATATAATGAAACCATATGAATTCAAAAGATTTTACCATCCAAAACTTGGTAAATTCATATATCAACACAAAGGATCTGGGATCATCATTGATAATATTTTTAAACCAATAAAAAAACTAGCTTCAAATGTTTTTAAAACAGTTAAACCTATCGCTAAAAAAACAATACAAACAAAAATATCAAAAGTAGGAGAAAAACTTAAAAAAAAAACATCAGAAAAAGCAGGTGATATTATAATGAAAAAGCTTCATAATATGAGACCAAAGGCTATAGAACCAATTAAAAACAATAAGCAAAAAACAACTAAACCTAGTGAAAAAAAACGACAAGAGAGTACTGACATGATTATCAATCGTCTTATTTCTGGTGATGGATTGAGACGTTGATTTTTTATCTAAACTAATAATATAATGTCTTTTAGATCAAGTGAGCTTTTACAACGAACCGAATTGGTTCGATTTCAACTCGATGATGTGATAAGACTTCCTGGTAATAACCAAAATCAATCAAAAAACGGTTATAAATTTACGGTAAACGATCGGTCAACATTTTTCGATTGGTATAATGCATTTTTTGAGGTACAATTTCAACTTCAAAAAAAAGCAGATGGAGCTACTACGGGAGCAGATCGTGTTACTGTAATCAATGGATCTCATTCGCTTATAAAACACATGATGATTAAGAGCGCTGGAAAGATAGTGTACGATACCGATAACCTGCATAAAGTCACTTTTGTTAAGAACCTACTCGAATATAGTGATGATTACAGTCGATCTGTAGCTAAAAATAGCCTTTGGTATCTCGATACAGATGCTACCACAGCAAATACCAACACAGGCTTTGAGGCCCGACGATTATTGACCACAGGATTAAATGATGTTAATGTTTTAATACCACTAAATAGGTACTCGTTTTTTGAAGAACTAGAGTCTCGAATGCTTATTCCTATGCAACTACAGTTCAATATTCATCTCCAGAATGATAGCGAATTGATTTATCAGGCCACAGGAGATGTGCATCGGGTTGTTGTTAATCGATTTCTTTTGTGGGTTCCAAAATTAATACCAAAAGACAGCTTATACGATAAGTTTGTCAGTTCATTTTTGACAAAGAATACATGGAAATATCGCAGAGAGCTTTATGAGGTGTCTCCATCTACACGAAGTAGCGGTTTTTTTCAGATAAGCAGTAGTATTGATAATGTAAAGGCAATATTTATTTATTTTCAAAGAAATAGAACAAATCTCACAACCCAAAATCCGTATTTATTCGATACTTATAAAATTAATGTTGATAACAATTTAAGTTACTTATCGACATGTAGACTAGAATACGGAAATAGTTTATATTATCCAGAAACTGAATACGACAGTGATTCTAAAGTCAGAATTTTTAACGACCTTATGGCATATGGTATGCGTAAAAATGATTATAACACTGGTACACAACTCAACATGTCAAATTACAACAGTCTATATGGTCTTATTTTCTTCGATTTATCATTTCAACCTGAAAGGATAACTAGGGATCCTAAACAATTAATATTTCGCTATAAACTCAGCGCAAACAGTGCGGTTAACAGCCCTTTCAGTGTCCATGCCGTTGTATTTTATGATGAAGAAGTCATTATTGATCAGGTCGGGAATGAGCTTGTCATTGTTTAAACGTGATCATTATTTGAAAAAATTACAGTTAGTTTCTGACATATAATAAATATGTTATGTAACAAAAATTTTATATAACATATAATATACATAAATGACGACTTATCATACTCATAAAGTAAACTTATCTAAAGGACAGAGAAGTAAGCTTTTAAAAGCTTATAAAGATAAAAGTGAAATCACAATTCGCTTAGGTAATAATAGTCTAACAGGCAATGACAGTTTAATGCTTACTCAACGACAAATCAACAAAATAAATAAGGCTAAAAAAGCAGGTCTAGGAGTCGATATTCATATCTCTAAGACCCAAATTAGAAAGGTATTAAAGCTAGGCTATGGAGCACCTCAGTTGGGTCAATTTCCATCAATTGGAGTCAGCGCTCCAAGACAAAGATCGAGTAGATCAACGACTACGAATCAAAACACAAAAACGAAAAAAGATGGTGGAAGACTCATGAGTGAGAAAAATGCATTGTCTTATAGGAGTCCACCTTTCATTGGATCATGGGATCAATACAATAAATTCTTGAAAACTGGAGGATTAGTGCTTCCAAAAAAAAAAAGATGTTAAAACAAAAAAGAAAGTGAAAAAACCAAAATTCCATAAGAATATACCCATAAGTAATTTTGGTCTAATTAAATGGTGCAGATATTTAAACATACCTATAAGTAATGTGCTGTCAAGGGATGAAAGAGTTACACATAACCATAGCAAAGCATTATTCATATACAATCTTGAACCATCATATATGATTGGTAGTCATTGGGTGGCTACGTATGTAAAAGATTTTGTTATTAACTATTTTGATTCCTTTGGTATGCCTCCATTTCAAGCTATAGTCGATCATGCAAAAAAGAAGAATTTAACATTGCTCCATCAAAACAACCAGATTCAGAATATAAAAACTACTACATGTGGGTACTTCGTTTTATACTTTCTGAATGAAATGAATATTGGGAATTCGTATTCCGATTTATTAGAAGTGTTCAACATACATGATACTATGTATAATGAGAGATTCATTGAGCATTATTTCAGAAATATATAACTCATATATATAATGGTAAAATCATATTGCGTCAAACAAAAGAAACAGACTGAATGCATACAAGGCAGTGAAAAATACGTTAAGGCTAAAAATGGTCGACTCATGATGAAATGCAAGTGTGTCGAATGTGGAATAACCAAAACTCGTTTTGTAAGTGAGAAAAAGGGACGAGGTGTTGGACAAACCATCAACAAAAAGATTGTTGAAAAGATACCTGGTTTTCAACAAGCCCAAGATATAGCTTCTGCAATCATGGCTATCACAGGAGGTGATAAAGATCTGTTCAAAAAGTATTGGAGCGGTGACATAGCTAAGGGGGCTTTCAATAAGAAGACTGGATTATTTTCAAAAAAATTCTGGACACATCCAAAGGATACAACCAGTCCATGTAATCAAGTTGTATACAAAAACGGTAAATGGCATAACCAATATTGCGATTAAATATATAATCTATTTGTATATAGATGTGTAAATCATATTGTGTTTCATGTAAAAAAAATACTGATTCAATAAATCCTAAAAAAGTCACAGCAAAGAATGGTCGACTTATGGAAAAATCAAAATGTGTCATTTGTGGAAAAAACAAGAGCAAATTCATCAAAGGTGGAGCTCTTGCACGTCGCAGAGGCCCTTCAACCACTGATAAAATAGCATACGTGGCTTCTAATTTTGTCACTCCAGCACCCAGTTTTGGAGCTCTTGGAAGAGTTCTTGCAGGTCAAGCTTTTAAAGGAGTAAAAGATAATGTTGATTACTATAGAAAGGGAAAGGGTCTTGATATTCATAAAGCCATATTAAAAGTAGCACCTAAGAAAGGATTCGTAATGCCCGGTCATAAATACACAGGACCAGGAAATCCCCTTGAAAAGCAGTTGAAATGGGACCCAAATACAGGAAAGATTCTTGAAATTTATGAACAACCGACAGGTAAAACAGATGCTGTATCAATGCAACATGATGTAGATTACAGCGTCTGTGCAAATAAACCCTCAAAAGATCAAGTCAAGTGCAAAAATGAGGCTGACATGAAGATGGTAAAATCACTTGATGCCATCCCCTGGAAAGACAGACAATGGGGTCATGCTGTTGCACGTAATGCAATTGCTACCAAGGCTAAGGTAGGCCTAGGTGTTAAAAAAAAAAGCCAAAAAACGTAAAAAACCATCGGGTGAAGAAAACTGGCAAGAAAAATTAGCTGATGAACTACATAAACCAATAAAACGTAACTTTACCCGACAGCGTGTTATTGTGAATCACATCGATGAAATATGGTGCTCGGATTTGGTTGAAATGCAACATTTCAGTAAATGGAACAAGGGATTCAGATATCTTCTTATGGTACTTGATGTTTTTAGTAAATATGGTTGGATAGTACCTCTCAAAGACAAAAAAGGTGAAACTGTTACTCAAGCATTTAAAACAATATTCAAAGAGGGGCGTAAACCACAATATCTTTGGACTGATAAAGGAAAAGAGTATTACAATAAACACTTGAAAGACTTATTAGAAAAGAATGGTATAACAATATACTCAACCGAAAATGAAGAGAAAAGTAGTGTATGCGAACGATGGAATCGAACAATCAAGTCCAAAATGTGGAAGCAGTTCACTGTTCAAGGTAATACTGTGTATTTAGATATGTTACCAAAATTAGTTAAACAGTATAACAACAATAAACATAACTCTATTAAAATGACACCCATAGAAGCTAGTAAAAAGAAGAATGAAGGTACAGTTTACTTCAATCTATATGGTGATATGAAGCCATTATCAACTAAACCTAAATTCAAAGTCGGTGATAAGGTTCGAATATCTAAGTATAAAAGGAAGGTTTTTGACAAGGGTTATACCCCAAACTGGACAGAGGAAGTATTCATAGTTGATAAGATCCAATACAGTAATCCAATCACTTACAAACTGAAGGATTTAAATAATGAAGAAATAAAAGGTAGCTTTTATGAACCTGAACTATTGAAAGCAAGACAGGATGTATTCAGAATTGATAAAGTCATTCGACGGGATTATAAGAAGAAACAGGCTCTTGTCAAGTGGAAAGGTTACAATGATGATTTTAATAGTTGGATTCCAATGAAAGATTTACAACATATTTAAAAACACAAAAAACATATAAAAAATAATTTCCTTTGATTAATATATAACGATGGGTCTCTTTGAATATCAATTGCACAATCAATTTAAGTTCATTAAAGTTCCTTCTAAAGGAGCTTCAGCAACCTTAAAATTCCTTTCAAACATGGATTCGGTTCAAAATTTAAATGAGAAAATCAAAACCAGCATCAATAAAATTTCCAACACAACAGATGAAATACAAAAATTAAAAAAATCAACATTCGACCTTGAATATATATACAAATTACAACATAAAATTTCAGACACATCAGAAATTCTAAATGAATTAGATAAAAAATTCAAATACATTAGAATGAAACTCATAAAACTAGAAGAATCTCTAGGCTACTGTCCACTCAATAAATCAATTGATATATCAATCAATAATGGAACCATATGCATCAATGAAAAATAAAATCAATACTCAAACGCACTAAAAATCCAAAATTTGTAAAAAGACTATAAGAGCAAGCTTTGTATACATGCATTGTTAAAACACTATAAGAGCAAGCTTTGTTTCCATGCATTGTTAAAACACTCTGAAAATAAAAACACTAATTCTTTAAAAAAGAGTATAGAAAAACAGTTTTGTAATATAAAAAATATAACCCCTCCGATTTACTTACTTAACTATTTTCACTTTTTAAGTAAAAATGATTAAAAAGTAAATTTACCCACCTTGAGGGGTTATGATTTCTTAACGGTCATTTCATCCCCCTCTTCAAAATATTATCACTTACTTCATAAGTGATAATATATTTTCAGTGCCAAATGACCTAAAATCTAGCTACGCTTTGGTTTCATTATAGAATTCAGTTTTATATTCAAATGTAATATCCATCATAATTTATTCAGCATATTTTTTCAGGCTAAATTTTCTGCATTGTTATTCAGCATTTTTATTCAGCATTTTTATTCAGCATAGAAAATATTTATTCAGCATTTTTTCCAAGCTCATTTTTCAGCATTTTTTCGGGCTCAGTTTTTCTGCATTTTTTTGTATAATTTTTGGAAAATAGTATAGAAAATAGTATAGAAAATAGTATAGAAAATAGTATAGAAAATATTTTTGGTAATAATTTTTGGAAAATAGTATAGAAAATAGTATAGAAAATAGTATAGAAAATAGTATAGAAAATAGTATAGAAAATAGTATAGAAAATATTTTTGGTAATAATTTTTGGAAAATAGTATAGAAAATATTTTTGGTAATAATTTTTGGAAAATAGTATAGAAAATAGTATAGAAAATAGTATAGAAAATAGTATAGAAAATAGTATAGAAAATATTTTTGGTAATAATTTTTGGAAAATAGTATAGAAAATAGTATAGAAAATATTTTTGGTAATAATTTTTGGAAAATAGTATAGAAAATATTTTTGGTAATAATTTTTTATCCATTTTTTAATCCAGTATAAAAAGTAATAATATTCTACATTCTGAAGTAAAAATAAATTTTTGCCTCAGAGTGTAGTATATTACTACTGTTATAATAGCTTTTTGGTAAAGTATATTTTAGCCTCTTTTTGTAATAGCATTATAATAAGGAGTACTATTTTTAATCTTAAATTTTAATGTGATGTAGGTTTTAGATGCAGCGCACCTGTAGATACTAGTCTTCCACCTGAATGACCCACCCTGTTTAAATATAGTTTCATATACTTACTTTCGTATTATGATTCAGTATAGTCACCCGGTAATGAGCTAAAAATGAGAAACAATACTGATAAGAAACAATACTGAACGATTGCTGTGACCGTTTTTGGGTGTCCTCAGTCACCAAACAGTTTCATTCTGATGTCGAATGCACGCTTGTCTGACTAGAGACAAGTGATGTAGTCTCCAAGTGAATGTTGTGTAACCCCTTTTGAATGTAGCTGTCAGCAGTCTGCAAGTGTTCTTCACCAAACACTTTCATTTTAATATCATACGCGCGCTTCTTGGACTTCAGAGTGGAGATGTAGTTGCCCAGTGAATGTTGTGTAACCCCTACTGAATGATAGCTCTCAGCCATCTCTGAATGTTCTTCACCAAACAGTTTCAGACTGATATCAAGTACAAGCTTGGATCCGGATCCAGAGCAGAGATGTAGTCGCCCAGTGAATGATTTGTAATACCCCTACTGAATTGTAGCAGTCAGCTGTCTCTGAATATCAGAGACAGTATATCAATACCCTTCACCAAACCGTTTCCATCTGATATAAAGCGCGCGCTTCTTGGACTTGAGAGCGGACAATTTCACACCTCGAAAATGGAGATTTACGGAAAATTACGCCATCAATCAAAGGTTCTTAAAGGTGGTTAAACCTGACATTTACGCTACCGTGTGTAAACCTGGTGTAAATGTGGCTTAAATGTTTCAATCTCTTTAAGCCAGCTTTAGACATGAGTGTAAAGCTGGTTTAAAGGTCAGCTTTAAAAAATGTAAAGGTCGCGTAAAGCTGATTAAATTCCAAATTTACGCCAGCTTTACTTCAGCTTTACACCGCAGTAAAGTTATGTTTTCATGCTGTGTTTGTAGTCGGCAAGTGAATGTTGTGTAACACCTACTGAATGGTAGCTGTAAGTGGTCGTTGGATGTTTTTTTTACCAAACAGTCTCAGTATGATATCATGTGTAACCCTCACTTCATGGTTGTTGTTAGTCAAGCTCACCAAACAGTTTTCCGTCTAATTCAAAGAGCAATTTTGCAATTATCTTTACGGTCATAAATTATCAACCGCCGCCTAAATCCCTTCCAACACATCGTTTAACTTTTTATTCATATTTATGAAGATACAAAACGAAGCGTTGAACACAAAACCTCGCTTAACTTTTTACTTAAACTTATAAACATTCAAACCGCACGACGCTTTGAACATGAGCCACGCTTAACTTTTGAGTCAAACTTGTGAAGATGCGAACCGACGCTTTCGCAATCGAACTTGGAAGTTATTTAACTAGTTCCAGTTAAGTCGTTTAAAATTCGCGCGTTATTTTGCAATTATCCTTTCGGTCATAAATTGTGAACTGAATGCGAGCAGACGCTTTGAACATAAAACCGTGTTTAACTTTTTATTCAAACTTGTGAAGACGTGAATAAATGCTTTGAACATGAAACGTCGCTGTCCTCGCTTAACTTTTTATTCAAACTTGTGAACATTTGAACCGCACGACGCTTTGAACACGAACCTCGCTTAACGTTTTATTCAAACTTGTGAAAATGCGAGCAGACGCTTTGAACATAAAACCGTGTTTAACTTTTTAATCAAACTTGTGAAGACGTGAATAGATGCTTTGAACATGAAACGTCGCTGTCCTCGCTTAACTTTTTATTCAAACTTGTGAACATTCGAACCGCACGACGCTTTGAACACGAACCTCGCTTAACGTTTTATTCAAACTTGTGAAAATGCAAGCAGACGCTTTGAACATAAAACCGTGTTTAACTTTTTATTCAAACTTGTGAAGACGTGAATAGATGCTTTGAACATGAAACGTCGCTGTCCTCGCTTAACTTTTTATTCAAACTTGTGAACATTCGAACCGCACGACGCTTTGAACACGAACCTCGCTTAACGTTTTATTCAAACTTGTGAAAATGCAAGCAGACGCTTTGAACATAAAACCGTGTTTAACTTTTTATTCAAACTTGTGAAGACGTGAATAGATGCTTTGAACATGAAACGTCGCTGTCCTCGCTTAACTTTTTATTCAAACTTGTGAACATTCGAACCGCACGACGCTTTGAACACGAACCTCGCTTAACGTTTTATTCAAACTTGTGAAAATGCAAGCAGACGCTTTGAACATAAAACCGTGTTTAACTTTTTATTCAAACTTGTGAAGACGTGAATAGATGCTTTGAACATGAAACGTCGCTGTCCTCGCTTAACTTTTTATTCAAACTTGTGAACATTCGAACCGCACGACGCTTTGAACACGAACCTCGCTTAACGTTTTATTCAAACTTGTGAAAATGCGAGCAGACGCTTTGAACATAAAACCGTGTTTAACTTTTTATTCAAACTTGTGAAGACGTGAATAGATGCTTTGAACATGAAACGTCGCTGTCCTCGCTTAACTTTTTATTCAAACTTGTGAACATTCGAACCGCACGACGCTTTGAACACGAACCTCGCTTAACGTTTTATTCAAACTTGTGAAAATGCGAGCAGACGCTTTGAACATAAAACCGTGTTTAACTTTTTATTCAAACTTGTGAAGACGTGAATAGATGCTTTGAACATGAAACGTCGCTGTCCTCGCTTAACTTTTTATTCAAACTTGTGAACATTCGAACCGCACGACGCTTTGAACACGAACCTCGCTTAACGTTTTATTCAAACTTGTGAAAATGCGAGCAGACGCTTTGAACATAAAACCGTGTTTAACTTTTTATTCAAACTTGTGAAGACGTGAATAGATGCTTTGAACATGAAACGTCGCTGTCCTCGCTTAACTTTTTATTCAAACTTGTGAACATTCGAACCGCACGACGCTTTGAACACGAACCTCGCTTAACGTTTTATTCAAACTTGTGAAAATGCGAGCAGACGCTTTGAACATAAAACCGTGTTTAACTTTTTATTCAAACTTGTGAAGACGTGAATAGATGCTTTGAACATGAAACGTCGCTGTCCTCGCTTAACTTTTTATTCAAACTTATGAACATTCGAACCGCACGACGCTTTGAACACGGACCTCGCTTCACGTTTTATTCAAACTTGCGAACTGAATGCGTGCAGACGCTTTGAACATAAAACCTCGTGAAACCTTCGTCGTGTTTTATCTTTTACTTTTGCTGGCTCACGATCAGGGGTCAGCCTAACCAAGAGGAACGTCAGCAAGAAATACTGCTCAGGGAACGACATTTATCCTTTGTAGGCTCCCGTGAGAAACCAAAATGTCATCAGTGTAAATTTGCCGACTGAATCCGACTTGACCCGAATCTAATTTCGCGACACCGAGTAGAAAAATCCCTGCGGACGGATAACAAAGGCTTCATTGTGTAAAACAATCCTAACCATAACAATAGGCAAAGTTTGATACGTCAAGAGCACCCGTTTTGGACTCGAGAGCAGAGTTGTAGTCTCCAACTGAATGTTGTGTAACCCCCACTGAAAGATAGCTGTCCGCAGTCTCTGAATGGTTTTCACCAAACAGTTTCCGTCTGATATCAAGTGCATGATTCTTGGGCTCAAGAACGGAGATGTAGTCGCCCAGTGAATGTTGTGGAACCCCTACTTAATGGAAGTTGTCAGCAGTCTTTCGATGTTCTTCACCAAACAGCCTCAGTCTGATGTCGAGTACACGCTTCTCTGACTAAAAAGCTTCTGAGCAGTCCCCTCTCCTGTGTTGAATGACGGCTTGGTCTAAATAGATGTCTGGAAAAATCGAATAGCACACAGTCGCGAATAGTACGAATACTCCCGAATAGTCGCGAATAGTGACAATTCGAGACCAGAATACTCTCTACTACTGATCAAAGTCAATGTCTTACATTGATCTTACACTTTAGCATATGCCACGGACAAAGAAAGGGGGCAGCTATTTTTTCCTAATTTGGAATGCCCCTTCTTTGTAATCCTCTGCACCCTTAGGGAATTGCAACTGTCAGGTTGAGTTTAAGACGAAACAAAACTACCTGGTAAAAACTAGCGTGTGAGCCTAAGAACTTTAAAAAAAACAAAAGAAACAAGACATCAATACATCAAAAAGAATTATAAAAGAACAGTCATTTTATAAAATTATAGAACGAAAACTAACTTAGCACCAAAACAAGGCTATACCTTGTGGTTTAACGTTTTAACACTGAAATCACAAATTACACAAAAATATTGAAAAGAGACACGAGACAGCCCAAGGGGCCTTTGATTATCTCCCCGCTTGGCTGTTGTTGATAACGTGTTTGAATTTCCACCTCTAATCATTAAAGTAATCTATTTGTACTGATGCATGAGCGAAGAAATATCGAAATGAATGACCTTTGCAGTGACCCGGTTGTCACGTTGCTTGGTGTCGCACCGGCACGAGATCCGTCACGCCGTAATGTCACGGTATTTAAAAATGTAAAATGTGAAAATTAGAATAGCAACATTTCTCAAACAAGTTTCATTTCCTTCCAAGAGATCGTTACATCATACTACGAAATCATGCCATGGCTTTAGCAAAGGATTTTTACTGTTGCAAGATGTACACATTTCAGCAATTTCGCAACGTTGTACATGCAGTAATTTTTCTATTAATCAAATTATAGCTTGTGAAATAAGTATCTACTACACATTTCCGCTGGTCAAATGTAGTCCGACTTAGTTACTGTTGTATCGCACTGAGAAATTACTTGTATGGCGTCACCATATAGTGTAGCTTTTCCGGTCTTCTGGATGCCGTGACTGCCTGTGGTGTATGCAGCGACTATCCGCGGCCCAAGTGCACTAGAGATCGTCAGTTACATACATGGACTAAGTGGAGATAATGCAATTGACAGTGAATGCAAGCTGTTGTTAGCTAAAGCAGGCAACGCTTTACTTATCCTTGTTTTTTCGATAATTGTCATCTTGTCATCCATTTTGCCAGGATTTTGGTGCCGCAAAGTGAGCGAACAGAAAACGCGAGCCCGCGCAGGCCCACGCGGGAATCACGCGTTGCTCTCGCTGTCGGTTCATGTTGCCTGCCCTTAGCTCCAAAGGGGCAGGATATAACAGACATAACATTGAGAAATTTTAAGAGTATGTCGCCAAATCTCGCTGTTATGGTTAGGCTGTAATAATAGTTTGGATACACTCTTAGGACTGAATATTGACAGGCGTTTGCAGGGACGATTTGTTGAGATACGTTACGGCGGGGCGGGTGTGAGATAACGTTTGCCCACAGGTAGCTCAAGCCCCAGGGGGGGGGGGGGGGGGGGTACTCGGTATTTCAGGTGACGGGGATGATCGAATGGGAGCAAAAATCAAGACCCAAAAAAATCCCTTGGGCTTCCAACAAAAATCAAAAAAATCCCTTGACCAAAAATTAACCCCTAAAAAATCCCATGCCGAATTTCTGACCCTTTAAGCCCTTTAAGCCAACAGAACATACTTGATTGACCAGTATTTTATTAGTCCGGGCGAATCGACTCTTAGTCCGGGCGAATCGACTCTTGGTCCGGGCGAATCGACTTTTTCTTCGGGCGAATTCAACTCTGAGATCAGGCGAAACGACCGCAATTTAACACCCAATCTAACCTGAAAACTGTATAATCAAACGTATCGGAGTCGTGGTTGCCACCCTCTAAAAATCTCACTGCATCAAAAAGATGAGCACAACAACATTCGCGCACTTCACCACACTCTCTGGCGGCCATGTTTTGTGCTGAGTGACCGCCCTTTTGCATTTCAAGCGAAACCGCTGACAAGTATGTTTGAGAGCTCAGTGAGTCGAATTTCGCAAAATTCGAGGGACCAAATTCTGTCAAATTTGGCTTCCTGAATTCTGTCAAATTAAGCACCCAGATTCTACGAAATGAGGGCATTCTAAATTCTGCACAACCGTATTTGATAGAACTTGATGTGTAATTTCAAAAAATGTGCCTTTCGCGGAAGAGAAACGACTAAATCGAAATGACAGCTGCTACAATAAAAAGAAAAACTCTACTTTAAAATGAAAAAACAATTATGGCGGGGATAACCCCTCATACTTTACAGCCGTTGTTTGGGCTCGTCACGCAAAAAACAACGGCTGAAAAGAAAACTAGCTTTTTGGGTGTGCAGTCAAGCGTGTCACACAACTTCAGCGACAGCTATTTTTAGCACGGCCGTGGGAATATCGGTACTGATGATGTTACGCTTACAAGTTAGGGCACGTTTCTACTTCTGGTTGCGAAATTAATAGTGTACCAGTCCAAGTAAAATCGTCACGTGGTTTGGCCGAAATGCACTGGTGACTAGAGTTGTTTGTTTCTCGCGTTCGAAGAAAGAAACTCGTCCTTGCTTGCAGAAAGGTTTCTGTTTTATATTGATGATGAAAATAATGGAGCCATTTCAGAAACCCGAGAATACTTTGTTCTTGTTCTATCTGGCTATTCGTTTGCAATTTCTGGGTCAATTTGGCTTTCTTAGTGAGCGTGTTTGCGATTTTGTGATCATGTTTACGGTAAATGTTGTCAACAGTTTTCAATCCATGTTTTGATGTACTTAGCGGTTTTCTTTCGGCTTGGAATGAAAGGGGATGGATAGTTAAACATCAAGGTAACCTTAAAAGTGACTACCAGATATTTTTTTCTGTTTACGTTTGAAGAAATTACTGACGTATTTTTTGTCTTCAACAGTATGGTTCGATCGATCGGTTGCACACCATAGTCATATTTACAAGGGAAAGCAGCCTAATTTTAGAACATTTGCACAATTTCTTTTTAAATTGTTTTTGAGTTATTTTTGCAAAAGTAGCTCTTAGTCGGCGCGATGGACCGTGCACATGAACCATGCACAAATAGCTCAACCCATGAAATAAACCATCCCAACAGGACTAACACCCAGTTCAAGCCACCCAATCAATTGAAAAAATAACTCCTGCACGCTTAGCGTGCCTATGTTTTTAGCCCCCTAACGCAGCTGACTTAAAATGATTTTATCTCGATGATCACCAATTCTACTGGCAAGAAGTATGCCATCGCCGCAGTCTTCAGTTGCAAGTGATGTCGAAGTATTTGCTACGGCAAACACAAAACGAAAAAACCTCGCGTTAAGTCTGCTGACAGGACTGAGAAAGAAACGCACGAACTTCTTGAAGCGTGGGCCCCCAAATTCAGTAAGCTGTGGGGAGTTTCACAACGAAAAAAATAAACATCTGGAACGATATCTATTCTTCGTATAAAGAAAGGTGTCCAGAAAGCCAGAGAATGCTACAGCAGGTGAAGAAACGGCAGCAGAATCTAGAGTACGAGTTCAAGCAGTTCAAGCAGCGATCTCTCTCGACTAGAGAAGATGGAATTCAGAAAATTAAAGAAGGCTTCCCCTATTTCAACATCCTGAGTAAAGAAAGGCGAGAAAGTACGACTTCAGACTGGTATGCAGAGTTCTTTTATTGAAATGTGTGGAAAGAGCATGGAACAGGACAACGCAAGATTTGAACGATCAGCTGAAATGTTCCGTGACGCCCAGAGCTGGCAAATGGAACAAACAAACGCCATAGTTGACATTTTTGAAGATTTAGCATCAAAATAATTGTCTTTATCTAATCGTTTATCTTCTGTTATTGAAACGATACATACAATTGTTGTGCAAAACTCACCTAGCAATCATAGTCTTTTTTAGGATGCTCGTTTTTTGTCCAACTTTTTCAACGCAATTCTCCAACGAACTTTCAACATGCCAAATGCTCGCTCCACTACAGATCGTAGCTCACCGAACTTTAGGTTTTAAGCTTTCTCTGCTCCTGAGTCAGGCGTCCTCTGTCCGGGTAGGGTTTCACTAGCCAGTTCGTTAGTGAATAGGCACTGTCGCCAGCTAAAAGGGGCCTTATTTCTGTTCCATTTATATTGCCTGTTGGACCACTAAGAATTTGCGTTCGCTGCAAGTTCATAAATCAAACACTCTGTCCTAATTGTCTCAACCATTCCATTTAAAAAATGTACAAAAATTTCATTTAATAAAACTGCTCAAATTTAATACATCTCTTTCACTGCTTTACATTCTACGCCGTGATTTTCCCTTAAAATTAAAGTGTTCAACTAAAAAGCCATTTATAATAAACACTCCCAACCGACAAGCGATTACAATGAACCAGCAGAAAAGAAAAAACTTTCAATGCAGCAATATTTTTGAACTCCTACTTATAAACAAAAATTATTTGTTCTTTCACAACACGCACAAAATCCGGCGGCCTCACAAAGCAAATCTTGACATGGCGGGAAAATTCCGCGGCCTCACACAGCAAACGCGCATGGAATGCACCTTGGAATGCACCTTCTCCCCATCGCATATTCTCGTGTCGTCGTGACAACGTCATGACGACACGAGACAAAAAGGGTCTCTGTAAAATGCTGACCGGATGGCGGATGATGAATGACGGATGGAAAAAATGCGGATGATAAAATGCGGATGAAAAGATACGGATACTAAGAAAATGAAAAAAATCACAGCAAGATAATACACGGTTGTTTCTTCTGGACCTCTTCTGATGGCTGGCGGTGAAAATATTTGCGGCAAGAATGAATGCTCTTTTTGGCGCCTATACGCGCTATGGTTATGTCTGACTATTGTTCTATGTTAATTGCTATTGGAAATAGCCAGAACAAATTTATCTTACCACTTTGCCGACTCAAAAGAGCAATAAACGGACCGGCAAATCAAAAGTTTATTGAACTAAAGCATGTTCGAGTAAGTCATTTTGTTGCCCGTATATTGTCTAAAAACTGCTCTCGAGGTAAGCTAAGCCTTCAGTGGCTTCGGAGCTATAACATCATTGAAGGTAAGACTTACCTCGGCAATAGCTGGAAGACATTGGTCATGGTTATAACTAAAATGCTGCTCTCGCAAGTTTATAACATACATTTGACTCAAAAACTAAAAAGAATCTCTAAATAATAAATTAAAATTGATAAGTATGTACTAATTTAGTCCCCATTGGGATAACGCCTGTCCTCTAATATGGCCGAGAGAAATTAGTATGATTGCCCGGCCTTCCTAAGGGGAGGGGGCAATGTTATCCTTCGCTCCTCCTTTTCCCCCGTCCCCTAAGATCATTCAGGCTGGAGGAGTCTGTGATGTCTTGCGCAACCCACCCCCGTACAAATAATGTGTTTGTATAAGCTACTTAAACAGGAACTTCCAATTTACCACAAATTTGTCAAGGGAGGTTACGGCAAACGGCAAACGCCAAAAATGGAACTTTTGCCGTCTCTCTTTAGTTGTGTGTACAGTAGAGTGAAATTATTTGTATTTGCAATGAATAGTATGAGACGTTATTCCATTTTTGTGTGCTTTATTTACGGACAAAAGAAAAGAACTCGAAATTAGAAGCTATCTTTGCCGTCTGCCGATAACGTCATGCTTAACCTCTCTGATAAAGTAGCATATTCCCCTAGTGATGACGATTCCAGAACATAGGCGAAGGAAGCAAGGAGGGATACTGAGGCTAGGGGCTTAATAACTCTGATAATGAACATGTCCCCCAAGTAAGTTCAGCCCCACTTCAAATCGGGTGATATGCCTTAAAACTGTTCCGGATAAAGCGTTAACATTCAGTTACTTTCTATATTTTCACGTGAATAAAATCAACAATTTGAAATGCACAGGCCAAAATGAGGTAACCACGACAGAATTTGTAACTTCTAACGTAAGGATGATAAAGATATCAAACTGTCATTAAATCAGGATGCATTATTAAAAAATTTTCCATTTTTTTTTTTCAACAATTTTATTTCACTAGTAGATAGGATAAAGAAAAGTTTGTTATTTAGT
This sequence comes from Meandrina meandrites, assembly GCA_963693305.1. Classification (NCBI taxonomy): domain Eukaryota; kingdom Metazoa; phylum Cnidaria; class Anthozoa; order Scleractinia; family Meandrinidae; genus Meandrina; species Meandrina meandrites. The sequence goes on from OY855915.1 coordinate 15,508,390, forward strand.
CCTGGTAACACATACTTCTCTTGCAATAAACAAGTTATGGACTACAACTTGTGGCTTGTTTGTTTCTGTGTTCTTTATAGCAATGCTCTGAGATCGATGTTCTACATATTGGGAAATAAGAGAATTTGAAACAAATTGTTAGGGTGAAAAAGCAAATGTGGGAAAGATTAAGTCCAGAACATGCGTTTTGCGTGTAGCCTGGTTTTTAGATATGACAAAAACAGAATCAATTTTCCTTTCCCCCAATTTACAGCAATTACGGGGCTATTATTCCCGTATAGTAAAGAAAACCTGGCTATATCAGTGCCCGTAAAGCAGGTATAAAGGGCTCCAATACAGTGCTTTACACGGCTTTTCGACATCAGTAAAGTACAGCTTTGCGCAACTTTATTACTAAGTAAAGTTGCGTAAATGTTGCCCCTTAGGTGCGTGAAGTTCCGTAAAGACAAACTTTATGGCAGCTTTACAGCAGCTATACGGAATAGTAAAGTTGCCATTTCGTGCTGTGGCGCTCCCTAGACAGTATTTTAAGCACTCCGAAATACTATTTACCACTTATTGTTAAAATTATTTTGAGTGCTACGCAACAAAATATATTTTTTGTGACAATTCTCACAGAGCCAATGAACATATACTTACAAGTTATCAAGTCATAGTCAAGAAGGAATCGCTTGGAAACTGACATTAGATCATATCGGTGTTGGGATTGTATCACGTCTCCAGTGAGTCTCTTTACTTTTGGAAAACTCCGTTCAAAACTTAACATCACTGGTTTGTCATCTCAAGAAACTTGCAAAGCGGCTTCTTTTTTCCGGCTTCTTTTTTTTCTAAAAATACACGAGCTTTATCTATTGTTTAATACGATAGTTTTTCATAAACAAAATTGGCGTGTTAATTCAGTTATAAGGAGACTTGTCATATTATTTCCATGTCAAGTAAAGATCAATGCGATGGCTTCTAATTTGTTTTCATAGTAATCTTTCTAAATGACAAAAAAAAACGAAAAAAAATGTAAAAATCACTATGTATAACTATGTATGTATCGATAATAACATGTAAGAGTTCAATCCGCTTTTTATGTGTAATTTGCAATACGATCAAGTGAATTTGCAACTTCTTAGATATTTTTGTCCGTTTATCAGTGACTGATATAGCAGAACCTCGCATTAACAATACATACCAAATAAAATATACGCTCCGATCCCACACTGCAATATTCACGACGCTGTAAAATAATGGAACTGATGGACACTCTAAAAGAGGAACTGCCGTGGAAAAGTACATTAAATGATAATAAGTCAATTGTTTTTTGCTCTTAGCTTAAACAATTGTTGGCCTCTCAATATGTCTCCTGGGCGATTAGGGAGTAGGGTGGGTGGGGGGCATTCTCGTCAATTTGGGATAGGTGTATGGCCGAAAGGTTCTTAAGCACTGACTTAATTTAAAGAGAGAACAACAAAAATTAATGCCCTATTTATTGCCAAAAACAAGGACCAAAGAAAACAAACTAGCTAAAATTATAAAATCACTTTGTTATGAACGGGTAGTTAATCCAGTTTTAATAAAACGTATCATTTTCGTTACACTACAGTTTTGGGTAATACTATAAAGGAACCCTATCTAAGGATCAAACGGGATCATTATGCCAAAAGGGAAAAAAGGATACCTTACATAAAGACTGAGAACATCAACAACCACACCCTATCCATATACACTAGTTATGCAACGCTTTCGAGTGGTATACATAGAGGATATTACACGGTGGCGAGAAGATATGAATTTTATGTTCGAGTGGCAGAAACGATATCTCACGAGTGAGCGCAGCGAACGAGTGAGATATCGTTTTTGCCACGAGAACATAAAATTCATATCTTTGAGCCAACGTGTAATGTTCTTTTTATTATATAGAGACCACATGTAATTGAAAGTGCCGATTTTTATTTCATTTTTTTCGAAAAATCGAGCAAGTTTTACACATATCGCCGTTCGTCTTCACAGAAAATACAAAGCACCCGCGTCCATGATATAGAAACACTTACTGAATTCCAATCAAACAAAATACATAAAATATTTGTCAACTAAATATCGTAACACATAAGAACTGAAAACATCACTGACTTTTGACTTGAATCCGATGCGGCAATGTCTTGACGGCCGATAGTTTTCAACTGCTTTTGTTTTCTTCTTTACAACATCTTGCACTTTGTGAAATTCCTTGCGAAGAATTCTCTCTAAAAGCCTTCAAATCGTCAAGGTTTCCATTACCATGTTCTCGTCCTTGAGTTTTTCGGAAAACTCATTCTTTTTCGTCGCTTAATTAAACAAATTAAACCTGGTTGTCGATGCTTGCTCACAACAAACCTGAACGACACAAGAAACCAAGTTCATTCAACAAAGTGGAAATGGCGCGAATCGTGACGTCAATGAGCGATATGACACTCGCAAGCGTGTCATACGGAAAATACGCCACTCGGGTCCCGGATGGAGTGGCGTATGGATTCTACGAGTGGTTTAGTTCCCAGTAAAACACTCTCGTCCATATAATAATATGGAATATCCCACTTGTCACTTGCCTTTAGGCGAGTGTGTATACGAAGAAAATACAAGTGACAAGTGGGATATTCCATAGTATACCACGAGAAAGTGTTGTGTAACTATTTTATACCATGCCATAGAAAATACGCCGACTAAATTTTGTAGAGAATAAGACCGCAGCGCACGATGGGAAGGTTGGGTTGAATACCGTCGAATATACAACGGCTTTCCTGTATTCTGATTGGCTGTATTTTCTATGGCATGGTATTAATAGGAATACACCAAAAGGAGGGCTGACTTACCGTGACGAAGTTCTTGACTACAAAGGAAGATGAAATTAAGCACCATCGAAGCATAGTCTCGTGAGGGGTTTGTGATAGAGAATTGATAATACGTTTCTTTTGCTACAGCTAAAATAATCACTCGTCGTTAAAAATATTTTACACGTTAATTAATTATGTACGCTGCTGAAAATAGAACTGCTAAGTGGCCACAAGAGGTAAACCTGCTGCTGGCGGATATGGTTGAGCAGAGCAAAAACTGTGATCACATTTTGACTATTCAGGTGTACAAAAGAAATAACTAACAAATAAAATCGTTTTACTGGAAGCAGCAAATTTTACAATCTACCGTAACAAACGATTCCAATGAAGTCGCGTGTCGAAACGGCATTTACTTTAAGCCAGTTTTCAAATAACTGCTTACATTGTTTATAGAATAAGGGTTTTAACTCTTACTGCACTTGGTTCTACGTTTTACACTGTTGTCAGAAAAATATGTACTGCTGCCATCATGCACCCACGAACTATTTTCTGTTAAATTCTCAATATCTAATGTGCAGTTAGCTTGACTACATAAAGCACAATGCAATTAAGGATTTGGCTGATATGAAATGGCAAACATGTCGAGAGAATAGAATTTAATTAAATGGATCGAGTATTGTAATTAATTCTTTAAGGAATTTCTTTTTATCTCATTTTGACTCATCCCGTGCAAATCCTAGCAAATAAACAGGTCCGTAGTTTAACGCGCTTATCAGCCCAGAAATACGTTTCGAGAAAACAGCCCACGCCAATTTTCATTAAAAGACTTGTAATATGTAAACATTAACTTATACCAGAGAAACCGGGATAACCTTCCAATACTATCTTACGGTAAAATACTGCGCATTGTATTTCTCGGATTATACGAGTTTATTTTTATAGATTTCCATGATAGTGGTTTGTTTATATGAAAGGTTGTTATCCAATCTCTAAGTTTTACACTCGACGAAGAGATATTTTTAACCATAAAAGGTATATTGAAACTTTAACAGGTTAATTTTAAAGTCATTTAATAGCTTTAATTTGTGAGTCGGCGAAATATCTGGTGACCACAAACAATTGTTTATTAAATTGCTATAGCACAAGCTTCCCAAGATCCAAACTATGGCGCGATGGTGCTTTATAAATGCGTTGGGTTTAATCTTCCAATGTATGCATGGACTCGCTCTAGGTAGGTATTTTGAGGCGAAACAAATCACTTAAATTCCTGTGTAAAGTCTAACATCGTACTCGTCTTCATTGGATTTGTTCTTATTTGGTTATCTTTGCGAAGTACACTTTTCCTTTCACCGTGTCCTTCATGGCATTGTCAGTACTTTTTATTGTCAAACGTAACAAAATATTACATATGGTTGTGGCTCAACTTATCTTTGGTTGGTTTTTATTTTCCTTTGTTCCATATTCATAACCATACATTACCTTACACAAGAACAAAACATAATAAGATTAAACCAAAGATAAAATTGAACCATACCACACACTGTAACATCTGGTCGTAAGTTTTATCCCATATAGTTTGTTTTTATGCCGTGTGAGAAAACGCGCGGTTCAGGAAATTTTTTCTTCTGAAGGGAAGACGTGTTTTCTTTCATTCCAACCTGACACCATGAGCTTGACAGGTCACTGCAACAGCCTCTCGATTCTCTGAGATTAACACCTGATTTGTCTAAATACCACTATCAAATCAATGTCGCTGCTTTCTTGCCAGACATTTCATTTGGCTCTGCCACACAAAAGAAAACGTCCCTCGCATAGAGGGGTTTCGTCGATATCTTAAACTCACATATGAAACAGAAGCGATAGCAAAACGTACTGTTCCGAAGTTGGAACTCTTTTAAAAGCACTTTTATTTAAAAATATCTATTAAGCAAATATATGTTTGATATCCATTTGCTTCCTACCCCCAACTGCCTTGGAGATGTCATCGACATTCATAATCATCAAAGTATTTTCTCTTTTTTTCCTCTCAACAATTTCCAATTTACTGTAGTGTGCTAATTGCTTTTATTGGAATTGTTAAGTAACGTGAAGCATTGTAATGTATTGTTTCTTTTTTATTTGTACATATGTTTCTTTGTATTGTCTTGCTGTGTTCTACTATAAAAAATAACCTCTCAATTCCTCCCCGTCAAATTTGATGTCCAAAAATCGAGCGCGAGCCTATTTGGCCTACTTAAACGAGCAACTGGACCATCATTTCTTTCCAACGAGGTACTTTTTATCGTCAATTACAATGGCTCAACGCCTGATTGGTCAAAACGACATCTTTCTGCTCTACTGAACCGTAACACTCAATAACAGGTTCATGTCGTACAATATTTTAAAGGCCACTTAAAACTCTGATTTACGGATTCCTATATCATCTCTGGATGATACAATCTCTGGTGACCACATCTATTGTTATATTGATTGTTCAAAGGAACTTTTTTGACAATTTGTTTGGCACGGCCACTCTGATACTATGATGAATCGATGGTGCTTTACAGTTGTGCTGGGTTTTACCCTCCTTTTTAATGAAAGACTTGCTAATGGTAAGCAGAAAAGGGATAAAAGCAAATGTCTTTACATTTTAAACGTGGTTTATTACAGCAAATATACTGTTTATGTCGTTGATCTCAAATTTAGTTCATCGAGTTTTCGCTTAGTTAACCGAACCCCTCATTTCGTATTTTTTTTCGTAGTCAAGCAGTCTTTCTATTGTAGTTCCACATACTGTTCCAAACAGTTTGACCACTGCTAACAGGGCAAACTTTCGAAGCAGCTGCAAACATCCAATTGCAAAGTGCAGAATAGATTGTACTTAAAGCTTGTAAAGTACGTGATGTAGATTTAAAACACTGGTATTTAGAAGTAAGATATCAAGTTAACTTGACGTAGAAAAAATAAACGTTTTTAAAACACTAGCTCACAATCAAAAGACTATAGCACGATAGTGCTTTAAAAACGAGACGAGTTTCATTTTCCACTCTATTCATCCACGTGCTCCCGGTAAGCGATAATCATTTCATTTTCTTATATTCGTTCGATTAATGCTTATTCATTTTTTCTATCGAGGTTTCATTTTCCAATTTTATGCTTTACGAAGTTAACTAAGAGCCTTAGAAATACTGCCGCGTCAGAACATATCTTTTATTACGTGTATATTAATTTTCCTGCGGCGTAGCTCGACAAAACGCGCGATCTCACAACAAACTAAAAACTCAACATCATTCAATTTTAAACGGAAAAGCAAATGTCATAATGCCTTGTTTAATTTCTGTATCACAGAAATTACGGATCTTTGTGAAAGGGAAGACTTTTTTTTAGATTTCATGACTTGTTTTTAACGCCCAATAAATCCAGAAATTGGAAATGGTTTCTTTAACTGATTAAAAGTCTCATTCTTGACGTGATTTGACCGATATCTTCATGTAACAACAACAAAAACAGCAGCAGCAGCAGCAGCAACAACAACAACAACAACAACAGAGGCTGGTGTCCCTTTAATGACAATGCAAAGTAAATGTAAACAAGCGTTCTTTTAATCAATCTTTCGCTGGCTACCTATTGTAAAGTTAAAATTAATTGTCTCCATGCAAAGTTGAAAACTCTGATTACCAATGTAGGTTAGTTTATAATGTAGTATCATTATTGTTGGTAGCATTATTATAAGTATAATATCATGGGTGACAAATTACTCCTTAATTTTGGCGGGAAATTTCAGCGCTAATTTATAATTTCACATGTGAAATTACAAAATTGCCATGGCAACGTTTCCCATGTTTCAGTGCCAAGATGGCGTACAGAATTTTAAAAGATGATCTTAAAGCTTAAACTTTGCACATTTCGCTTGAATTTTACCTTGGCCAGTTTGTTTGGTCGTCTGATAATCTTTTAGCGATAACATGAATGGCATTGAGCGGATTTTTAGCGTTTTACACAGGCGTCGTTTCCAACCGGTTCGTTCATGACGATAAACAAGTTAAAAAACTACGGTTGTAAGCGTAATTTGTCACCCATGATATTAAAATGTAATTAAATGGTATACTTGTGAAATTAGGAAATAATTTCACTTGCATTTTGTCAAAATGCTAATAATTTCCCTCGCCTGAAGGCTCGGGAAATTATTAGAATTTTGACAAAACGCGCGTGAAATTATTTCCTTATTTCACTCGTCACCATTTGATTACCCATACTTATTTTAAGTGGCGCTATTGCAAGTAGTATTATTGTAAGTAGCATTGCTAGTATTATTGTTGGTAGCATTGTAAGAGTGAAACAATATCTAACAGTTAAATGCGTAATAGTCAAAACTAAATAATAATAAAAAAAAACAATTATGGAATTAGTGTCTAACAGTATCTAATAGTATCATAACTATTTCGCGGGTTTATCAAAATCACTCTATAAGTATTATCCTAAGTAGCGTTATTGCAAGTAGTATTATTGTAAATAGCATTACTGTAGTTGTGGTAGCATTATTGTAAGAAGTAGATTCTGGTAATCTGTAATGAAATGTAAGTATGTTGAACATGAAGTGTTTTAATGTTGCAAAATATATAAAAACTCATGAGCACCAGGGCCCGGTTGTTCGAAAGAGGGTTAAATTAACCTTGGGTTAGACCTTAACCCGAGGTTAAATTTCTTAACCGTAGGTTTGTTAACCCGGAGTTAAAAACGCGTTGTTCAAAGCGCGGTTAGTGGTCAGGTTAGTTAACCTCGGGTTAAACGCGGCTAACCCGCGGGTAGCATCCCATAATACTCTTCGTTTGTTTTGACAACGAAATGGCTTCCCCCGAAATTGTCGTTTTGGCAGAAGCGCCACGCAAAAAGGCAAGAAAACAAAATTTCAGTCCAACCGAGATTGTTACACTTACAGAGAAAGTAGAGGAAAATTTAGCAATTTTACAAAGCAAGCTGACAAACAGTATAACTAACCAGAAAAAAAATGAACTCTGGAGTAAAATTGCTGCGGCGGTGAATGCTGTTGACTTATCTACGCCGACAGTGTCCCCAATTATTTGCAGAAAACTTCCACTGGCGAAAAATCTCAGTGCGATAAGTACTTGGTGAAGTGGTGTGAGAGCGTGGTTTCGTGCTGTGCTTCTACGAAGATCTCGAGCTAGAAGGTTTGTTATGCACAAAATCGACTGTCTACCAAATCTGTATCGAGCTCGCAACTCTTCGTCAGTGTAGTCATCGATTAAAGAATTATTTGAGAGACGAAGTTTTCGTGGCCTCCTGTGTCCTCGCTCGACATTAAAAAACAACAAGTTCGCCATATTGTTTCAATTTTCCTTTATTTAACCCGAGGATAGTGAGTTAACCCACCTAGCTAGGTGGGTTAAATTTAACCCGCTGTTTACCCCGAGGTTAGTGTTAACTTACCTTCGAACAACAGAACTAACCTGCGGATAAAATTTAACCGGAGGTTAAGTCGATTTAACCCGAGGTTAGGAGTTAACCCTCTTTCGAACAACCGGGCCCAGATGAATCAGGGTCTGGAAGGGGGGGGGGGGGGGGGGAAGGGGGGGTGCTGATCCCGCATTCCCGCTCCTTTTTCACGCGAATCCCGCATCCCGAACTTTTTGTCATCGCTTTTCCGAATCCCGTTTTTCTTTTCTCAGAAATTCATTTAAAAAAGGACTAATTTTTGCATAAGCTTATGAATTTTGAGATGTAGATTTGCCCTTTTAGTTGTTATTTTGTTTTACGCGTGTTGTGAGTCTACTGCAACATGGAGTTAGCTCTTCATACCTCAGTACGATGAAAGAGCCCGATATGAAAGCGTGGTGGGTCTTCCTGTACACGTACGCACTGTCCGTGATAAAAAGTTTACAGGAACACCCTCGACTGCGTCATGGTTTATCTAAGTAGTGAAAATTTCCCGAATTCCCAACAATCAGGCAAGAATTCCCGCGTCCCATGCCCAAATTCTGCTCAATCCCGCTTCCCAAGAAGCAGTCCATTCCCGAATCCCGTTAATATATTTTGCGTTTTCCCGGATCCCGCACTGTATTTTGGTCAAATCCCGGATCCCGAAAATACCCTTCCAGACCCTGATGAATGTGGTCGTTTTAAGATTTAAAAGCCAAAGGATTTTAGAAGGAAAAAAACAACAAAATAATGCAGTGTCAAGATTTGTGTCAGATTCTCAAAAAAGGCCGAAAGAAAGAAACTTGACATTATTGGGGAATATCGCACTGTTTGTTTATTGTAATATGATCGGCGCACTTGATGTTCGACGGATAGTGTTTTCAGTGCATAGTTCTATTCAGTTCATAGTACAGTCTGTGCTTTGGTATGTTTATTAAGGAAAAGTCGGATAGGAGAGTACTTATAGCCGGGTAGTCTGAAGTGAGTGGCATAAGAGCGGAATTTTACGGTACGTATTGGAAATACAGTCTAATTTTTTTAAGCAACTGCATTTAAAGCTACTTTTTGATTTTGTATTTCAGCGGGCAAAACAACAGCTAAACCCATGGAGACTGCAGAAACGACCATAGACATACCTCCAGGTAACGTAGAATTAAAATACTTTATTTTGTTTATTTAGTTTTCGCAAAGAGGTAAATACAAAGACCATATAAAAACCATGGTTTTGATTTGTGTCAGGTGCTGACGGTTTTATCGTGACTTTGGAGGTATTCAGTGGTGTTCCCGACCCACAATGGATGATTCAACGGAAAAATCCAAAGTACCTGGATGTAAAAAAGGGTCTGCATCGTGGAAGGGCATATAGTCCAGAAAACGCGCCTGGAAAGCTTGGATTCGAGGGATTTCTTGTGCAAGAGGTGAAAAACGGAAAAAAGCAACAGGAAGTGTTGATCGTGGGTCGCGGAACAGTTAAGCTGCAACTACTATTACTCAAGAGCATACCCAAAGGTATGATATCGCAAAAAATTTACAACATTGTTAAGAAGGAAATTCAGGGTGGAAAAGTCTCGGCCGTATTTGAAAGTCAGGCGAAGAAACGTTTTGCACCGGAGTACCGTCCCTGGAATTGGAACCACGAGGATCATATTGAACGTAATAACTGCTACAATTATGCAAGTACCATCATGACAGATACCTTTGCTCAGCCTGGTCGACGAGGAGGACGACCACTTCCTAGATTGTTTACTGGAAACGACGCCAAACTTTCTGCAGAGGCCGATGGCGTAAGATTTAAAACTTCTCAATCTCAGATGCAAGCCCCGGCAGGACCAGAACACTTGGTAGCCCTGGTACATTATGCAGGTTTGTACACTATCATTAAGCTGTTGAATTAGTAAAGTAATTGCCTCTAAAAGAGGAGCATTTTGCTATTGTTTGACATTTAGACACGATAACTTGGTCCATCTTCTTACAAGACTACATGTAATATAAGTTCTGAAATTGTCAAGAACAATCTTGCTGAATAGACGCCGAATTCCGGCGTTTGTGTCTCAGTAACCCTTTCATTTATCCCATAAATAAAAAGAAATTAAAACAATTAAGCTGCTTAAGAATCAAGGACGGGAAACAGGGTTTAAAAAGTTTTCGAATTTTCTATAGTCAAATACCGAGTCAGTGAGACCATTTTCAATCAAGTGAAACAGCAAATCACTGATGTACAAAGGATTGAGAGAAAATCATTACCACTTTATAACATGTCCTAAAGTTTGGTCTTCCTTTAATTTTTTCATTAATCTAAACATATCTTAATTGAGTTTTGATATGACAATCAACCAACACATTAATCCATTAATTAGCTGATACGGTTTTAGGTTCTTATATGAGTACATGAATACAATCAAGTTAGACAAATGTCATTTCGCATTTCGGTAGAGCCGGTAGAGCCGAATACAACATTTGTGTTAACGGTTTTACTCTGGTCCTTAACTTTGCCTTAATTTATGAAGTGTATTTTATTTATAATGATCGTGCAAATTGGGCTGTACTCCTCTGGAGAGACCGAGATATTCCTCTCGCAATTGCTTAAAAAAGTGATTCTTAGTTTTCGAATTAGTAAATTTACTATCCTAATCTAAACAAAATCACACATTTTATTTAAAACAACCACCTTAATCTTGCATAGGTGATCCAAATTCTCCATATGATCGAGACTATCACTGGTATCGTTTGGATAATAACGGGTACTGGTCTCACAAACCTGGAAGAACCCACGCCACTGACAGAGATGGAAATGGAGACAGGATTCGAGATCCAAGAAGAGCTGCAAACGGTTTCATCCCTTATAGATTTGTTTGTTTTATGACCATCAATAGACATACTGTTACCATTCGGTAAGAGTTCTATAATATACAGATTAACGTTCAATATTCAGGCGAGCTTACACTGCATATGCTGCTGTACATCAGATGTAACGTAGGTAGAGAAATTTGAACGACAGAAATCTGTAAAGCACAAGAACAAATGTAATGAAAAAATCGGTGAAACTTTTGTTTTGTCTGTTCAGTTTCTTTTGACGCTTCTTCCTTTCTATCTCTTGATTTTAATCTGTTCAAGAGAGGCTCTCCACTGAGACCGAGCGAGTAGTGGGACATGATGAAAATCAAAATTCTTTACATTTTAAACTTTGATGGGTCAGTACTACAAATCTTTATCAGTCGCTGCTATAATACCGACATCCAACAAATGTCCAATTATTGCTGAACATGTTGTAGTCATTTACATGACGTCACCGGTTACCACAGCAACAGTTTAACCTGTTAAAAATACCCTTTATGTTATGCTTAGAGCAGCGACGTTTACACCAAGGCGGCTAGGAGCTAAGAGAGGACCTCAAATTTGTGACACACCTTGATTTAGGGATTTGATACACCTCATAAAGCCCTATTGTTCTCCACCAGCCAGACCAGACATCTTTGACATTAAAGGGGCACTATCACGGCTGATCATAGAAATTTCTATTTTCTAATTTCCTCAGTATATTTCCAAATGCCACCAAATACACGAATAAATTTGATAAAGAGATCCCACAAAACAAGATAGAACAGTTATTGTGAGGAAGAAGTACAGGATTGCAAGGATGGAAGTGGATTGTGTTTGATTTTTGGACAGGATGTCCAGAAATCAAAGCTGCCATTCTGGTGAAATTTTGAACATTTTATTAGTCACTGTTTCCTCTTAGTTGATATTTCTTTGCATTTACCACTGTAAGCCTTTTTTTCTTCCTATTGCAAGACAATAAAGTACAATTTATAGCAAGCTACAGCCCATTCTTATAAAATATGATATTTCAGGCATGACAGTGTCCCTTTAACCCTTTCTCGTCTCACATAAACTTAATTATTCGTGCCGCATAATTGGTGGTTTTTTGGGCCTGGAAATGTGTCGATGAAGTGTTTACATGTCATGTTAGTCAAATTTTCCTTCTCTTAGATAACTCTCATGATTACGGTGAGCAGCCAAAAATCACCAAAATTCGGTTGTTCGAAATTCTTATTTTGGCGGTCTTTTTAGAGAGACAATTTCCCTACCCGGTAATACTCCAAACCACTTGAAATTCAGTTATATTGGCAAATGACGTTCTAAAGCCTGGTGTAAAAAGAAGTTTCGAAGAAGTTGCGCTGAGTGCTTACGATCTCAAAATCCTCATAATCACAATGTCACCAGTCACTGAACTGTAAACAACAGCCACATGCTTCTGACCAGATAATCGAAAACATCTTGTTTCCAGTGTTTCGTCTTTTCTCGGTATTTGGATGTAAACTACAGCAGAAAGTTCCTCTTTAGCTCAGAAAGTTCCTCTTTAGCTCATCCTGAATACGATATTATCAGTTTCTATTATAAAAAATATCCTATATTAGGTCTATTTAGAATCCTAAACAGCTGCTATCCTAAACAATAGCCATCTCGAAGCGTGTCGTCGACAACTTCAGTAGTACATAAACTGGGATTCAGGCCCGTAGGCTGGCTTTTGCCTGGAAAGGTTCGTTTTGTGCTAAAACAGACCACACATGGGAAGTCGAATATTTTGTCTTCATTAATATTTCGAGCTTAACTGTCTGCTATTTTGTCAAGGTGCACAGAAGAATTTTAATGGCTGCGAAGACGCGCAAATACTGCTAAATTGGTTCCATAATTGATTGTCCACTCAAAACACCCTTAGGTTGCGTAGTCGAACTAAACCCTATTATTCGGGGTTTAGTTCGTCTGCCAGGCTAAACCCCGGCAGGTCAGTCCCACGACTAAATTCGTTTGTTTTGCAACAGGACGGTTGGCTCAATCGCCACCAAGGAACATTATTTCGTAATTTATTTGAGATCACAACGAGCCAATTTGCCCAATTATGGCGCCAAGTACAAATGCCGGTCATCTGCCTTCCCGGTGAAATTAAATTAGTCACGTTCGGGTTAAGTACACGCTTCACCCAGGTAAAGGTAGCGGTAAAGTGTGCATACGAGCCTAGTGGCCCATCAGGCCGGAGCTTTTCCCGGTTTCCGTAGCATGAAGCGACTAGGAGTATTTCTACTCCTCCCTAGATAGGATTCTAGTCCATCGCAGGGTTACCCCCATCTGCAAATTCGCCGGTACCCATTTATACACCTGGGTGGAGAGAGGCACCAAGAACACAACGCAGTACCCCGGCCAATGATCGAACCCGGACCACCCGATCCGGAGTCCAGCGCACTAACCATTGGGCCACACAATTCCCCCAGGCTTTGATAAATCGTTTCAATATTTTTTCTTTCCTACGCTACCACATATAGTGCGACGCCAAATGTTTATATTGTCAAAAAAATATTTTTTTACCTTGTCTATGTATTTGTTACAAGTTTCCTCAAACTTTCACTTTCCTTTCACAATAATAGCATTGTGTCAGGACTAAATTAATAAGTGGAGGCATCAGACAGCTTGGACTGACAAACCGACACACTGACAAAGTCTATCGGATGTCAGTACCTACAAACCGACGTTGTCTTACGTTGTACTTAGTTAATTAGCTGCGGAAACAGACCCTTGAACTGACAAGCCGACAAACTGTCAAGTTATCTCGGGTGTCGGTACCGACAAAATGACAGTTCATCAGTAATTGAACTAACCACTGACAGAAATTGTCAGTTTTTCAGTTCAAGTAACTGATGCTTCAAAAAATGTCAGATTGTCGGTACTGAAGATTATACCAATACCGTTTTCGAAAAGTACTATTAACAATAATTTTGAACTAATCCATTTCGAAACCATTTTGATTCGCATCTAAATTGTTAACTATGGGCAATTCTTTGAGCATAAAATAAAATCTTGATGAGACCGATGGAACCATAAGACATAAGAAAACTTAAAAAATAATAAAACCCCAAGATGAGATATTTTGAGATTTACTTCCTCTTCAGCTACCAGAACAAAACGAGAATAAAAGCTAAGAACAAACTTACGACAAATACTGTAGTGTTGAATATGCAACCTCAATTCCGAGCATACTACACAATGCGAAGAAAGAAGAAATAAACTCTCTTTGACCCTTTGTCGCAGTGTTTTAATCTCAGCATAATGATTGCTAAATAAAAACAACTCCTTGAACACAAAAGAATGTGAAACCCACAGCAACTGTGAAGCAAATAGTGTCATGGCCTAACTCTCTTGAGAACTTGTGCTTGGAATTGTTTTTTCCTCCTCAGCCAAGGAAAAATTCGTGTAGACACCAAAGATTTTCCTTAGCTGTGCATTTCAAATATGGAGCTTCAGGTGGCTGTTAACGTATGTGAGACATTAACCTGTTACAGATTGATATGGTTTCTGCAGAGCAGAAATATTCTAAAATCACTTGACTTTTAAGGCGTGGACTAAGAATTATTGAGAGAACGGAGAAACGACTTTTATCCATAACATCTACCTGAATTCTTTAGCTTTGTACGGTTAAAAATTCAGTTACACAAATTGAAAATGTTTTAAATATACTGTGTACCTTGTCATCTCCAAACTACATTTCTGTTATGCGATTTAAAAGTAGATATTTTGGACATTGTGCGTTGTATATATTTGAAGAAATGTCAACTGAGGTTAATTTGTGACTGAACTTTTCTATTTTTTAAAATTGATAGAAAATATCGGTCTCTACAAACCATAACAATAAAACGGTGAAATTGAGCCGATGTCCAGTGAAGTTTTAGTGGTCTCGTACGCTGTACTTGATGAAAAATTTGGTTACCAAAAGAACTAGGAACTTTATTTCGATATTTCAATAGTGCAAGTAAAATAGGAAACAGTAAACTTTCAACAATTTGCTTTCATCTAAGAATTGTTTACCTTAGCACGTTCTTGGGTGCAAAGAAATATGAAAACTCAACATAATTGTTAAACGCTAACTTGCCATGATGCCGGTTCTACACTGCTTACCAGAGATCTTACCTGCTCTTGAGTTATATGATTAAGCTCTCGAAAAGAGAGCTTTGGTCCTTTTACAACTCGACCTGCTCTGACTGGTGAATTCCTTTCAGGGCAGAAATATGTTGTAAACTAGAATCTCAGTTTGGAACTCTGCCCTCATGTCATACAAGATCGATGATATGTACCAACAAGAACTGTTTCCTTCGTTTTCAACATTCTGGTTCGATGTTGGTCAGTAGCAAACCACGTGCGAGTTTGCAGAAGGTAGACGTGTAAGTTTAGTGGTAATTTCTTTTTCTGCTCTCAGCACAGTGCTAAATCTTCCGGCTCTCTGGTCTAGAATGAAACATAACATATGTAAAGATAAAACTATAGATTTTGAGAGTGCTTTAAACCATCAAAAGTTGATTGAAGATTCAAGCAAAATACGTGTGCGCACAATGTTAGTAAACAACAGTTTGTATAGAAATACTAAAATTGCAGTCAGTGATGGACATCAGAATGTAACATTTGTGCTTGACACTGACTTGTGTTAACGTTAGAAATAACGTTAACAAACTTTAAAGACGTTTCGGCCAAATAACTTCGGCCTTCATTGGTTTTTAAAAAAAGCCAACTGAGTGAACCGTTAGAAAGCCGTCACTCAGTTGAAGGCCGAAGTATTTAGTCGAAACGTCTTATAAGCTTATTAACATTGTTTCTAACTTTAACACAAGTCAGTGTCAAGCACAAATTTTACATTCTGAAGAGTTTCTAGGTAAGGGTTAAGCTATGTTGTTAGACAATGTAAAGAGATTGAAGATTTAAAGCACATTTACCTAGCCTATACGCGTCGCACAATCTACATTCAAAGTCAAAGGAAGTTGCTACACCATCCATCTCTGCCCAACAACATTTCAGCCCTCCAGTATTCGTGGGGCAACTGCACTCACAAACTTGACTGGTAGCGCCACTCTTGAGAGTAGAAACGGCGAGTTCGCGTTGATGAAAGACCCCGAATCATCCGGCATAGGGTCATATTTTACATAAACACTTCAAATATTTAAAAAGGCAGAAAACTTTGCTCTTGTAAAGTTAAAGAAAAGGAACATGATAGCGCACCTTTAATTTAGGCGAATATTTTGCAAAGTCAACGTTCATTTACGAAACGGTTATAAAAGATATTCGCATTATTAAACGAGCAGGTTGTCGGGTTTGGGAATTTTAAACTGAGTTACAGCTGACAGTTTACTGAGTCCAAGACACTTTGCTTCCTGATATCGCTGTCTGACTGTGCTCTTCTTTAACTTTTCGTGTGCTACAAATTGAATCCTCTTTGTTTATCGGTTAATATGCAAACGGAATTGCGGTTCTCAGCACACAATTTATATCTGTTTCGTGAAAGTGCTAGAAACCTTAACGAGAAATGATTTAGTCTTGCTCTTCCACACTCGCTGTGTTTATTATTCTAACGGGTGACAGAGTACGAGTAGTTCAGCCAATCAAATTGCAGCATTTGCATAAAAGCATTAGTAGAATTTTTCAAAGCAATATAGAACTCGACTTCGTTGTTGAAATCGATAAAACTTAGCGTCTTTACGTTTATCTATACTCGCAAATAAGGCGGTTCTTTCGCGATCGAATTCACTGCACGGCTTACTAGTCGAAACTGGGACCTACTCTAGCCATTCATGTTTATGCTTTCTGTAACAGGTTTAAATCCTTTTACAGCAACTTTAGATCACTTCACTCGATTCAGTTTTAGTCGCTGGGATTGTCCTTTTGCACATTTTATACTGTTACTTATCGACTTTACACGGAATTCCACAATGCTTAAGCGTCTTTATAGTCTAGTCGACGTTTTTCGATGGTGTTAGCGAGCATAAAGTCCGTCGATTCAACATCAACAATTCTTACAGCAAGACAATCATGTTTATGCTCTGAAGGCCTAAGCTATATGACTTCTGACGAGTTCATGACTTAGGAATCTTTTCACGGCCACTGAACATTTGAAATACGTACATCATTTATGAGTACATATGTACATAAGTTATCTTCGCTATGGAAAGAGAAACATCTTCACATTTTGGCACAAGCTCTATGGCTCGTTGGTGTTTGACAGTTGTGGCAGGTTTCTTCTGCTTCTTCATTATTCAAAAAGCTGCTTACGGTAAGTAATACTAACGAAGCTTTCATCGATTCGTTTATTAAACTGTAACTTTTGTAGTTGATTTATTGTATATTTATATTGAGCTAATAGTGTGGTTTCATTTTTTTTTTTTTTGGGAATGTGTTGTGTGAGATAACTGTCTCGGCGATACAAGAGTTGGTTTTATCATAGGTAACCTTGACGTTTTTTAGATCTATTCCCAACAGTGATGTACTGTCTCGTTTAAGATATACTAAATGTTGAAAAATAATATTAAGAGTGTATAGAATAAATGAAAACCGAAAACTCGAGATCACTTACTCTCTTCAAAGTCTCTGAACACTAACACATGATGCCTTCATCCCGAGACATTCTATTTCGACAGGTAAGTACAACACCTTCCTCCTTCATTGTCAGAGCGTGAAACTGAGCGCGATTTTATCGCGGTGATTTGTAAAACAGCAAAATTTAGTGAATGTAACGGTCAGTTCGATGAAGGTACTACGAGCTTCCAAATATTCAGTGAAACGTTTTTCGTAAGCGCACAATAAGCCAAACATCGGAGGCTTTCTGCTCTAAACGCACGAACCACATCACAACTAAGAAGGTATTCAGAGTTAAACGACTCACTACAATCTACTGTTACAATCGGCGAGATAAGTTCAAGAACAGGAAGAACATGCAAGAAGAACTTATATTTAATGTTTGAATCTTTCGTGTGCCACAAGTCCTTAACCAGAAAAAGTGAAACATCTCAGTGGAACATATCTGTGCCGTGACGTATCTACTGGTAATAGATACGCTTTCGGCCTCGTCAACTATTACCTATAAGTAGAAACTAAAGCTATGTTCTATTGGAAAACCGCGAATCTAAGTAAATAGAAATCGAGAGTGAATAACCTAATTGTTAAAAATAATATACTATATTCGGGCAAGATTTAAGGAGGCTCACAACGGTTTACAGAAATTTCCAGGTCTTAAACTTTGATGGGCCAGTACTACAAATCTTTATCAGTTGCTGCCACAATAATGATATCAAACAAATGTCCAATCATTGCTGATTAAGTTACGGTTTTTTTATGACGTCACTGGTTACTATAGCAACAGTTTTAGCTGTTAAAAACATCCTTACTTTTCCCTTTAAGTGCTTATAACTCAAAAACGAGTCTGGTGACCCCCATTTTTTATTATTGAATAATGATTGGCATGTTAAGATGCAACTTTTTGCAAATTTAGAAAAATTTCTCCGGAGCGGTTTCAGAGCCACCTTAAATTTTCGAAAATTTCAAACTCGAGCACAAGAACAAACTTAGCATCCCCCAAAACTGCAGTTTCACATCACCTTTCAAGGTTTTTCATCCATACGTGTTCTAGCAGCAACATACCCATCGGGGAACAATTTTGAATATCGAAATTCACCGGCGCAGGCTAGAGAAGGTAAAGATTGCGCTATAGTTTTGACGAGGAACTGAAAATTGGATAAAAAGAGCCAAATTTTTGGAACTCGAGGACTTCGTTAGGCTCATTTTTCAAAACATTTTAAAATTTGCTGTCAGCATCAGTTGAATTTACAGTGAATCAGTTAAAATGAAGTAATGTTTCCAAAATCTTGCATAAAATGCTCTTCGGTTATTTTGTATAGGAAGCGGGGACCCTTGTCTTGGAAATTCGTGCTACCTTTTTAAGGAGTCGGGCAAAACATGGGCCGAGAGCCAAAATACCTGCAAAGCCGAGGGAGGCGCGCTTGTTTCCATAGAAACCGGAAAAGAATGGCAGTTCATCAAAGACGAGATTCAGAAGCTTTGTGTTGGGCATAACAACGAATGGTACATAGGTCTGAAGAAGGAGAAGAATGTTTGGAAGTGGGTCAGTGGAAGTCCGTTGACAATCAGCAAATGGCAAGTATCAAAAGGGCAGCCATCTGGTGACGGCGATGTGGCTGTAATGGCAAAGGATTACCCAGCGAATACACAAGGCCTATTTAATGACCTTTCAAATACGAAAAGAAGAGCATTTATTTGTGAAGTACCCAAAGGTAAGATAATAGGAGAAGACTTTTAGAAATGTACGATGCGCGAGGCGCTTGCATGACTTGTGTTGCTTGAAATGTTCAGTGCTAGCTACACTTCTTGTTCTCTTTGTAAATATGATGGAGAACCTCTGTACCAAAGAAAGCTTCCTTTCTATGTAACGTTTTTAAAATATGTTCATATCTCAAAAGATTTAAACGTTTAAGTCTAAATTTTTTCCAAATATACACCGTCCAAATAAGAAAATTAAGTACATTTCTTACCTGTATCTCCGTTTTAAAGCCAGTAAATCCTTGCAGTTGTTTTGGTCGTGCTATAAACGATTTTGGCAAGTTGTTTTCGGCTCGGCCATATAAAGTCACGCTGGAGACTAAAATATTTAGGTTTGCACCGAAGATCAACTTCAATTGTGAATTTGCTGTGGTTTTCACTCCTCTTCCCCTGACTCTCCTCCAGTCGACTAGCATAGCAGCCGTATTAAACTTCGGTCAAATCCAGTCCACGTATTCTTGACGTTCGCGGTCGTTCGCAGCATCTTGTCAACATAATTCAACGAACAGTTTTTGCAGCACGTTTCATGACTTCACGGACGTTTCCCAGGCTATAGTGACCGGCACAGGTTGTATTCACGAGTAAATTAAAGACTTGTGTTCTTCAGTAGTGAAAATAAAGTAAAGATTCCGCTTGAAATCGTCCAAATCCATTCAACAAACGAAACACAGTTGCAAATTTATTTCGGTCGATCGCCTGTGTAGTGTTGTCATGTGGCTTTTCCCGCGCTGTCGTCTTTTCATGTGCGCAGTGTTCAGCCCCTTGAATTGCTTTCTTTCACGGTAAAACTTTTAATTTTAGGCCGGCTATTCAACTGGTTTGGTATATACTAAAACAATTATTCACCTCAGTGTCGGTGAAAAGCCGGCGGATATTTACCTTCACTTCGGTGAATAATTGTTAAGTATTGCGCGATGTTACATTTATTGAACACTACTTTTAGGATAAAATTGCTATTAATTTTACAGATAACTGAGCGCTAGGATTTCGTTTAAACTTTTGCAGTTAGCTCGTAATAACATCTTGCCATAGCTGAAAGTTTCCGCAAAATCGTCGGAACAGAAAACCCGGTACAATTTGCACATCAACTATTAACTCCGCTCGAACTTACCGGGATACATATTATTCCTCGGTAAATTTCGTATAAAATGCGTAAGTTTCAGGGAAATCGAGTCAGAAATGGTGAAGTTCTTAGAGTTTTTAGGTAGGCATACAGCGCGTCATATATTTCGATCGAGTCACCTTAAACACCTGTAAGAATATTCTGTCAGAGCTGTCTGTCAGCCAATGAAAGAGGTTACAGAAATGGAACCGTATCTGCCGGTGATCTTGACCTTCTCTTGTCGAAATGTGTCCGTGATTGCCGCCCGGGGATCGCCGTTTACCAGCAAAATGTCAGCGAGTTAGGGAAACCAAAGCGAATTTAAGTTTTCTTGTTTGGCCATATAATAAATATCTTAACAGAGCTACGTCGGACTGTATGGGAGAATCTTGACCTCGGTCGAGATTCACCCATACAGAACTCCTGCTAGGTTTAATAAAAGCTAGAAACAATAAAATTAGAAATTATAACTGTGTTCAGGTTGTGAATTGTTTGGGATTGAAGATAATTAGACATTCGAGGAAATGTTTCATCACGGTCATCTGAGCCGATTTCGAACTCTCTCTTTGATAATGCTTTTCTGATTGTTTGTTTCTTACTTAATTCTTGCTTTAGGGTAAGTAATTTCGTGGGTAAACGCATTAAAATATTTTCGTGAATAGTCTGACAGCCATGTTTCGTCTCTACCAAGAGACCCATCAGAGACCTTTCGGTGAAGCCAACTTGTTGACCATCGCGTTCCAAGTCCCGCTAGCATTTAAAATACAGTGCCAATCTGGCCTCATATTTCAAAAGCTAAGCATGCCCAATTGCATAACCAGCGGGAACAACTCAGCGTGAGAAGAACAATAAGGCGGCTGGGCTTTGAAGACCGGTAATGTGGGTTTTTGCCGGGTTTGGGTGGGAAATCGTATATAGGTTAATTGATTTATTGTACCTGTTATAGTTCCCTGATTTAGTATTTTTCATGTTCAACGAAAGAGATATTACTGATATTGCTGTGAAATGTGTTCTGAAGGAAACATTTTTTTTGTTTTATTTGTAGCAGGGCTGACACTCGGAAAGTGAAAATGGTCATACCAATACTACAGTAAGCTGAGAATTGCGTATGCAGCAGACTACACACAACAGGAATGAAACTGCAGTAACTAGTTTCCAGTGCTTCCCTGTAGCCGCAGATGAATCCGTGTTTCTTTTGCTTTATAGCTTCATGCTTAGATCATTTAACAATAAAGTATTATTGAACAAACTGATAAACTGTTAAGTTTAATTGAGGTTGAAATGTAAAGTGGATTAATGTCAGATGTGGTTTACTCGTTTTTAAGACTTAGTCTAAATAATGTGCACGCTGATCTTCTTAGACTGCTAAAAATTCCCTTATATCTGGGGATATTTTTTTTGTCTTTTTTATAAACTCTGTTGTTCACTCCGTGAAAGGAGGAAAGTGGTCATATTTTAAAATACGACGCGCAGCGGAGTATTTTTGACGAACTTTGAGGTGTTTGGAAATGTGATGATACACTCTCTCGAGTGTTTGATATATCTTCTCAATCGAAACTAAAACGGAGAAATAAAATCATAAAAATCTATGCTAATTAAGATCAGATTTCCAAACTGCCTTCACGGTTCTGATTTCCTTTGTTTTAACTAGATGAATTATTAATGAGTTTGAGAAGTATAAACCAACGAGGTTCGACAAATACCGAAAAACGCTTTAACAATTTTCATTCCAAGCTTATAGGCCAATCTCTAGCCCAGAGTCCGACGACTTCTCGGTTAAGGAGGCTCACAATGGTTTCCAGCACTTTCCAGTTCTTAAACTTTGATGGGTCAGTACTACGAATAGTTATCAGTTGCTGCTACAATAATGATATCAAACAAATGTCCAATCATTGCTGAACAAGTTGTGGTCATTTTTATGACGTCATTGGTTACCATAGCAACAGTTTGGTCTGTTAAAAACATCCTTAATTTTGCCTTTAAGTGCTTATAACTCAAAAACAAGCACGGTAACCCCCATTTTTTATTATTGAATAATGATTAGCATGTTGAGATGCAACTTTTTACAAAGTTAAAAAAATTTCTATCCAGCAGTTTCAGAGCCACCTTAAATTTTCGGAAAAGTGCTGGAAACCATTGTGAGCCTCCTTAAGGTTACCGTATACCTTTGGGGGTGTCTCGCGTCAAGCGATATAGCGCAGTCAGAATAAATTGTAGACATCTAAAACCCTATATCAAATTAAAGCTTATTGAGCTGGCCTTCAATCTATAGAAACCATTTTGTAGTAGAATGAAATGTCAATCTTTTAGGAACCTCGAAACACGAGCGCCTTACAAGTCAAAGCGAATTTAGTATTTCGCTAATTTGATTTGTTCTTTGGTTTCCGGACCCGAAGCGCTAAGAAAGCGTGTCGGCGTTTTGTCATATTCAATTGCAATAAAAAGATACAAGACATTTCGCAAATAGGGCTAAAACACAGGGGAGTGATTGTACAAAAATCGCTCCAGTAGAAAAAGTATACACAAATAAAAAAATCGCCGACACGTTCTTGTTATTAACATGTTAAACTAGCTGCTCGCCAAATTTGACGTAGAAGGGGCAAATTCCTTTGGAGTTGTAGCTCTTTAAAGTGTCGCGTTCAAAGCGAAAAATTGATTTCAGAAAATAGCGCTTACAAAAATATCTTGCAATGCAAACAAACGCCGCCCACATGAAGCTTGCAACACCTTCTCGAATAAAAAGGCCAATCAGTGCGCGAGAATGGCGGCTCTCGTGATACTTCCCGCGAAAACCGTCTCGGATGACTGCATGTACACGTCATATAGGTGTCACTCTAAAGAAGAATTTTTATTTCCGGTCAAAAATGAAATATGCTCATTTCTGCGCCGATATTCACTCTTTTTCAAAACTTCTTTTTTAAATGAAAGATCACACTTGGACTATTACTTGGATGTAAAAATCCGATTTCGGGAAAAATTGTCGATCTGAAGGTATACGGTAACCTTAATGGTAGATCGCCGGGACGATTTTAGGAAAATGAAATTGATAATGCCAGGAATTCTGGTGTTCTGGTTTTATTGCGCATGCTCAAAGTTCTAAGTGGAAGTAAAATCTCACATAACGAAAGGGAATCGAAAAACTCAATTTATTCTTAACACACAACCGAGAGAACTGGAATTTATCGGAGAAACAATAATGTCCTAAAAGAAAGAAGAGAGATATCAAAACAGCATAAGAACTTTCGATGTTCGCTCAAACGTTTGGTTTCAAACATGACATGATGTTCTGAAAGAAAGTAGGAAGAGTTATAAATACAGAGTGCCTAGTGCCTTCGTTATACGTAAATGAAATTTATCCCAGATATCAAAACGGCTCGAAACGGCATTAGAACTCTTTATGTTTGCTTAATATACAATCTTCGTTCATTGTTCAAAATCCACGCGCGCAATTGGTTAAAATCGAGCACGTGATTTTACTTTACCTAACGTCAGCAAACTCCGACAGTGCGTTATTGACAATAACGCATAAAAATCGTGCATTATTGACAATGGCTACAGCTGACAGATTTGCAGAAATAGTGAAATAACAAATCCCCTTAATTATCAACGAAGCGATACCGATAAATACCAAGAGGCAAACAAACTGGAGTGTTTGCTGTTTACTCATGATGTCGTCCAGTTTACTGTGCTGGCCTCCATTTCTTGTGACCAATACGAAGTCGAAGTTGACGTAGCTTTCGAGCACCTGAATGCTTGCAGTTGTTAGAATCAATGACTCAAATGCATACTTGCTGGCCGTCTTGAAATTTTTCTGGTAAATGAATCCCCCGTTCTCCTTAGCTGTTTTAACCATGCCCACTTTCAAATACTGATAAGACATAGGACGAGATCCCTTCACCTTGATGAACAAATACACCGCGACAATTTTCGTGGCAAATATTAAGTCCGAAGGATTAAGTTGACCTGTTTTTCGCGTATTCACGGTGTTCTCGTAACGAGGAAAGTATAATGTCACCACTTGTAACAGTTCCTCCATCATTGCCCATTGCCCCTTAGCATCCAAAGTTTCAACGTCTAAATCTTGTGTCCACTTCGACACTTCGATACTGCTCTTCTGATGTAAAACTCAGTCGAGAACAAGTTTCGAAGAATGGTGTCTGATGCGCCATTTATCTTACTGAAGTCGATAAATACGGAAATGGCGTCAATGTATAGAGACCAACCGTCCACCGTGTCCGAGTTTGCATTCATGTTAGAAATTTGAAAAACCTCTTGACTATCTGCTAGGTTAAATATCTTTCTTGCAATCACCACTACTTCCAGTCAGACTATGTGAACACAGGCTAAAGTCCAGCACTTGAAAACTCATTTCCTCTTGGTCTTCGCAGCAAATCTAAGAAATTTGAAACACCTCTTGACTATCTCCTGGGCTAAATGATCTTTCTTGCAATCACCACTACTTCCAGTCAACCATTTCGTGAATGATTCGCCAATGTTGCTGGAAACTGAAAACGAAGGCAAAACTTTAGCAGTTTGTATTGTGATTTAACATCATTGGCACCTTCTTCAGGTTTCTCATCAAAAAAGAACAACTGTGCTTGGTATTTAGTGGTTTTTGCACCCTTCCCGACTTTGAAACCCATTATTGTCACACACACTTGTATGAAACAATCGATCGGGTTCATCCTTTTCCAAGCGAAGCCGCTCCGGTTTGGGCGATGCCCCATGGATATTTGACCAATTCATTTTGCACTTCTTACTCATATTGTCCCTTGAATAAAATGGCCAACGCCTCAGATCTCAAATAGAGGAGCAATGACAACTAAAAAAATGTTTATACTTGCCAGGATGTGCCCGGCTACCTGCCGGCCCTCACTGCTCTTGTGCTAAATTCCTGATAGTGAGCTGCGACCAAAATGTCTTGAACCTGCCCAAGCAGGTTGTTGCTCTCCCCATTGTTTGCCTTAATTTAAAAGGTCAATTATAGATCGTTTTCACTGTCACGCAACAAAAATATAAATCCAAAAACTATTGAGGGAATGAGGTCAAGAAAATAGGATATTATAGGAGAGAAGTAAAGAAGTAATTTCTCCAAGTTTTAGGTCTGTGCGCTGTCCCAAACTTTAGATATTCGTCGAAATGTTTTGCACAAATTTACAGAGCCCAGTATGGATTCGCCATATTGGTGTACCTCCGTGGTACACCAATATGGCGGCCGGAAAATACTGTAAACATCTGGAGCTTACTTTGATCATCTAGGCCACTGATTATCGGTATTTGACAAACAAACATTTGCATAAACATATTTCCTGCTGCTTAAACTTCTCAAATGGCTAAAAATCACAAGATAAATGTATATTTTTTGACAAACACGATCGTAACTGCGTGTCACGCACTGCCATTACTCTGAAATCAGTCAAAGTGCGCTGATTTTCAAACGAAGGACGCTACTGAGCTGAAAAGTCGCAAATAGATATAATTTTAGTACCTCTTATGCCTGATGTGGATAAAAACTATGGTGTCTCTTTATTTTTGGATTTTGGTACCTGATGACGTCACGTGAAAACGATCTATTAAGAACAAAACACACTATTAAGCGAGAGGAATTCGGAACTAAACAATTTTCAATTGGTTCCTAAATTATTAATTTGGGAACACCGCCTCCCATTCACAGATAGAAACTTTAGCAACAAAATAGCCCTAAATTTAATTTATTACTTTGGGAACAAGGCCTTCCATTTACAGATACGAACTCGGAACAAAATTCGAGATTCCGAGACGAGCATTGTTTTTTGCGAGCTCGAGATTCCGAGACTCTACTTTGCTATGCCGAGATTTCGAGACTCGCCTAAAATTTTCCGAGACCCATGATTTTTCAAGGACCATTCTATACCCCTCAATTAGAACTTCACCCTAATCAACAGAGATAGTGGAATTGAAATTCCTGGAAGCACAACAGCCTTTCAACAACTAAATGCCCCAACAGCAGTGAACCAACGTGCTACAAATAGCGACACGTAAACAATTATTATTATAATCCACCTCATCGCCTGATGAAGACTAGCAGTATTGCAGTCAAAACGTCGCGATCAACAACTCAAAGCGATTCCATCGTGAGACAAAAGAATAAACGTTCATCTTTCCTATGTCGCTCTCGTAAGTCGCATCAATGCCTTCCTTCAAAGCTTTAAGATCCAACTTCTCGGAATCTACCAGATGGGGGATGGAGGGGAGGGGGGTGGGCTTTAGTGCCCTCCTCTGGTTACGTCCCTTTCCTTTTAAAGTCATAAAGGGACATACAAACGAGGAGCAATCGATATTAGAAGAGCGGAACTGTCAACAAAACTTTAAATCAGTTAGAAGTAAAAAAAACAGTGAGATGCGCGCTAAAATGAAAGCAAATGGAAGAAAGAGGAAGGGAGCGAAGAAGAAAGGAAGGACGGACAGTCATAACTGAATAATTCACGCACTAAACATCAGTGTTTCACAAATAGTAACTTAATTGACAAGGCTATTTGTTTGCAATTTGCTTTATTTATGTGCAAAGGCAAATACATTGTAATGTTAACCTCGCAACTAAGGGTTACATGTAATTGGTTACAATTCCCTTACTGAACTTTGATTGTATCTTTATTAATTTTCATGAAACAAACAAATTCATAAGGGATCCATCCGTTAGCAGCTTTCCTTGGATCAAGAATCCTGTCACCATTTCCATCTCTGTCAGTGGCTGGGGTTTGTCCAGCTTTGTGAGACCAGTACCCGTTATTATCCAAACGGTACCAGTGATAATCGCAATCCCATGGACAGCCAAAACTACCTGTGTAACAAATAATGTAGGATTTTGTTTTATCATTGTCGCCTTTCTCTATGTTCTAGGATGATGTTTGAAATGCTACTATCTAAAGCTAATGTCGGCCATTGGCCTAAACAGATACTATTTTAAACGCTTGAACATTATGAATCTTTTATAAGCCTGTGGAGTTATCGATTTCTCTTCCTATTCCAAACCGGCTTTAATACCTGCCCAAAAAGGCCTTAACGCTAGTGTGGTTTCCAATATAATGCTGCTGTGGCCTACACGTAAATCGAGAGCGGCGGGAACATCGTCAAATTGACAAACTATTTAGTCTGTACTAACCTATATAAACAAATAGCGCCGCCAAGTGTTCTGGTCCTCTAGGGGCGCACATATGTTTCCGCGTAGCCGTAAATACACAGCCATCAGCCTCCGCGGAACGTCTTACATCTGCGGCAGTAAACACCCAAGGAAAAGGTTGTCCTCCCCCGTTGCCGGGCTGTGCAAAGGTATCATTCCTGATGGTACTGGCGTAGTTGTAACAGTTGTTAAGTCTGACATGAGCTGGATCATTCCAGGGGTTTGGGCGGTACCACGGGGCAAAACGTTTTGCTGGATTTGACACGTTGGCTGTGACATTTCCACTTCGGATTTCTTCAGTGACAATGTTATTTATAAAGCTGGATATGTTACCAGCAGGGATGCTCCAGAGTAATAGCATTTGCAGTTGCTCTGTTGCTGGACCAACAATCAAAACCGCCGGTTGCTTGTTTCCGTTTTTCACCTCCTGTACTATGAATCCCTGGTAGCCAAGCTTCGAAGGTGCGTCTTCCGGTTTGTATGTTGTCGCGCTGCTGATAAGGTTTCGTATCTCACTAAAATTTTGGTGATTCTGCGTAATCGTCCACTCGCGGTCCGGAACACCAGAAAATACCTCTAAAGTCACAATAAAGCCGTCTTCGCCTGAAAAAAATAAAATACTATTTTTGCTGCTTGCTTCCGCTCAGTTTAGTGTTAATGAATGGGGAGATAGCTTCCTTGCCCGCGAAGCTGGCAGAATTTTTCGCGCGAGTGCTTTGGTTTCGTCGTCCGAGCGGCGAAAGTGAGCAGGAAGAGGCGAAAATGGCGGACCAAAGCGCTCGCACAAAATAATCTCTCCCGCTACTATGTGTAAAGACCTCGTTCAGAAATGGATGATCTTGTTACTTAAATGAGTCTTTATACAATCTAACTACACCAAAAAAATCATTACCTGGAGGTATGTCGAGTGTAGTTCCAGTCATTGAGACGTCAGATTCCGCTTTTCCTATTAAAAAGTGGCAGTAATTGATGCGTAATCGAGGAATGTTTAAAATGAGTTGCAACAAAATATATAAATTTAGGTTAGGTTTTTTTATTTAACTTACAATATCAATCTTTTTAAAATATGCTAGGTGTCTTTGAAAACTATAGCTGTTCATGTCTTTATTTTCAAAAAATGCGATATATTGGGGCAATGGACAGACAAACAGACAGAAAGACAGAAGTGGACGACACGAAATCCTGTTACCAATTAGGAAAAAAATAACAAAGCGAAGCCCGTTAACCATTTATTATCTCTGTGGTAAAATTCGCTTAAAAAGGCATTTCTAATGATTTAATGATTATAAGGGAGTGTATTCAGTCCAAAAAGTGAGCGCACCAGCGGCATGCAAATTTTGTTATTGGACTCACTGATAGGGGCTGATTAGATGACGAATTTCAGCCCGGTTGAGCGGACTGTGATTTCAGCTCGGCATCCATAGCAAAATTTTCTTAAATATATTATAAAGACGTTTGCGAATTCATGAAGAGAGATAGTATATTATACAAAATGAAAAGGTTGCTTCCCCTTTCTGCCTCTTCTGCCTGCTGATAGTCAAACTATAAAGCATTTGTTTATAAGCTGCACGCAGGCGTCCTCTTTTTGGAATAAGTTCCAAAATTGGAACATGATCATAAGCAAAGCAAATTTACTTCTTCCTGAGATAAATGTATTATTTGGAATTACTCGTTCTTGTACGCACCGTTTAGTCCGCAACCATCTCATAATGTTGGGTAAATATTCAATATCAAACACGATTTTAATGACTTCGTCGCATAAGGGCAGCAGAAAATCGAGATGGAAAATACACTGCTACCACGTCGAATGATGAGCAGAAATTTAGAATTGAAAACTCCACTGTTGCCTATATCACTTGTCCTCCACGGTAAAGACGTGTTAGCCTGAATTTCAGACGTCTTCCTCTGGTTGCACGCTCCCGACATTTCCTTCGCACGCTCGCACCCTCCCGAAAAGAGACATCTGAACAAAATGTCCCGTGACGTCACTACCCGAAAAGCTGGTAGTGCATTTTGATTAGTTAATTTGAAAACATTCGTATAATTACTGTGTAATTGTGAGGTTGTTTCGACACGGAAAATTGCACACAAGTGCAGGCGACAAGAAATATTGAGCTACTGCACATAATGATATATCGACATAATAAACGCGGATTTGTAGGTTTTCTTTCTCTTCAGGCATTTGGAAACAAGGTGCGTTTAGCAACTCTTAATTTTAGAAGCATTTTCCTAACTGAAAGAGATGAGACATTAAAAGTAAAGCTATAACTATTCGTCTCCTTAGAAGAAAAAAAAAACAAATTCTCCACGTGCAAAAATACACCCACCCATCGATCCATCCACCCAGCCACCCATCTAGCCACCCGCACCCACCAACTCACCCACACCTACCCACTCACGCACGCACCCACGCGATTTTGCGATTGTTTATTATAGTCTTTTAGATGAAGAGATCTTTTACTCGAAAATAAGAAATAATTATTATCAAAGGCTAAAACTAAAATATTTTAGAACGATCGCTAGGGATTTCGCCTATCCATAAACGAGAGAACTTCAGGTAGCCGTTGATTTCTATGCCGTGATGAACCTGTTACATGCTGATACGGCTCAGCAGAAAATAGGTCGTCATGCACTATTTTGGCATTGAGTAAGAATTATTGATGATTAAAGAAACTTGTATTACTGAGAACGCAGGAAAACTACGATCAACCCTAAATTCTTTAGTAAAAGTCGCTCAAAGTTTTCCACCGTACACGAGTGGGAATTGGACATTTATTTAAAGTACCTGTTAACTCACTATTTTTTGGAACCAAACAATGGCATAGACTGCGTGGCTAACTAGCAAAGTTTCTTCCTCTGAACATGATCTTAGTATTCCTGAACTCTTATTGTTAAAAAAGAAATAACTTAAATAACTGTTTACCAAGCTTGTATATGGGACATGCAGTACGTCTGTTGTTCAATTTAACAAAATTCTTTTTGTGTAAAATGGGTTAATTTAGTTTTTTCTACCGTTGAAGAATATTGAAGGCGAGTTGTTAAATTCAAAATATCATTGTAAAATATTAGTCGATTCTAGCTACGTGTATCGCAACAATAGTAAAAGATATGGACTACAGTACTCAATATACAACCGTTGAAGTATTTAGGTAACTTCGAATTCGTTAGTAAAACTTGATCTAATCAAATGAAGATCTTTTGTTATATAAATGAAATGAAACAGGATGTAACCCACAGCAGTTGTAAAGCACCATGGCATATTTATTTAGAGTACTTCAAATTCGAAAACGCATGTCTTTGTGTAACGATGTGTTTGAGCACCATCATGATGTTCAACTAAGTACCTATTTATAACTGGTTTCATGTGCCCGATCGTAGAATATGTATTCATTTTTAATATAAAGAATCATTCTTTACTCTTAGAAAAAGTGAGCGAAGAAAATTACTAATTCTTAACCAAAAAACTTTACGATTTTAATCAATGTTTAGATTGCTTTGCAGTATTTCTTACATTGACTTATTCGACAATGTCTTCTCTTCTTAACATAGCTTTTCTTATAATGTACGAGCTGGAGTTATTGTTTAATAAAATAGAGCGACTTGTATGATTTTCTCACAAGACCGGTTTGTTGTTCTACAAAGTACAATATAATGTAAGCCTCGATTACTTAAAGATTGAATCTAAATCAGAACTAAGTTTAAATCAAATTAAACGTCAATTTCACGATCATAAACTTTCTAAAAACCTTTAAAGATTTGTTATCGCTTACCATAAGCACGTCCTTGAACACAAAAGAAGAGGAAGCCAACAGTGAACGGAAAGAACCATCGTGCCATAGTCGCCTGGGTATGTAAGAGAGGTTAGGCAAGAAATTCAAACTGTTTCTTTCTCCACAGCCAAGCCAAAATGCGTGCAGTTATTAGATACTTTCCTTGCTCATAAATGTGGTTCGCAGTAGTTTTTCAGGTGGCCGTTAACATGAACCTATTACTTGGTAATATGGTTCGTACAGAGCAGGAATATATCATGACTAAACTCGTTAGTCCTTGAGGTATGAATTAGTAATGGCAAAAAGAGACTCGTTTCACTAAACGCTTGACTGAGCCATTCCTTGAAAACAAATGAATCAGAAACACAACGCAACCGTGAAGCACCATTAGGCAATGGTGTCGTTCTTGCATTTTAAAATTACATTGGAATAATGGCCTGAACAAAATTCACCAGAAACAGATTAACGTTTAGAATCCTTATACCATGTTATAGAGCAACTAAAGTCATATTTTCAGATGTCTTATTACGTAATTCTAACATAAACTCCCTAATAAGATTAAGACCATGAAAGGGAAGTAGAGATAAAAGTCACGTGGCTGGTTCGATGTAATAATTCTTTTATTAACACATTTTCAGAAACTTTCCGATTCTAAAACAGAACTAAATCAACATGTCAGTTCAACAGGATAAGGTATCGATGGTAAGTTAAATGTAAAGATAAGCAAATTAAAAACAAAGTTTTTTATTGAGTTTTTACTAGTACATGACAAGGGAATTTTTTTATCCAAACAAAACTGATAAAATTAAAATTGCTTCAACCCAGAATCTGTTACTAGTTATCGGGAAATTCGCATATTTACCCTCAATAAATCTCAACAATACAAGTGAAGTGTTCTATGTTAACACGAGCCGGAACTTTCAGGCATTCCTGAATTCCCTCCATTCATTCATTAGTAATTCTTACTTTGCTTCTAATTCAACAAAATGATAACTTATTCAAGCATTTAATGTTTATGCCCTGAAAGCCTAAACTATGTGACATAGTTAAGCGGTTTGTGTCTTAGGTCATCTTTTCAAGGCCACTAAACTCTCGAGACACGTACATCATTTATGAGTGCACAGGTAAATAAGTTATTCGCCATAGAAGGAGAAACATTTTCAAATTTCTAGCACAAGCAAAGCTCTCGCTATGGCGCAGTGGTGTTTCACAGTTGTGTTGTGCTTCATCTTCCTAAATATTCAAGAAGTTGCTTATGGTAAGTAATTCTTTGCTCTGACTTCGTCATAAAATGTTACCTTCACTGTAGTTATAACGTCCACTGTATATTTATGCTGAACTGATACGGTGGGGTTTCAGATTGTAAGTTTTATGAGTGAATGAAATGTACGATATAACTTGAGGTTTCCGTACTGTCACGTCGAGTCAAAGATTATTTTATCACTACTAACTTATAACATGCATATTTCAAGCAAGAAGTTGAAAAGTACTTTCTTTTTACCGTAATGCCATGCAAAAACATGGATATGTTTTTTTTACAATATAAAAAAGAGTACATAGTGTGTTTAAAATATACTCGGTCTAAGTATGTCAGGCATGTAGGCAAATAGAAGATTAACTCGCCATTTCTTCATCGTTTGAGTATTGACCCACGATCTTTCATCCCCGATACAGTATATTTTAACAGGTTATCAGCAAGAGTGACCCCCGGTTCTGAGGAGAGTGAATTTGAGCGCGAGTTCTTGTGGTTATTGAGTAGAACAACTAAAGAGAAGGTTCAGTTGCATGCTCCCAAATGTTCATATATAAATATTTTCACTAAGTTAAGCGACACTTTGTGTTCAAAGCGCGTTGGTTCAAATGCTCACAAATTTGAATAAAAAAGTTAAGCAAGGTTTCATGTTCAAATGTTCAGAGTTTTTAAGAAAACGTTCAGCCTTCAGGATATCTCTGTGCTTTGACCGTATCTACCAGTTACAGGTTCAGTTCAAATTATGTTTACTTGACCACAATTTTTTGAAAGCGTACATCATTTATGAGTCGGCAAAATCTCTGGTTAAAACACAGATGTTTATCCTGGCAATAGAAAGAGAAAGAATACTTAAAGGCTGACACAGACTCCCACTTTTAACACCAATTTTCCGACAGGTCATACACTGTCATAACGTTAATATATAGAATTAGGTAAGCCTAAAAGCGGAGCTTCCCCTTGAATATTGACCCATGATTCTTTCATCCCCGATACAGTATATTTTAACAGGTGATCATTTACAGTAACCCTTCTTTCTTCTTCCGACGATTCTGGGGAGAGTGAATATGAGCGCGAGTTATTGTGGTTATTAAAGACCATTAAATAGAACAACTAAAGTGAAGGTTCAGTTGCGTACTCCCAAATACCCATAAATAAATATTCTCACTAAATGCACAATTAGACAAATATTGTAAACCTTCTACTACGAGCCACATCAGATATTTAAGCCTCTCTCCATCAACTTTGTACTACAAAGACAGGTGGTAATATACGTTCGAGAAACTAAAGATGGATTTACTGATAACTGATCATTCGTGCGCCTCGAGTGCTTAGAGCAGAAAACATTTTCTCTGTTTAGGAACATCTTTTTGTCTTAACCGTATCTACCAGTAACAGGTTCAATTCCGTTACGGTTACTTCACCGCAAAGTTTTGAAAACGTAGGGAGACGTCAATATTTCGTGGAATCGTGGTATTGCCGTCGTCCTACTTCTCTGGCCTGAGATTGATTCTAAAATTGAAATTGACATTGCTGCAGTGAACTGGATTGCTCACCTACGCACGTACACATCAAAACTTTTCTGCAATAAATCGGCGGTTATCTTTTATGGCCCAAGGAACCAATGATAGCACACAAGCTACCCGAACGTCCATGGCAAAACCATGCGACCGATTTGTTCATACATGACAATGGACATTATCTAATTGAAGTCGACTACTACAGCAGATATTTTGAGCTGAAAAGAATGTCTACTACAACGAGCTCAGCAGTAATCAACAAACTGAAAGCAATTTTTGCGGGACTTGCATTCCAGCGTAGTTACTGTCTGACAATGGCCCTAAATTCTCCGCACAGGAATTTGTTCATTTTGCCAATGAATGGGACTTCAGTTACGTCACAAGCAGCCCCACATACCCTCCTTTAAAAGTATGGGTTGAAAAGTCTGTTCACACTGCAAAAGAACTCCTAGAAAAATCAAAGTTGAATAAAAGAGATCCATGCATACCTGAGCCTATTAGAATACAGAAACACGCCATTAGATAACTTGGGTGCACCAGCCCAGCTCTTTATGAGCAGAAAACTATGCTCCATACTACCGACTAAAAGTAATCATCTCAAACCAAACGTTGTAAATCCATAATAAGCAGAGAAAGAAAAGGGAAAAAATGCAGGTCACAAAAAGCACTGCTATAGTCAGGAGCAAGCGATGAAGTTCACATTTAAACGATGCCATGTTTGAAAGCCTGGGTCAACACAGCAACCCAAGGTCTTGCACCGTGCGCACCAGGGATGGAAACGAGTATCACAGGAACATGCGCCATTTATTGAAAACAAGGAAGAACCTTTTCTGAGGGCCACGAATGTAACGATGAGGAAGAATCAATACCAGTGCTAAACCAGAGACCCACAACTAACCAACCGGCATCGGTTATGGGCAACAAGCCATGTGCTACGTGATTCGGTCAAGTCGTGAAGCCACGTGACTTATGAGCTAATTGCAAAGAACATTTCTGCTCGATTTTTGCGTCAACGGTTATTCACTTTCTGTTATTTTGTCGTGTACTACTTGACTTATGAACTAGTTGCAAAGAACACTTTCAGCTGTTATTCGGTTCATTTTTTGTGAGAAGGGAGATCAATGCATGCGCATCATTTGGCGCGCTTGATAATTTGCGAACTTCGTTTTGGTGTGTTGGTTCAGAGACCGCTGTCTTTATTTTTTGTAGTTTAGAGCTATTACACAAACGCTTATTCTCTCATTTGAATTGAACTTAAAAGATACTTTACAGCGTTGAATTCAAGTTTAAAGGATTTCCTGCTTTTCCTTATCGTCGCCATGGAAATATCGATTTTCCTAAAAGTTTATACTATATCAAACTTCAATCCAATTATAACACCTGGTGTAAATTTTATATCGATCCGAGTCCGGGAAGCGTTTGGTTATAGTCCAGAAAAAACGGTCTTGAGAGACTTTAAAGAGAGCCTCCACTCTAACAACAGAGTTCACGTTAAATTGTTAGATGTGATGCCTAAGTTCTTAACTATACGCGTCAAGGGAGAAACAACATTTTATAGTAACAGTAAATGGAAACGTTCATGGCTTTTGAATTTTCCGCGCGCCCCCATTTTGTATTTTATGACGTGCTATGGTTACCGCTATTGTTAGGAATTGGAGGCTCTTTTGTTTAAAACAACTGGGCAAAAATTACTCGTTGTAAAAATCCAAAATGGCAGTTCGCGGGAAATAGACTAAAAACTTTTAAACTTTTCAACTTTTCAGTTCATTGCTACTATAAAATGCTATTTCTTCCTCGACTTCTAAAGTTTGGAATTATCATTATTTCAAACAATTCAACGCCAACTTGTCGTTAGAGTGGAGGTTCCCTTTAATGTGCTACACATCTCTAAAAACGTAGGAAGATCGCTTATAAGCAACACGAAAAGCAATGGACCAAGTATCGATCCCTGGGGTACTCCCGATGTGATGCAGCTGATTTGAAACAGTTTGTTCTCGATGCTGACTTGCCAAATACTATTGCAAAAACAGTCTCTATGTATCTTTCATAATATATGCAACTGTTGTCTCAGCTGAGCTCTTTTTGCTGGGACAAAATCAAAACCTTCCCATTTTGGGATCTTTTTGGCCACAGGCGTGGCCGTTTACTTTCATAACAATCAATAAAAGATCACATTATTCAATGTATTATTGCAGCAAAGGTGATGGGGAAACCGCCATAACATTGATTAGTACAACAGATATCAGGGTGTAGAGGGACGGGAAATTTGTCTTAACTTGTCGAAGACATCATTCAGCCAAAGAGAATTGAACATGCTTGCCTCGATTCTATGTAAGGACCTGTGAAGCAAATTCCCGGACGAGAGGAAATTCCCCCAACCGGAAGATGGGAGATGAATATGTCACAAGCTGCATAAAATCATTAATTTTTTGAAATAAATATCCTATAAGGCAGCTTAGTTCAGCTTAGTTCAGCAATTCCAATTGCTTTAAGCTTAGAGACGATAATTTTATGATCAATAATGTGTAAGGGTTTCCTATATCTGATATTATAATTAATACACTTCTGTTCTGGTTTGTAGGAAGCCAAGATAAATGTTTTGGTCAGTCTTGCTACACGTTTTCAAAATCTGGCAAAACATGGTCTGAGAACCGAGTAACCTGCCAAGGCAAAGGAGGCGACCTAGTTTCCATAGAAACGGAAGGAGAATGGTCTTTCATCAATAATGAGATTCAACAGCTTTGCATTGGGGTTCCCAACGAATGGCACATTGGTTTGAAAAAGGAGGGGAATGTTTGGCAGTGGGTAAATGGAAGACCACTGACATTAAGCAAATGGCAAGTGACACACGGAGAGCCATCTGGTGACGGAAATGTCGCTGTTATGTCAAAGGATTACCCGCCGACAAAACAAGGCCTTTTTAATGACCTTCCAAATCGACTTAAAAGAGCTTATATATGCGAACTACCCAGAGGTAAGATAAGATAAAAGACAACAAGAAATCCAAAAGATAACAAGAAATCGAAAAAGCACGAAGTACTAGCACGGGCTGTTTGAAATTTTGGGTGTAAATTAATCCTCTTCTTCAAAGAACTAGATCATAGCCGTGACGGATGTTTGGATAGCCGGGGCCAGGCTAACATTTCTTAGATACATCTTAACCCGGAAAAGCTCGTTAACCAGATCCCTGGTCTTAACTAGTATAGATTTTGGTGATTTTTCTGAAGCTTACAACTCGTTGAGAAGGTATACGAAATCGCTCGTAGCTGTTTTCATGGTGTCCGGATATATAGCCGGTGATATGAAACACTTCCTTGACCTTTTTTTTATAAATTTCTTCATGTACTTGAAGCAAATAATTTCTTCTTCTTGAAATGTTAGTTTCATTAAAGAAAATGGATGCCTCTGCAATCAAAGCTGAAATGCTGAACTGAAAAGTAGACGTTATTGGTATTTTGGATCAAATTAATTAGTTCGTGGACGCAAATAACCTCCCACTTAAACTGTTCTTCAATAATCCTTGAGTTAAAAAAAAACGGAATACGATATTTGGTGTCCAGATATTATTTGACTAAAAGGGTGAAACTGAAATGTGGAAAAAGCAGGAAACTCATCCATGGTTACAATTTGCTGATTAATTTGATTTTTCCCTTTCTAAAACAGTTAGGTGTCAGTGGGAAATGTTTTCTAAATGAAGATGTTGTTTCATGTCAATTTTTCCACAGCCACTCCAAGTTCAGGAAAATGAACGTGTTGTAATCCTTAATTCACAATCTCTGGACCACTACCCATGGGAATCACAGACCGCACACTGTAACAGCAAAATGAAGATGAATGCTGATTGTTTTGGTTTCTTCCTTTTTCATCTACTGGATTTGATGATTAGGGGCATTATCTATCAACTTTGTGAAATCTAAAATTATAACATAATAAATTAAAGCTACGTTGTGGTTGTGCGAAGTAGGTCAATCTATTTCTGACTGCTACATCTCATTTACTCTGTTTCAAACACATTCGTTCGAAGATGGGTCTTTTATTACTGTGAAACTCAGAAAACCACGAACACCAGAAATATTAATGGCATGTTATTGTGTTGCAAGGAAAAAGCCAATCAGGCGTGAGAAAACTAAACCGCAAACAGCAACGGT
Organism: Meandrina meandrites; assembly: GCA_963693305.1. Classification (NCBI taxonomy): domain Eukaryota; kingdom Metazoa; phylum Cnidaria; class Anthozoa; order Scleractinia; family Meandrinidae; genus Meandrina; species Meandrina meandrites. The sequence continues at coordinate 15,546,699 of OY855915.1, forward strand.
TATTAGTTTATGGTTTTGAGGTTTGCTTGCGTGTCCTGAACTTTATTTTGATTGGGCACTAGACAATCAACATTCCTGAAATATTTCAGGTGTTCACGGTTTTCTGAGTTTGATAGTAAAAGTTTTGTTCATAAATCCCAATGAATGCTGCCGGGTAAAATACTATGAAGGGATTATAATGCAAGTGGGAACACGGTGACCGTCGGATTCCGCTCTTGGTTTGAACCCGATCAGTCCACGATATCCTCCAGGTATCGTGGTTAAAACATTGACAAAAGATTCTTGTGTTTTGTGACACGGAACGTTCTTTCGTGTATGTAAAATAGTGTCTAAAATAATACGGACACTTTCGTGTGTCCTTTTGGTGTCCGCATTGACTGGTTCAACTCAAGGCCTTATTTGGCTTCTTTTAATCAAATTTCTCTGGCTTTTTTTTGTTGTAGCTGTTTTTGTTAGAAAGCGATTGGAAAAAATGGAATCAGTTGCGGTATAAGAGGAGAATTTTGCGAGCTTATTTCGTTTCCTACAAACATCTGCTTCTGCTATTTGGTACATCTGGGCGAGGAGAAACACCGTACCTAGCCAAATAAAAGTGACTGCGCCTGTTGTCACGACAACGAATTCTAGTGCTCTAGCCTGGTGTTCTACCACCAGCAAACAAATCATTGTCCTTTATTTCTCTCTAAGTCCTCTCATTTCTCGAGCAACAAAACCTTGCACTTGCTTCACAAATTGTAAGAATTCAGGAAGCCTCCCAACTATGGTTTCTGGTTCCCAGTCTCTGCTACTGAGCAATTCATCCCACTCTTTGCAGTGCAAATGGAGGTCTGTCTGCAATAACAAAAAAATGCCACTTATGTGAATTATCGTATTTTATACATAACTACAAGGGGTAGAATCCCAAGATTAGTGTCTTCATATAAGTTATACCGTGGTCTAACCTTGGACCAGATTGAGTTTTTTAAGCCGCGTTGTCTGCTAAATTTTTTTCAATTGATTCCTAGTTTTTGTCGAAATTGAAAAAATCGTTCCCAACGTATGCCTGGTAAATGAAGAATACCTTATTGCTTATTGCTGATTGCTCAGTCCATTTTCCTGCTGTTTGATTGCCTTCACAAGTTCAAACATGTGCCAGCCCGTTATACATGTAGTACAATCTGGGCATTAGATTTGCGTGCAGACTTTCAAAGCTTGGGACTGGGATGTAGCCTCCTTGTTATGCGCCCCGCTTTTAGACGTTTGAAACCAATTGGAAGACAAATAATTGACAGAAATATCAAAATCTGGTCAAGGTTAAATGAGGCGTCGCCCTGATCCAATCAGAAAGCGCTTTACTTGATTGTCTCTTTAGTTAATTGCATCATTTTGTGAGATAAATATTTAAGAAGTATGCTATTGGAAATAGTATACTTCTAACTTTTAACCAAGTTCAGTGTCAAAGTTTGTCAAGGCGGTGATTAAGTTTACAATCAGTGGGTGGCCATCTGCCATTTATAATTTTTCAATTGTCTGAGGAACAGATTAGTCTGAAATGTCATCCGTCCTCTCTTCCTTACCCCCCAGAGGAGGGGCGCGGGCGAGAAGGACGTCCTTATTTTCCGGTCACCGCGACAACATCAGATACCACTTTGGTCTACGTTAGTCGTTCGGTTTCCTTATTTCCCTGAATTTTCCCCAGGCAAAACGGTTACACTCGTTACTATCGATTACTATCTCAGAAATCGTTTTCGCGGCGACCGGAAGTGGCGCAGTAAAACGTCATCTGATCCCACAGTTAATCATTACCGATTTTCTGGACTCCTCTTTTGTTATGTCACTGCGCCATGAGCTCTCTTTCGAAAGAATGATCGCAAACTCCGGATTAGTGGTATACATAGTTCGTTCGGAGGACCGCTTATGGATCAAGTGAAATCCCTCGGGTAACTCCTTCTCTGGGAGACATAGTTGAAAAGGATCTCCATCCGTCAGAGTCAATCCGGAAAGATATTGTGACAAGACACGTCTTACTTCTTCCTCGGGTGCATAGTCTGCGGATAGAGCACGATCTACATGTACGGTAAAACAAAAGAAGTTTTAAGACGGAATCCGTCAGGAAATCGAGTAATGTTAATTTTAGTTGGCCTATTGCGTTATTTCCCACCCTTTCGTTAATACAAATACGTTAGTTACATCCTGTATTAGCCGTGATAACACCAACATCATTTCCTACCAGAGCCTGAGAGAATAAATTTCAAAGTTCACAAGCTATAGGTAAAATCTGACGTGTAGCTATTATGTAAAATCGTCTTTTAAGGTGGCCCGCGGCTATTTTTTGGGAACAGAGGTGCTCTTTTCTAAATCGAGTTTTCGGCATGTAAACCTCAACCGATTTTTCTGATTTTTGGTAGTCGAAATAACAAATGTTGAACTTTAGGGCGAACAAAATAAACGAACACGAGATATTAGCGTTTTTTAAAAAATCAATTTATGAAAAAAGCGCGAATATTTTCCAAACGCGACGATATATTTTTTTCTAATTAATGTCAAAAAGTTCAAATTATCCAAGTTTTAATGTGAGCAAGTTTCAACGAAATCGGCTGGGTAGAAATTGCTGCATAGTTGACTGTTGAATTTTTGCTTCAAAATATTATGCTTGTGTATAATTGGAAGCTGTTACAACAACGTTTAAGTAATGCTCAGATCCAATGGATTATTTGAAAGCTTAATGCCAGCTAAAACGTTGCTGAAAAGTATGGAAAGATCGGAAACTCCTTGAAAAAGTTGTAAACGAATGAAGAGAAAGAGGTTTACGATGCGTAAATTGTGAATTTTAAAATATTTATTTTTTTCGAATTAAAAAAATCTCTCATACTTTTCTCATACTTGAAAATAAAAGAAAAAAAATCGGTAGATTTTTTTTTTAATTCTAAAAAAATGAATATTTTAAAATTCTCAATTTACGCATCGTAAACCTCTTCTGCTTCATTTGTCTACAACTTTTGCTGGGAGTTTCCGATCTTTCCATACTTTTCAGCAACGTCATAGCTGGCATTAAGCTTTCAAATAATCCATGGGATCTTAGCATTACTTAAGCGTTGTTGTAACAGCATAATATTTTGAAGCAAAAATTCAACAGTCAACTGTGCAGCAATTTCTACCCAGCCGATTTCGTTGGAACGTGCTCACATTAAAACTTGGATAATTTGAACTTGTTGACATTAATTAGAAAAAAATCTATCGTCGCGTTTGGAAAATATTCGCGTTTTTTTCATAAATTGATTTTTTTAAAAACGCTAATATCTCGTGTTCGTTTATTTTGTTCGCCCTAAAGTTCAAAGCTTTATAAAATTTGAACATTTGTTATTTCGATTGCTAAAAATCAGAGAAATCGGTTAACGTTTACATGCCGAAAACTCGATTTAGAAAAGAGCACCTCCGTTCCCAGAAATAGCCGCGCGCCACCTTAAGCCATTCAGTGGAACTTCGAAAATTGTTACCGATTTTTGGTGTTATTGGGAATGATTTCTTTGGATAAGATATATGAAACAGTAGCATAGAAGTTCGAAATAAGATATTAATAATTTGATATATAATTTTGTCAAAATAATACTCGATGTCCTGGCGGATTCCGTCTTAAACGTATTGAGTAAGATATCAATTGGATATACTGAAAGTGTAGTCAGTGACATCAATGAAAATAACGAAGGGAAACTAAACTTCACCTGTTCGTCCACGAACGGTGAATCTACAATCAAATTCACAGCCAGGAAATAAAATATCGGCCTGCAAATATCTTCGAGATGGTAAAACCAGCCATCCTCGACATCGTGACTGTGTCAGTTCATCTTCAAAGTTAATCTCTTCCAGGATGTTCTTCACGTCACTAAATGGTATTGGTATGTCCTCTAACCTTTTGTCGACATTCTTTTGTGTAACCCATACCTATTGAATGAGGATGGAAATGGTGACCATTATGAAGCCAATACGTGACAAAGTTGGTCTATAACAGGAGCAATGAGGCTAAAACGCAAGCTTGTCCAAAGGTTAAGCACAACAGTATATTACTTAAAATAAGAATTCTGAAATTTTCTGTCTTGAATATTAACAGATCTGCTGTGTTTAAGGAGACACTTTCTGTCGTTTCTGTCTACTCCTAGTCCCATTGGCGTAAACTTAATTCCTTGCATTTCAAATTTCTCATTTAGATTAGAATTTTTTTCTATCACTGATGTACATTTTTAATGTAATTTTCATTTTTAATACTATTTTATTGCAAAGCGCCATGAGCCATGGATAAGGCGCTATATAACTCTTTTACTATATTCTATTTGGTAAATGATGAATGGCACTGAGTGATGCAATAGCTTGCAATGCCTTCATGAAGCGGGGCTTCCCATTGTCACATATACACAGCACTCAATTAATGTACAGGGACTCTCTTCTTTACCTTACATCTTATTTGATGAGAACATGGTGTTAAATATGTTAAATCATATCTGGCTATAAATTCTCCAGGCGTCTTCTTGCAGGAATTTCCTTCCAGGATTTTCTCGTCGAGATCCACCCCTTCTTTGAATGCAACTTTCCAGAAACTTCCTTCTGCAGAAGGTTGTAGCTTTTTTGTTGCTTCATCGATGCCCCACTCTCCCTCGTCAGCTTCCTCTGTTGAGGGTAAAAAGGAGACATGATGAAGTTATCATTTCGCAAAAACGTATCTGGAAGGCGACAATCTTAGTGTCCTCATCTCTCGATCCGAGAACCGGTTTAACAGATCGGTTGGTTAACGCAAACATTATTTTGAGACATCATCATCGTGGTGCTTGTGAAAATAAATATTCGTTCTGAAGGGCATTTTTTTGCTATGTCTTTGCGTTACATTGGCTAATTAGGAAAAGACGTTACACAGCCAGACCATTTGCAGGCAATTTTTGATAATAATACGCTATAATCGAGTAATCATACAACTACTTGCACTTAATTAAGGCAAGTTAGATAAAATCCTGTGGGATTTTAGTAAAAACTAAACCCTAAATAGAATAAGCAACCTTAAATAAATAAGTTTTTAGATTCCTTTTAAAAAGAGTCAACTAAGTTGCTAAGCTTGACATGTAAAAGAAGAGAATTCCACAGTCTAGGCGCTGTGCAATCACAAAGGCCCTGCCTCCATATGTTTTAAGGTTAAAGGGCGGCTCAACAAGTAGATAGGGAGCCTAAGCAGACTACGACGGCAACTGCAACGAGAACGTCACCAAACAAAAGCCTTAATGAGCAGAATAATAGCTCTGCACGTGCGTTTAGCTCTTGGTACATTTCCTAGCTGTTCTCTGCGAAACAACAACGCATGGTTGTCTATTTTGGACAACGTGAACCACGGCGGCTAATTTTCAGAATTTTTGGTTTTTCTATTTGGGTTTGAACGTTCTCTTTACATTTCCAGCTGGAGCTATTTCTTAAACCGATTGATACACTAAATACATCTGGATAATCGCAAGTCAAGTAAAATACGAAAATGTTGTTAGAAAATAAGAGCAATCTCTCGAAGAACGTTTGAACACCATAAACATGTTTGTTTATTTTGCCCAATGTTGGATTTCCTGTCTTACCGAATGTACACGTCTCGAAATGCAAACAAATAAGGTAAACGATCCGAATTCCCAATGCATAATGAGAAACAACAATACCTTCATCAGGTCCCCGGATAATGGCCGTTCCAAAATGACACCACATGTCGGCCTTTGGAAATTCCTCAGTCACTTCTTGTCCTTTGATTTGGCGAAGCGCTTCTAAGGCATTATTCTTGATTTGTAACTGATAGCTTGATTCACAGCTGACGCTGCAAGATTCCTGACCAAAATTACAATTTGCTTGAGTATAGAACCACGTAATCTTTTAATTTATTGTATCAAGGAGACCTAAACAGCTTTGGTAGACCGTAGTAGTCTGTCAAATGAACTAGAGAAATCACTGGTACATCAGACTGAAGTCCAGTTGCTTTAGGTTCACAAATAATTAGAGAAAGAGTAAAAATTTAGGCACTCCAGAAATTACTGGGCAGGCGGGTTTCTTTTGCTCGCAAGCTAAGCACGTTGCAGTCCAGGGCATTTTTCCTTTAAAACGGTGTTGTGAATTTAATGTTTCCTGTATATATAGCTACTATGATTTACATTCTTATAGAAATTTTACAAATCAGTTTTTGTAGCGAGAGCTACGTTACCTTAGCTCAAATACACATAAATTACTTTTCTCTGTGCAATATATGTCTTTTGGGACTTAAATGACTGTATTTACGGCATGCTAATGTAATAATGAATTCTACAATAAAATAAAAATTGTTCACAACATGAAAGGGCATCTGAAAACAACTGACTTAAAAAGTACGAAATGAGAGCTGATCTGAAGCTTTCTGTAGCCGTGTATGTGCATCATCTCAATTGAACTAAGAAAGAGAAAGAAAAGAAAGTGGAAGCTCTGGAGAAGCAACTTTCGGCCGTTGAGGAGAAACTCACCGAAAAACTAAAAAGGGAGGCAGAGAAGATGAAGAAGTCAATTGAAGAGGATGTTAATACCTCATTTCAGATGCTAGAAGAAGGTTTAAATGGGAAGATGGCGTTACTCGACAAAACAATGGAAGCCCACAACAACCTCGAGCAATACACCCGCAAAAATAGCGTAAGGCTATTTGGTGTAAAGGAATTAGATGATGGAGCCACACCAGAGACAGCAGAGAGCCGAGCTGTTAACATCATAAAGGAACACCTTCAGATTGAATTAAACGAGGATGAAATTGAGATAGCACATAGAGTTGGGAAGTACAAACCGGAGGGCAAGCTCGATTGTAAAAAGGCCAGACCCGTCCTGATCAAATTTCTGTCCCATAAATCAAAGGAAAAAGTGATGAAGCAAAAAAGGCGATTCAAGGGCAGTGACTACTGGATCACTGAAGATCTTACATCTATCAATGCAGAGAAGCTGAAATCCCTTAACGAATTAAGAAAGGCTGGAAAAATTAAAAATGTGTGGTCAACAGACGGAAAGATCCGGGTAAGGAGATTGAATGACTCTGTTGTTACTGTTACGTCAGTCGAAGATATTAAGCTGTTAGCTCGTGAATAAAGAATGTATCCGTTTTATACTCAAACCCTCACTGTAAACTAGGAAACAACATTTTTTTTTAATTTATTTTTTTTTTTATTTTGCCAAATTAAATTGAGAAAAAATTACAGCAGAATATAATAAATTAACTAAAATAGGCAAAAAAAAAACTACCCAGAATAGAAATAAACTAAACGAGCTAATGACTTGTGATATATGCCAAAGAGACTTAACTAATGAAGAAATCAGTATTAACGAAAACGAGCACTCATATTGCGTGGAATGTCTATCTATTCCATTCAGTCAATTGAACAACAATGAGCTTTATTATGAAGTAAATTCGAAATATAATATAGAAGCGTTAATTGATACGAATAATTTTAGAAATCCATTTTGGTTACAAAATGATTTCGGCGTACATGCGGACCATGACATAGACCCTGATACTAATTGCCTTATCAAACGAATTTCCGGTGTCAAATGCCAATACTACACTGAAGAAAGTTCCAATAGTGCGTTACTGAACGAAAAAGTTAATTCCGATGACTTTTCCTTATTACATATAAATATTAGAAGCATCAGAAACAAATGCCAATACTACACTGAAGAAAGTTCCAATAGTGCGTTACTGAACGAAAAAGTTAATTCCGATGACTTTTCCTTATTACATATAAATATTAGAAGCATCAGAAACAAATTTGATGAGTTATCTGATTACTTGGCGTCGCTGAAAATAAATTTCTCCATAATAGGATTAACAGAAACCTGGCTTACTGAAAACTGTGCAAACATGTATAATATTAGTGATTATAATTTAGTAACAGCAAATCGCAAAAATAAATCAGGCGGTGGGATAGGTATGTACATCAAAGAACAAATCAACTTCCAGTTGAGAGAAGACCTATCCGTTTTCAATGAAGGCGTTTTAGAAACTTTATTCATTGAGCTAAAAAATAACAAGAAAGAATCAGCAGTAGTAGGTGTCATATATCGCCCACCAAATAGTAAAATGAAAGAATTTGAAGTTGAGTTAGAAGCATTGTTAAGCAAAATAATTAAAGAAAATAAGCTGATTTACTTGATGGGAGATATAAATATTGATATGCTTAAAATGAATCAGGTATCATCGGTTGGCAAGGTTATGAATCAGTTGTTTTCGTCCTCCCTGTATCCACTTATTACTAAACCAACTAGGATAGTGGATAAAAGTGCAACACTGATCGATAATATATTAACAAATAGTCTAGATGATAATAATATGAATGGCATATTGATTACAGATATTTCAGATCACTTTCCTGTCTTTACAATCAAACGAAATATTACGGTAAATAATGCACAAAGAGTAACTCAAGTGAGACAAATAACACCTGATAACATTGATAACCTTATGGATGAGCTATCAAAAGAAGATTCGTGGACAGAAGTAATTGACAACGATGATCCAAATGAATCGTATAATATTTTTTATAATAAGCTATATAATCTATACAATAAGGCATTTCCGATAAAAACATATACAAGTAGGATTCTTAAGTCACATCAAAAACCATGGTTGACAAAAGGAATTCAGAGATCTCTCAAAAACAAAAACAAACTGTATAAAAAATCAATAAAGCGGCCCACACCAGACAATAAACTTAAATATAAACAATATCGAAATAAGCTTCATCATTTGATAAGAATCTCAAAAAAGAGGCATTATATAGAAAAATTCGAGCAAACGCAAGGCAACGTCAAGAAAACATGGAGTTTAATAAATGAGGTAATGAATAAAAACAAAAGTAATAAAAATTTTCCAAACACATTTACTTATAATGAAAATGAGATAACTGATCCATATGAAATAGCCAATAAATTTAATGAATATTTTGCTAATGTAGGCCCTAAACTTGCGGGAAAAGTACCATCTTCTTCCTTAACGTTTAAATCCTTTCTGGATAATCCAAATCACTACGAAAGTTTTTTCGTTGACCCTGCTACGGAAGATGAGGTTGAACGAGAATTATTAAAAATAGACCCAACAAAAAGTACGGGAATCGACGAACTTAGTCCAAAAGTAATTCGTCAAATAGCACCTCTAATAAAAAAGCCTCTAGTGTCAATATTTAATAAATCATTTACAACAGGCATAATTCCTGACAAGTTAAAGACGTCACTAATAACACCAGTATATAAGAACGAAGACAAATGTTTGTTTTCAAATTATAGACCCGTAGCTGTTCTGCCTTGTTTCTCTAAAATTCTGGAAAAAATTATGTACAACAAATTAATAAGTTTTATTCAAAAACACGACATACTATATAATAAACAGTTTGGATTTAGGAAAAATCACTCGACCGAGACAGCAATCATAGAATTAGTATCAAAACTGACTGATGCAATTGATAAAAATAAGTTTACTGCCGGGATATTTTTAGATTTGTCAAAAGCATTTGATACCGTCAACCACTCGATTATTATTACTAAACTTCAACATTACGGGATAAGGGGAGTAGCACTCGAATGGTTTAAAAATTATCTAACAAACAGAGATCAAGTGGTAAAATTTAATAACAGTGTATCGAGTAGAGAAAAGATAACTTGTGGTGTTCCGCAAGGCTCAGTTTTAGGCCCCTTGCTATTCCTAATTTATATGAACGATATACATAAATGCTCAGAAATATTATCGTTTATTCTTTTTGCGGACGATACAAATGTATTCTACTCAGATACCAATGTAAAATCTCTTAACCAGGTACTAAACAATGAACTAGTAAAAGTAACTGAATGGTTACAAGCAAACAAACTCACTATAAACATCAAGAAAACTCAAGTTGTTCTCTTTAAGGCTAAAAATAAAAAAATCAAGGAACCAATTACGTTAAGAATTAATGGGGAAGAAATCAAACAAGTAAGTTCTACAAAGTTCCTGGGAATAATCATTGACTCAAAGTTAAACTGGAAACAGCACATCGCCTATATTCAAAACAAAATATCGAAAATAACTGGAATTCTTTGCAAAACAAGACACTATGTCTCATTAAAAGTATTAAGAATGCTCTATTATGCACTTGTTTACCCTTATCTTCATTATGGAAATATAATTTGGGCAAATACATATCAATCAAATTTAGATCCATTAATAAAGTTTCAGAAGAAAATTATTAGAATAATATCATTTGCAGGCTATAAGGACCATACTCCTCCTATATTTAATAAACTATCAATTCTTCCATTTGACCAAATAAATGAAGAGAAAACAGCTTTATTTATGTTTCGATACTTTAACAAAATGCTGCCAGCAACATTTGATTCATTTTTTACCCTTAATAAAGATTTCCACAACCACTATACAAGGTCTTCAATCAAAATTCATATAACTTATGTTAGAACAAACTACAACAAACACTCAATTAAGTATAGAGGAAGTCAGGTATGGAATAACCTTCCTACAGCTGTTAAAACTGCAAAATCGATTTATACTTTTAAGAAAAAAATCAAAAGATATCTTCTCAATAAATTAATTTCTATACAGCGATTAACAGTTATGTCATTAATAATTCGAAAATATTGTAAGGGACTGAAAAGAGAAAATAAATAGACCTAATTATAAAATGTAGCCATGTAAAGATAGATAATTAACTATTATCAACAAATTTGTAACAGGGGTTCTCCTTGTACGCCCAAAGGGTTTGTCGAGAACTCCTGCTCCTTAGTATATATCAGATAATTTACATTGCTGTAAAATATTGGATGGGGCAAATAAACATTGATTGATTGATTGAAAGAGTGCTATACATTGACGATCACTTCGTTTTTAAGGAATTCGGGATTAAAAGTAAAGACTGGGCTAAATTTACAAAATGGGGAGAAACGGGAATGCGGAGAAAGGTCCAAATAATATCAAATTGATTTCACTGCATCATTAAGGGAAGCATTTTATACAAAGGAAGCTAACTATTAAAAAAAAAATATGCATATTTTTTTGTTAAAAATCAAGGCAGATATATATTTAATGATTCATCGAAAATCTATCACGATGATATAACTCACTTTAGTGAAAGTAATATTTTGGCAATGGATGGTTTTATTATTGATATACGGATCACAGCACGGAAATGTGACGCAACATTTTTCGGACTTATGCACTGTAGGTAGGTAGGTAGGTAGGTAGGTAGGTAGGTAGGTAGGTAGGTAGGTAGGTAGGTAGGTAGGTAGGTAGGTAGGTAATACTTTATTTAAACACGGTAAAATCCGTTCAGGTACAGAATAAAAAAGGATAAAAACACTACCTAAGAGAGGCTAACTACTAATAAGAACAAACAAAAAAACCCTGCTTTACAAGGATGCCGTGTATTCAAAATTCAAACGCAAGATGATCCGAAAGTGTGATATATTTGCTAACAAACTTTTGTTAAATATGTAAAAATACAGACCTCCATTTCATACTCTTCTGCCGGTTTTAGTCGATATTGTGCATGTGAACCAGGAAGCACCATGCGATTTTCTTTTAGAACTTGCTCCAGCTTTAGTTCACAATTCCCGGGAAGATTCCAGCCATCAATAAAGCGACAAACTTTGTTAAATTCGTTTTCTACACCCCTAAGTCTTGCTCCAGCCTGAAAAGAATATCAGGCATGGCTTATATTTACTGAAGAGAAACACGATGCCCAAAATTAGCATTAGGCTCACTCAGAATTCTCGATCATTTTGCTCAGCACCAAGATTGAAGATTTGGCGATATCGTAAGTTCTCAATTCACATATTTATGTCACATACAATATAAAGTTCAAATTTGTATATCATATATGTTGGTTTTTTGTTAGGCTTTCATACAATAAATTACCAAATTCTTCGCCAAACGGCATCTTCCTAAAAGGGCAGCCACCAAAGAGAAGAAAATCAATCTTAACTGGGGATTTATATAAGTACGTATAAAATACATAAGTAATAAGAAACTCACGATTACATGTCCGATGTAAGCTCTTGCCTGTTGCCTTTGTTGTCTAGTTCCACTGACTATGTATACTTCTCCCTCTTTACGGATCACTTTTGCACCTGTCTCTGTGCTGATATTCCGGAGATTATCCCCACCTGTACCCATGACTAAACCTTTGTATTTTGCTGACATTTCCACTAATTCACCAGGGGGACGTGCTTGATCTTTCCTTCTCTGTATTTCTTGCTGCAGAGAGAAAAAAATCAACAAAATTGGGTCTAAAACAAAGAATGCTGCACCAAGATTGCCACTGTCTTAATTTTTCATAGCTAGAGAGTGGTGTTTAGTAAACACGGCGTAAATACGGTTTGACCTACTTTGAACCTCCACCTCCGCTCAATTTTCTCAGGTTCTCAAAAATCAAAGAAAAAAAGAGATATCATGCCTGTGACATAATTAAAATTGAGATTACCAATGTAAGGAAACCGTCAATAAAATTTACCTTGTGTGGTTTGCTATTTAATTTGAGGTGTTTTGTGAAGTTTCAAAATTTTGTTTGCAACGCAACGCTCCGTTTTAGCACAAATATGCAATCTTTACTCGGAGCAATTAATCTCTACACCTTCTAAAGTACATATCCACTGTAAATCTTCACCCGAAGCTATAGAGGTTTGAAATTGATCAAAATATTTTACCTTCACTGTTATTTTACTGAGGGTTTCTTGATGCAGCTGGCGAGAACTGCATGGGCGTGTACATATTTGGATTTTTGTACTATCACGACTTGCTCTGATCAAAATTGTGTCAATTCACAATTCACTCTATTTTATACATAGTTTCGCTTAATATCTCCTTTGCAACTTACCACTCTTTCTAAAATAAGCCTCTTAGCGCATGTTCGCTGGACTGCATTACCGCTGACTGTAAAGCCTTCGTCTTCTTTTGTCGTGCTGATTATTGCTCCTGATTCCTTCATCATTTCTTTTACGAAACGTCCGCCCGTTCCGATAACCCGACCTTTAAAAGCACTGAAAACTTCGACAAATTCACTCTCTATTGGTTCCTTATTTTGCTTCTTGAGCCGGCTGTAAGCCGAACTGCAAAACATGATAATAATGACAGTTTCAGCCCTATTTTCCTCTGCAGCCAAGATTCTGTTTTAATGGATGTTTTCATGTTTTGTTTTTGTTTCTTTCCTCTCTGTTTTGTTCTAGAACCCGTATCATTCTTTGGACATCACATGTTCTCTTCCAATTAATCGACCTTTACTAATAGTACAAACAAACAAACAAACAAGCATGTAACTAAGTAAGTAAGTAAGGAAGGAAGGAAGTGTGTATGTTTGCAGGTAGGTGTGTAGGTAGGTAGGTAGTTAGGTAGATAGTTCGTTAGTTTGGTAGGTAGATAGGTTAAGGTAGGTAGGTAGGTAGGTAGGTAGGTAGATAGGTTAAGGTAGGTAGGTAGGTAGGTTAAGGTAGGTAGGTAGGTAGGTAGGTAGATAGGTTAAGGTAGGTAGGTAGGTAGGTAGGTAGGTAGATAGGTTAAGGTAGGTAGGTAGGTAGGTAGGTTAAGGTAGGTAGGTAGGTAGGTAGATAGGTTAAGGTAGGTAGGTAGGTAGGTAGGTGTGTAGGTAGGTAGGTAGATAGTTCGTTAGTTTGGTAGGTAGATAGGTTAAGGTAGGTAGGTAGGTAGGTAGGTAGGTAGGTAGGTAAGTAGGTAGGTAGGTAGTGTAGGTAGGTAGGTAGGTAGGTAGATAGGTTAAGGTAGGTAGGTAGGTAGGTAGGTGTGTAGGTAGGTAGGTAGGTAGGTAGGTAGATAGTTCGTTAGTTTGGTAGGTAGATAGGTTAAGGTAGGTAGGTAGGTAGGTAGGTAGGTAGATAGGTAGGTAGATAGTTCGTTAGTTTGGTAGGTAGATAGGTTAAGGTAGGTAGGTAGGTAGGTAGGTAGGTAGATAGGTAGGTAGATAGGTAGGTAGGTAGGTAGATAGGTTAAGGTAGGTAGGTAGGTAGGTGTGTAGGTAGGTAGGTAGATAGTTCGTTAGTTTGGTAGGTAGATAGGTTAAGGTAGGTAGGTAGGTAGGTAGATAGGTAGGTAGGTAGGTAGATAGGTTAAGGTAGGTAGGTAGGTAGGTAGGTAGGTGTGTAGGTAGGTAGGTAGGTAGGTAGATAGTTCGTTAGTTTGGTAGGTAGATAGGTTAAGGTAGGTAGGTAGGTAGGTAGATAGGTTAAGGTAGGTAGGTAGGTAGGTAGGTAGGTAGGTAGGTAGGTAGGTAGATAGGTTAAGGTAGGTAGATAGGTTAAGGTAGGTAGGTAGGTAGGTAGGTAGGTGTGTAGGTAGGTAGGTAGGTAGGTAGATAGTTCGTTAGTTTGGTAGGTAGATAGGTTAAGGTAGGTAGGTAGGTAGGTAGGTAGATAGGTAGGTAGGTAGATAGTTCGTTAGTTTGGTAGGTAGATAGGTTAAGGTAGGTAGGTAGGTAGGTAGGTAGATAGGTAGGTAGGTAGGTAGGTAGGTAGATAGTTCGTTAATTTGGTAGGTAGATAGGTTAAGGTAGGTAGGTAGGTAGGTAGGTAGATAGGTAGGTAGGTAGATAGTTCGTTAGTTTGGTAGGTAGATAGGTTAAGGTAGGTAGGTAGGTAGGTAGGTAGGTAGGTAGATAGGTAGGTAGGTAGATAGGTAGGTAGGTAGGTAGATAGTTCGTTAGTTTGGTAGGTAGATAGGTTAAGGTAGGTAGGTAGATAGGTTAAGGTAGGTAGGTAGGTAGGTAGGTAGGTAGATAGGTAGGTAGGTAGGTAGGTAGGTAGATAGTTCGTTAGTTTGGTAGGTAGATAGGTTAAGGTAGGTAGGTAGGTAGGTAGATAGTTCGTTAGTTTGGTAGGTAGATAGGTTAAGGTAGGTAGGTAGGTAGGTAGGTAGGTAGGTAGATAGGTTAAGGTAAGTAGGTAGGTAGGTAGGTAGGTAGATAGGTTAAGGTAGGTAGGTAGGTAGGTAGGTGTGTAGGTAGATAGGTAGGTAGGTAGATAGTTCGTTAGTTTAGTAGGTAGATAGGTTAAGGTAGGTAGGTAGGTAGGTAGGTAGGTAGGTAGGTAGATAGGTAGGTAGGTAGATAGTTCGTTAGTTTGGTAGGTAGATAGGTTAAGGTAGGTAGGTAGGTAGGTAGGTAGATAGGTAGGTAGGTAGGTAGGTAGGTAGATAGTTCGTTAATTTGGTAGGTAGATAGGTTAAGGTAGGTAGGTAGGTAGGTAGGTAGATAGGTAGGTAGGTAGATAGTTCGTTAGTTTGGTAGGTAGATAGGTTAAGGTAGGTAGGTAGGTAGGTAGGTAGGTAGGTAGGTAGATAGGTAGGTAGGTAGATAGGTAGGTAGGTAGGTAGATAGTTCGTTAGTTTGGTAGGTAGATAGGTTAAGGTAGGTAGGTAGATAGGTTAAGGTAGGTAGGTAGGTAGGTAGGTAGGTAGATAGGTAGGTAGGTAGGTAGGTAGGTAGATAGTTCGTTAGTTTGGTAGGTAGATAGGTTAAGGTAGGTAGGTAGGTAGGTAGATAGTTCGTTAGTTTGGTAGGTAGATAGGTTAAGGTAGGTAGGTAGGTAGGTAGGTAGGTAGATAGGTTAAGGTAAGTAGGTAGGTAGGTAGGTAGGTAGATAGGTTAAGGTAGGTAGGTAGGTAGGTAGGTGTGTAGGTAGATAGGTAGGTAGGTAGATAGTTCGTTAGTTTAGTAGGTAGATAGGTTAAGGTAGGTAGGTAGGTAGGTAGGTAGGTAGGTAGGTAGATAGGTAGGTAGGTAGATAGTTCGTTAGTTTGGTAGGTAGATAGGTTAAGGTAGGTAGGTAGGTAGGTAGGTAGATAGGTAGGTAGGTAGGTAGGTAGATAGGTAGGTAGGTAGATAGTTCGTTAGTTTGGTAGGTAGATAGGTTAAGGTAGGTAGGTAGGTAGGTAGGTAGGTAGATAGGTAGGTAGGTAGATAGTTCGTTAGTTTGGTAGGTAGATAGGTTAAGGTAGGTAGGTAGGTAGGTAGATAGGTTAAGGTAGGTAGGTAGGTAGGTAGGTAGATAGGTAGGTAGGTAGGTAGATAGGTTAAGGTAGGTAGGTAGGTAGGTAGGTAGGTAGGTAGGTAGGTAGGTAGGTAGGTAGGTGTGTAGGTAGATAGGTAGGTAGGTAGATAGTTCGTTAGTTTGGTAGGTAGATAGGTTAAGGTAGGTAGGTAGGTAGGTAGGTAGGTAGGTAGGTAGATAGGTAGGTAGGTAGGTAGATAGTTCGTTAGTTTGGTAGGTAGATAGGTTAAGGTAGGTAGGTAGGTAGGTTAAGGTAGGTAGGTAGGTAGGTAGATAGGTTAAGGTAGGTAGGTAGGTAGGTTTAGGTAGGTAGATAGGTAGGTAGGTAGGTAGGTAAGTAGGTAGGTAGGTTTGTAGGTTGGTAGGTAGGCAGGTAGGTAGGTAGGCAGGTAGGTGAGTACTGGGACCACGGTTGTCATGTGCATTTATTTAATGCTTACGGATATCTTAAAATTGCGGCGAATATCCAGTAATTATGCAAAAGATTCCTAACAAATAAATGACACTTTTGATCTTTTGATGATTATGTGGAAACATGATCAAAATAGATAAGGATTGACAAAATTATATTTAAACTCATGAAATTCGTTCATCCTAATAGTTGCATAATCCACATTTTTTTCCTTTGTACAAGCCACTGCATTTGATTTTTATTTGCTCAACTTCGCAACATTGACTCTTTCACTCCTTTTACAGTAGAAACTCATTATTAAAATGATTTAATTTTATTCCTTTCCACTCGACGTTTATTATTATTTCTTATAGATAGGTTAATTTCTTATTTCGTGAAATACTTTCCAATTAAAAAATAATGAAAAGTTAAGAATAGATGAGAACGCTGTGGCTTCTCCCCCCTCCCCCCCAATTTTTAAATTACGGTACGTTGATTCTACGCCATACCAATCGTGCATTTTTTTCATAATGCATAACATAGAGTTGAAATGGCATAATGTTGTAGTTTAAAATGGAATTCAGACTAAAATGATTTGAAACTTATATAGTTTGATTTGTATTTTCTTTGCTTTAAAGGAGTATGGTAATAATTCACAAACGAGGGACAATACACATCAAACTATACAGCTGGTTTAAAATCATTTTGATCTGACACTGATTATAAAAAAGTTTCCGATGGAAAAAAATGCCAAAGTTTTTGGCGCAAGTCAGATCAATGAACAGAAGCTTACACAATGTACTGTGGCTTGGAAAAATACTGGTATTTATTTTATTTCGTCTCATTTCGTAAACTATAAATCAAGCATCACTCAAATTGCGTGACCGGCGAATTAATTTTGACAGCGGCAATTTGAATAAATACGATTTCATCCTTGCTTATTCAAATCCTGCTTAGAGAAAGTATGCAGTTACAGTACTGTTATTATCACCCAATTCCTTATAATTTGCTTCAATATGATGATGCAAAGTCACTATTTCTAGTTATACCTTAGCAGAGCCAATTTGATTTAGAATTTATTTTCCACTTATTTTTTTCTTAGATTTGTCGAGATTTGTATTGTCCAACGAAATGGTTAATAAGCATAATCAAATGAGTCAAGGGCAGTGTAAATTCCGCATCAAAAGTCAAAATAGATCTGCTGAAAATCTGAATGAAAACGTTGGACTTGCCTGAACTTGTCAAGTTCGATTACACGTTCGAACAATTTCAAACGCGAACCAACTAAAACTTTCTGGGAACAAGAAAACCGCATGCATATGGCCTCAATGAAAATATAAATAACGTTTAAGGCTGTTATTATTAATACGTTACGTGCTTTGTAGCGTAGACGGTTAGACATATTTAGCTCAGCCACATTATTACGTACTGAAGTATATATTGGAATAACTTACCTCTCTTTTGAGCCATTCGATCGCCGTCGATATCGATCCGAGCCTCGACTTCCCATGAAGTGAAATATGTTTACAGTGTTAGCTCTTTACTTGCTGAAATGTACTATTCAGTCCTTCATTCAAATAATAAACGATTCGGAGTAACAATATCCGAGGGCAAGCGACATATAACAAAACCGGAAGTTCTTCCAGGAAATCGTCACCAGTCCAACAGCGCCAAAAACAGATCCAGTCTCGTATCCAGTCTTTCGGTAACGCAACGCAACGTGCTATTGTTATATGTAGGCAAGAGAAATTTTCTCTTGATGTAGGGCAATGCATACTTACGGTAACGGCTTGTGTTTATACAGTGGCCCGGAAAAAGGTTTCCATCAAATGATTACGAAAAGAATTTCAAAGAAAGTGATGAATATAACATAGAAATGTAGTCATCTGTAATATAATGTTTAAAAATGCGATGTCTTTCATAAATGGAAGAACACATAAAATTTCGAGATCGATCATACAGGACAACTCGGATTAATATTAATCCGTGGATTATAATAATAATGGATTATAATAGGGTTATTATAATCCGGTAATAGATTATTATAATTCAGTAATAGATTATTATAATCCAATAATAGATTATTATAATCCAGTAATAGATTAAGGCACGGCAAAAAATTGGAAGGATTAGATTATTATTAATAATATCATCCGGATTAATATTAATCTCTATTATAATCGAGATTAATTTCCCGTGAATGTTCAGATATACAGCTTTAATGACAGACACATTGTAGACATAACACAGGACTGACGGGACATAACACTGATCACATCAGTCACATGACGATCACTTGCATATGCTAGAGCTGGTAGATACCATGATGTTGACCCTAGAAGTAAATGAATAGGAGCAAGCACTTCTGAATAGTTTTTTTTTTATTATTGACAGAATTGTAGAAATTTTAGCCAACAAGTCTGTGTCGTATGAACGAATTATTTCCACAGCTTATATTTTGCGTAAATCGATAGATACCTTTATTAAAAATATTGTAGCTCATTCAACAAATTACCAACATTAGATCTTTAAATAATGCCAATCTTCGGAAGCTTTGGACAAAGATTAATCTTAGGTAGGAATAATATAAATACTACGTACGATTAATAGGAATACTGTGTAAGATTAAGATATATATCAGAATTAATATTAATATTTAAGTAGGATTAATATTAATATTAATCAGATTAATATTAATCTTACATAAGATTAATATTAATCCTAATAGATTAAGGCACGGCTCAAACCTCAGTAATAGATTATAATAATATATTACTGGATTATAATAATCTATTACTGGATTATAATAATCCATTACTGGATTATAATAATCATTAGGATTAATATTAATCCGATTAATATTAATCCGAGTTGTCCTGATCATATTGAAAATACGATTGAACATAGTTAGTACTAATTATGGATTGAACGACTAGGTCAAAGGCCTCTTTGAGGCTATGACTATTTTGCGTTATGAAGTACATGCTTCAGTATGTCCCTTCTTTAGACCTCTTAAAATTCCATTCAAATCATTGTCCTGACTCCGCAATACAATAATGCATGACCCTCTAGACACATGCACGCTTTGCGGACCTATGTGCTCAATGCGTTTGTATATTGTTTTGGAAAGCAGGGAGGATGAGATTTCAACACACGGGCGAGCACGCGCATTCGTTTTGTTTTGTTTTTTCCCTCCGAGGTGTTTTTTCTTTCTTTTCCCCCCCAGGAAGTTAATAAGTGCTTCCCTTGTGTAGGAACAAGTGAAATTTTGGAAGTGAGTTGTTTCTTCGGCACCCCCATATAGTTAATTTACCAAGGATTATCAAGTAATTGAGGAAACTATTGTATAGACCACACTTTCTAGGGGTTTACAGGCGCAATAAACCCCCGCGGGATGCTGGGAGAACACGAGAAAAGCTTGTAAATCACGTGCCGTCAGGCGAGTGATTTAAAAGCTTTTCGAGTGTTCTCTCAAACATCCCAAGGGGGTTTATTGCGCCGGTAAACCCCTAGAAAGTGTGGTCTATTGCTTTTATGAACTAACTATGTGTAGCCACGAGGCCTCACTAATTTATTGATTTATTTTTTGTTTCTCGTCAAGTCTTTGTTTTTTCGTTTTTATTTTTCTTTCCGTGCATGTTTTTCATGGTAATTAGTTTCGTCGGTTATTGTGGGATTACGTAACCTGTCATATTTTCGTGTTCATTCTTTTCTTTATTTCTATTGTTCTGTAAAGCGTCTTTAGTAGTTTAATATTCAGTTTTCGCTGTCAGTGTACGTTTTGTCGTCGTCGTGAATGCCACACAAATCTTGTAAGTTTCGTTATTTTTATATATTTTTTGTGCTTGTTTCATTTATTTCACGTTTAGTTTTTTGCTCTGTATTTACTTTGTTTCTGTTTGGTTTTATTTTCAGCGAATCGCTTGTTTTAGTGCGCAGTTTTGGAGTTGTGTGGAAACAATTAAAGACATTTATTTCGATTACATATTTCATTCGAAGATTTGTAGATTTCGTTATGGCATCGTTTGCAACTGATCGAAGAAGGAGAATACATTCCACAGGAACCCTCGACATCCTTCGATACAAGAATTCCAGATCGGGGTACTTGTCGAGAGTTACCACGTTATTTAGGGCAACTGAGGCCCTTCTAGAAGACACGAGGAACGTTGAAGAAGTATCGCAGAAACTGTTGGAGATTAATGAAGCGTTTGGCCGTTTCGAAAAGGCGCATTACGAGTACATAGCAACACTCTCCGGCGACCTCGAGCAATGGGAGAGCGAAGGTCGCTATTTTCGAGAACATTCTCAGAGAAAAGAGCTTTTTGTAGCGAAAATCAACCGATGGATCAACGATGTTAAGTCTCGCACCGAAACTCGCGAAAGTACAGAGATCAGACCTGAAGATTCCTTTAAGTTCGGCCGGCTCGACACGAAGTCGCAGCTCTACGACTGTGTCTATTAAGCAATTAAAAGCGAAGGAAGCTTTAGCTCGCCTTAAAGTGGAGCAATTGTTGGAGAAACAAAAACTTTCCAGAAGAGAAGAGGAAATGAAGATGGAACGTCAAATGTTAGAGGCAAAATATGAACTTGAGCAAGCCACACTTCAAGTAAAGATCCTTGAAGAGGATCATTCTGTGATCGGTGGAGCAGTTCCAAAAACTTCGAAACAATCTGACTTGTCTATTGGTGGATTTATTTCGAAACGCAATGTTGAGTCCAAGATTAAGGATGTCAAGACTGATATTGGGACCAAGGATGAAGTCAAGGATGCCGCACGTTCGCGCCTAAACTCGCTTGCTACGGAGTTTACGTCCGCCACAGTGCAAGATAGTGAACTTTCCCGAACTAATTCCGTGGACAGCGATTTAGCTATTGTTGAAGACGTACTAGATAAATTAGGCACGACAATAAGGCAAGGATTTGCGTTACCAAAACCTGACCTCTCTACATTTGACGGCAATCCGATGGTATATTGGAGTTTCATCCGGTCATTTGAGAATTCTATAGAGCGGAACGCGACAAGTGAAAGCGAGAAGCTCATGTATTTGCTGCAGTATACGAGCGGAGATGCAAGGAAGACGATTGAGTGCTGTGTAGTAATGGACCCAACAAAAGGATGTGATGCTGCCAGGAAGTTGCTTAAGGAGCGTGTTGGGCTACACGGAGCGTTTTGGTACACGATTGCTGCCAAGTTTGTCGAAGAGATTACTGAGGGTCCTCAGTTAAGACCGTCCGATCGCTCGGGCTTTCTGGCGTTTGCTGATCAGCTAAAGAACTGTGAACACACCCTACAGTCCATGGGCTATTTAGATGAGATCAACAGCGCTGACAACCTCCGAAGGATAGTGCAAAGATTACCTTTTCACATTCGTACCAAGTTTGTCGAAATAGCAGACGGTATCCAGCAAGCAGGCAAGAGACCGAACATTAAGGATATTTCAGCGTTTGTTGCAAACAAAGCAAGAGCGGCGAATAATCCATATTCGGAAGCGTTATGGACTTTACACCTGACAGTAAACGTGGAAGCTCCAAACAAAAGTCGAGTCCCAGAACCGGTGATCCATTGCCTCACCGCATCACCACCCTTAACACCCAAGGACCCATATCAAGCAAACAAGGTAACCTGCCTAGTCGTGGTTCAGGAAATGTGAATTCAAACGTGAAGTTCCGCGTTTGTCCAGCTTGCAATGGGAACCACATTCTGACTAAGTGCCAGATCTTTGGAAAGAAGTCCTTTGATGAACGACTTCAAATCACGAGGCAGGCTCAGCTCTGCCACAACTGCTTCCATTATGGTCATATCGCCCGGGGTTGCCTCGACAAAAGTGCATGTCAAGTTGATGGCTGTACGAGAAGGCATCATACCTTGCTCCATCCTCCGTGTCAGCAACAACCAAATAGTAACAGACCAGTGGAAGTAACGTCACTCAAGCTACGAAGATACCACAGGCTTCCCAAGATTCTCGAGCTACACAGGCATCTGATCCTTCACCCACCCAAGGTGGACAGTTAAACAATACTCAAGTGGGAAGTGGTAAAGTTTGCCTCAGAATAGTGCCGGTGAAGGTTCAAGGCCAGAACTCAAGCCGGAAAGTGTTGACGTACGCCCTTCTTGACAACGGTTCGGATGTCTCCCTGTGTGCTAAGGACCTGGCAGCTCAGCTGGGAGTTCAAGGAGAGCAGAAGACGTTCTACTTAACAACGCAAGAGAAGCAAGAGAGTCCTATGTCTGGTCAAGAGATAAGCCTGACGGTCGAAGCCTTGGATGGGTCAGACAAATTAGAGATTCAGAGACTGTGGACTGTTGACCAAGTAAACGCCTCAAGCCACAGCATTCCAACCAATCATGACATTAGAAAATGGCCTCATTTGCAAGACATCGAACTTCTAAGTATCGATGAGTCTAAGGTTGAGCTGATCATAGGCTGTAATGTCCCAGAGGCGTTTTGGGTACTGGAGGAGATGCTTGGCAACAAGGGTGATCCTTACGCTATTCGTTCACCACTGGGATGGACGCTTATAGGCCCCATGGACAGATTGGAAGGCGAGAACAGCCATCACTGTGTTAACGTTACAAGGATAGTGAATGCTGAGAAGGACGACGACCTCATGCAACAGCTAGAAAGATTCTGGAAGACCGACAACGCTGGCCTGATCCCTGATTGCAAGGTGTCCACGTCCATTGAAGACAAGAGAGCTCTGGCAGTGATGGAGAGTTCAGCTAAGTTGGTTGATGGTCATTATCAACTGGCTCTTCCCTGGAGAGAGCGAGTGCCTAATCTCCCCGATAATCGGATCTTGGCGGAACGAAGATTGAAGTTGTTGAAGAAGGGATTCCTTCAAGATGCTGAGCTGTTTGGAAGATACAAGGCAACCATCGGTGACTACATAAGCAAGGGGCATGCTAAAAGAGTTCCAGAAGACGAGCTTGCCGTGGACGTTAAACCGCTCTGGTACCTACCCCATCACCCCATGTTCCATCCTAACAAGCATGAGAAAACAAGAGTAGTCTTCGATTGCGCTGCAAGGTTTAGAGAGGTGTCTTTAAACGACCAACTCCTCAGTGGACCAGATCTAACTAGCAGTATCGTGGGTGTGTTGACAAGAATTTCGTCAAGAGCAAGTCGCGCTCGCAGCAGACGCCATGTTCCATCAAGTGAGAGTGTCACCAGACGATTATGACGCGTTTAGATTTCTCTGGTGGCCAGACAATGATCTAGATCAAGACCCAGTAGACTACCGCATGGAGGTTCACTTATTTGGAGCCACGTCATCGCCAGCTTGCTCCAACTTTGCTCTCAGGAAGACTGCGGAAGACAACATCGATGAGTTTGACGAAGAGGTTGTAGAGACTGTAAAGAGGAACTTTTACGTGGATGATTATCTAAAGTCGGTAGAATCATCCGCCCATGCTGTCAACTTAGCAGGTCAGCTACGTGAGCTTCTCTCCAGAGGTGGTTTTCGTCTTCACAAGTGGCTCAGTAACAGACCAGAAGTTGTGGAGTCGATACCTGAAAGTGAAAGAGCTTCTTCAGTCCTAGACCTCGACTTGGACAAGGGAAGACTTCCTGTTGAGCGACCTTTGGGACTGAAATGGGACATGCAGAAGGACGTGTTTATATTCTGCGCCGATCTGAAGGTCAAGCCCAACACCCGCAGAGGGATATTGTCTTTAACAAGTTCCATCTACGACCCGCTTGGATTCCTAGCACCAATTATCCTTCCCGCTAAGAAATTGCTTCAGGATTTGTGTAAGCAGAAGCTGGATTGGGACGATCCGGTCGGAGCAAACGAAAGTCGAAGATGGGAAAAATGGAAAGAAGAAGTGCCCCAGCTTTCACAGATAGCCGTAAAGAGATGCGTCAAACCTGTCGACCTCCAAAAGTTAAAGTTCGCCGAGTTACACAACTTTGCTGACGCCTCGCAGTTTGCGTTTGGTGCCGTCTCGTATCTAAGACTAGTGGATGCGAAGGATAACGCTTACTGTTCCTTCCTCATGGGGAAGTCCCGTCTAGCGCATATCAAACCTACGACAGTTCCGAGATTGGAACTCTCTGCTGCAGTTCTGGCCGTCCAATTAGACAAGACCCTCATTTCTGAGCTTGAGATACCAGTACGCCAATCTGTATTCTGGTCGGATTCTACTACAGTGCTCCATTATATCAGGAACGAGACTGCCAGATTCCATACGTTTGTGTTCAACCGCCTGACAGTAATTAACGAACACTCTATGCCAGCAGAGGTTTGTCTGTTGAAACGATGATCAGAAGTGGTAGATGGCTGAGTGGTCCTGAGTTCCTGACCAAAGAAGAAGACAGTTGGCCTCGTGACCCGTCTCATAATTTAACTGAACTGCCCACTGATGATCCAGAATTCAAACAAGACGTACAAACGCATAGCCAAGCAATATCATGTCAACCAACAGAAGTCGTGCTCACAAAGTTGTTTCATCATTTTTCCTCCTGGGATAAGTTAAGAAAGGCGTTTGCATGGTTGCTAAGATTCAAAGCCTGGCTTCTTCAAAGGCATCGGAGTCTTTCAGTGATAGTGTTTCCTCCATTTGTCAACCCCCTTGTGGAGTATTGTCTGTGGATGAAGTTCGAGCAGCTGAAAGGAAGATAATCAGGCATTTACAAAAACTTTCCTTCTCGAAAGTCATCGAAGCCCTTCAAAGTGTCGCCAGAAATACAGGATCTTCGCGTCAAGTCAAACCCGAACTAAGGAAGTTGAAGTCGGCCACACCCTTATACAAGCTTAGCCCGATCTTGGACAGTGAAGGGATCCTTCGTGTTGGAGGAAGGCTAGAAAACGCTGCCATTAACTTTGATGCTAAGCATCAGATAATTCTGCCTTATCGCCATCACGTCACGAACTTGATCATTCGAAAGTATCACCAAGAGGCAGGTCACCTTGGTCAGGAATATGTGGTGTCTGCTCTGCGTCAATTATATTGGATTATCAAAGGACGTTCAGCCGTACGTCGAGTTCTAAGTGACTGTTTTCTGTGCAGAAAACTCAGTGCAGCTCGTGGGGAACAGTTAATGGCTGACTTACCCAAAGAAAGGTTGACACCCGAAGAGCCTCCATTCACATCTGTGGGTGTGGATTATTTTGGCCCCCTGTACGTACGACAAGGGCGTTCACACGTGAAGCGTTATGGCTGCGTGTTTATATGTTTGACTACAAGAGCCGTTCATATCGAAATTGCGTGTTTACTGGATACAGATTCCTTTATTAACGCCTTACGTAGGTTCATCAGTCTCAGGGGAAACCCAGCCTCAGTTTTCAGCGACAATGGTAACAACTTTCGCTCCGGGGAACAAGAAATACGTACAGCCATAGAAGTCTTGAACCAAAAAGCCATCTGTGAGTTTCTCCGTCAGAAGAACATCTCCTGGAAATTTAACCCACCACTAGCATCGCACATGGGTGGCGTTTGGGAACGCGTAATCAGATCAATTCGCAAGATTTTGTTGGCGTTGCTAGGGCAACAACTGGTGAATGAGGATATGTTACGTACCGTGATGGCTGAACTGCAAGGAATCCTTAACAGCAGACCTTGAACGCCAGTCAGCGGTGATCCAAGGGATTTGGAGCCTTTAACACCAAACCATTTGTTGCTCCTACAAGGAAACCCTAACTTGCCTCCTGGAGTCTTCACGAAGGAAGATTCTTACAGCAAACGTCCTTGGCGACAGGTGCAATATATTTCAGATATATTCTGGAAACGCTGGCTAAAGGAGTACCTTCCAACTCTTCAACTAAGGCAGAAATGGTATAATCCTCGCCGAAGCTGCTTTGCAGTAAATGATTTAGTTCTTGTCATGGATGAAGGCGCTCTTCGGGGAAAGTGGCCTTTGGCCAGAATTACTGAAGTTCATCGCAGTAGGGATGGATATGTCCGATCTGTAAAGGTTCGCACAAGATCCTCGACGCTCGTTAGACCGATCACAAAACTGTGCTTCCTTGAGCATGATGATTAGCAAATTAATGACGAACTGAACTCGTTGAATGAATTTATAGTCACGGAACTTAATTGTATTGACCTTAATTGTTTGGATCGAATCTTAGTTGCGTGTTTGTCAGTTCAGTTTCTTAAGGACATGCTCGTGTCTATAGGTTTATCAGTTAATGAACAATCAAATTTAATTGGTTCATTGGGGCCGGTATGTAGCCACGAGGCCTCACTAATTTATTGATTTATTTTTTTTGTTTCTCGTCAAGTCTTTGTTTTTTCGTTTTTATTTTTCTTTCCGTGCATGTTTTTCATGGTAATTAGTTTCGTCGGTTATTGTGGGATTACGTAACCTGTCATATTTTCGTGTTCATTCTTTTCTTTATTTCTATTGTTCTGTATAGTGTCTTTAGTAGTTTAATATTAAGTTTTCGCTGTCAGTGTTCGTTGTCGTCGTCGTGAATGCCACACAAATCTTGTAAGTTTCGTTATTTTTATATATTTTTTGTGCTTGTTTCATTTATTTCACGTTTAGTTTTTTGCTCTGTATTTAGTTTGTTTCTGTTTAGTTTTATTTTCAGCGAATCGCTTGTTTTAGTGCGCATTTTTGGAGTTGTGTGGAAACAATTAAAGACATTTATTTCGATTACACTATGGAAAACGTTTTTTATAAAGAAATGAGAATCTATTTTATATTTCGTGATCAAGTGTCTTATTCTTAACATGTTCATCGAATTAGGCGGTCAACCAATCACAGCGCCTGAAAGAATAAAACAGCTTCACCGACCGTTCACACCAAAATCCACGAACTGACGCGACGAAGCATTTTAAAGTCCGTTTAAAGCTGTAAAAGTCATAAGAGAGGAAAGGGAAAAGGCAAACGGTTAACGGAAGAAAATGTTCAAGGATTTAAAGTTGCTTTTACGAGGAAATTTAGCAAACTTTGGCCGGAGTCATTCATCGCGAAAGCAAAGGACTGCACGGAAAGTTTGCAAGTTTACAAGCCTCACGGACTGCCAAAGTTATTTAGAATAAAGGTAAGTTTCAGAAATTCTGTTTCGGAAATTTTATTTCGAATTTATTTGTTACCTAATTTTTCGTTTTCGCCGAATGAGAGACTTTACAGAAAGCAATGAAATTGCAAAAAACTAGAATTAATTCAAGCTCCTACAACAAGGACACAGCGTGATTTTCTGCTTTCATCACGATCAATTTGAGGTGGTTTTTTTTTCTTTCAAATAAGGTTTTCGAGCAAATTTTGAATGAAAAGATATTGATGTCATTAATTTTATTTCAGCGCGGTGAAAGCGTAACTGTTTATTGTGTTCCTTCTCATATGATTGTTTTCATCTGCGTTTTGTTTTGTTTTATTTTTCTCTAGGTATGCGTTTAGTTCTTTCACTCCAACTGCGATGAGCAGCAAAATTCGTTGTAGCGAGCCACCCTCCGTAAATATTCATTATGATCATTTATGGGAATCATATCCTCTGTTTTTATCAACAGATAGACCAAATTAAGACATTAAACTAACGCTAATTATTCGTCCTTACGGGTCGAGTGTTATGCTGCCTTAGTGCTGCCATAGGTTTTTTACCTTCTTGACCAATCATGTTCGTGCTACATGTTCGTGTGTATACTAAGGAAAATACAAGTGACTCGTGGTATATTCCATAGTATACCACTCGCAAACGTTGCATAAATAGTATATAACACCCTTGTACGAAAATTTAAGTTGGCTCTGAAACTTCCTTGTAGATTTTTTTCAAACCGTTTGTAAAGAATATATCTAACAGGCATATCATTATCCAATGATAAAAAATAAGGGCGTTTTTGACAGGTTATGCTGTTGCTGTAGTAACCTTTTATCTCAAGAAAACGTCCGCAATTTGTTCACAATAATGGCCATTTGTTTAATACCATTTTTGTAGCATTAAGCGATTACATACTGGTAGCAGCAACCCAGCCATAATGAGTATATTAATATATATTAACTTATTTTACCATTGTTATTCAAACTTTATGTCTAGTCAAAACTAAAATAACGAGTGTCTATCTACAGTAAATCAGCGAGTACAGGAAAACCGCATTCCACCAACACATCGTAAAGTTTACCCACAGTTAACTGACAACATCTCAGTGCTATTTCAAATGGGTTAGGAAAACGTTTGTCAAAACAACGAATATGTGCTTGACTTAAGCCCAGTCTCTCCGCGACGATTTCCCACTCATCTCCCCCTGTGAAACAAATCATAGCATTTATGTTTAATAGGTGAGATAACGCTACCGTTAATAGCAGTGTCATTTATAACAGTACAAACCGCTAAATGGAATAAATTTTTTGAGTGACAATAAAAGAAAACATAAGGAATAGTTTCACTTAAATAATTTTGTCCCAACAGAACCCCATCAGGTAAAGCTAATCATCCAATTAAAAATCCACTAAAAGGGGAACTCACAGATGTAACTAGGTACACTAAAAGAACAATTCCTTCATGTAAAATGGTGACGTTAATTCTTTAAAAGAGAAACTGGACTCTACTACGAACATTTAAATTGTTTTCGTTAATTTCGTCCTGTAATAAAGTCATGAGCTAAAGGTCTATATCTAGAATTTTGGGCGCGTGCTATGTCTTTCGCGAGTAAGATATTTTTAAAACAAACCTTGTGCGCGAGGATATAACGTAGTTTATTGCGACGCTTCAAAGGCCAGTCAAAACGAAAGGAACTAATTAGGCAAATAAACCAGGTCTAACCGAACGGGAAAGCGCTTCGAATTCGATAAGTGAGCGAGCCAATCAAAAGCCGCGAACGACAAACGTTTCAACGCGATTGGCTACTCAGGTTCGCGGAAAAGCCGTTCTTATAGCCTTCTTGCGAAAGACATAATTATCTCAAGGCCCATTACCAGAGATTAGACTGTTAGCTTATGAACATCAGGTTGTTGCTACTCCAGAAGCATGGTGCATGGTTAGACTTACCACACAAATGCACTGCTAAATCACTTCTCTGCTTTTGAGGGATATATACCACACCCATATTTTCTTCCAGTAGAGGACCTGTTCAACGAAATGTGTAAATTGTATTTCAAATACTTTAAATAGCAAGATCATTGAGGAAAAGAGCATCGTCGAAATAAGATCATGGGCGAAAGAAGAAGTCAGTCATACTTTGAAATTCAGATAACAAGCCTCCACCATAGCTCCTACCAATCCCCCCCCCCCCCCGTCCGAAAATAAGCATACCACCATCTTACTCCTCTCAGAGAAAATACCCAATGAAATACCATGGACTGAAATTAGTTTTACCTCTTAAGGAAAGATAAGGTGTTTTTCTGTTATTTTTTAGACGTTGTTCTGTATGGCACCACAGTGTAATATCTGCCTGCAGTCTGCCCGACACTTATGCGTGTTGCACTTGGAATTTGTTTGACTCGTCCCACTCGAGTATCAATCATGAAAATGCGACCTACGCTTTCAAGACGAACAATTTACCAAGAAAAATAATACAAACCGTAATCGTGAAAAAACATTTAAAATAAACGTCAAATGGTTGCCAGAAATGGAAAAAGCGTTATAAAAATGACAACGTTGGTCATTTTGAGGTCACTGGAGTGGCTTGTATTAAGTTAGAGAATTTTGAGGATTTAATGGACAAAATGTGCTTTGTGGAAAGTCATAAAGCACCTTTTTCATAATAATAACTAGTACTAACTGTTTATTAATCGCCATTGCAGTTAAAAACTGAATTACAGGGATAAAATACATTACTATTACTAATACTATTATTATGTACTCTACTAAATTTAATTATTAAATTATTAACATTTACACACAAATTAGCCGAAACACTTCGTGCGACACATGTTCCTGTTGGTACAGTAAGGCCCGGTTCAGACGCCGATCTTTTCATGAGCCGATCCTAATTCCTTGAATTAAGTACATGAAAAGATCGGCGTCTGAATCAAATTAGAACGGCTATTTCAATTTGGAACGGCTCACCCGTTCTTCCCGCCTGGATTGGCCGAGAATTTCGCCTGTGGAACGCCTTTCGAACGGCTTTGATTCAGACGCCGTACTTTTCATGTGCCGATCCTAATTCATAAATTATTATAATGTATTTTGCCTGGTTTTATTGGAACTGTATTAGGAACGGCCAAAAAGTACGGCGTCTGAATCAAGAGGCGTACTTTTGTCAATTTGGGTCGGTCCAAATTCGAATTGAGTTCGGCTCATGAAAAGTACGGCGTCTGAACCGGGCCTAACATACTTTGGTATTACTTATTGTCATTGGCCTGGGGTTATGGCTGTGGGTGTGTGGTTTGGGTGGTTACTATTGTGTAACTTTTGGGTGTATGTAGCGCATAACTGATTCCTCCTCGTTGCGAGGCTGCCTTGTGTGCTGGTCAAAACT
This sequence comes from Meandrina meandrites, assembly GCA_963693305.1. Lineage (NCBI taxonomy): Eukaryota > Metazoa > Cnidaria > Anthozoa > Scleractinia > Meandrinidae > Meandrina > Meandrina meandrites. Next base: position 15,577,493 of record OY855915.1, read on the forward strand.
AAGGGCGTCCGCATAGCCGTGGGATGGATATATTCTAAGCAGGGCCCTTTTCGGAACTGATTCAAGCTTGTCAGAAAAGGAAGACAGGATTATCCTGCCACAACTGTACGCCGTACTCTAAAATAGGCCTTATAGTAGTTAAGTATACTTAAGGCGGGGGTAAACCTGAAGCCCGTTTTTTCACTAATAAACTTGCTTTAATGCCAATATCTCATCTACGTTTCAAGTAATCCAGAAACTCTATGCTCATTTCACAAAGCTATGTTTAGCGGGGTTTTGTAAATTTTTGGGAATGTTTGGAGAAATAAGAAATATTAAAGATTTAATGTGATTTTAAAATTAGACTTTGAAGTTAAAAATTAGTAGATGGACACCCAAACAGTCCCTTGACAACCAGGGGTGCTCTTGCGTGGGGGTCAACTGTCTGTTACTGTTTCCTTAAACCTCTTAAAACTTCACTCAAAATCGGGTGTACCCCCACCTTAACTACTAACTACTATTAACTACTATTAGGCTACTAGCTACTCCAGCTTTTCTTAATAATATTCGCAACGAGAATAGAGGCGCTAAGAGGCCGTCTTAAAGATATAGTCAATATGGCAGTTCCATTTTAGGTCGTTACTTACATGCACTCCGAGGAGTTTATAAGTGGTGACACGTTCTACAACACACAATCTTATGTTCTGTTGTTTTGCAAAGTGAATGTGAACTTCAATCAACCATACGGCTGGACGAGGTGAAGTTCAATAACGCTAATGACAGGGTCACCGCAAATCTTGTATCGATCTGTCAAGCTACCACGTAAATTCTAGTATATGGCCTTGGAACAATGTTTTTTCCTTAATTGTCTTCTTCCAACGTGGTCGCCCTGTTAAAAGATAAGCAAACAGGGCCTTTTTGTGGATACCAGCACCATATTACCATAAAGTTGTAATGTATAACCATAGAAAATTTGGGAGCCAATAAGATCACGAATAATGCAACCGATTCACTGTAACGTTGTGATCAATCAATTCAATTTCGATGGACCTCGAGTTGGTTAATCGACAGTCGTCCTTTCCTCGAGTTCGGACCGATCTCAACGACCGTCAATGGCTATGTTGTTTTCCCTTCTGAACACGGAAAATATTGACCTCTCCGTGGCTTAAGATGAAAAGAAGAAACACCAACAATTTCCAGGTAGCTCCAAAATGGAAGACTGTGAGGGTGCTAAAACTTTGCTGGTGAAGGATTTATGACGGCAACGTGTCCATGTGTCTTGGTGCTTTGGTGTTTACGAATGTACTTTGTATGCAAATTGACACTCTTGTTTGACGGACTTATGCAGCTTTCCAAGACTTCAGTATTGCTAGCAATTTGAATGGAATTTTGGGAAGGATCGGTAAGCTATCAAATGAAAAATTTGATTGCAAAAGCCGTCTGCTAAAATCAAAACTTGCTTTCGCGTGAATACCATAATTTAAGTTACATGCAAATTTCAGCACGCTTGCATGCAGAATTCCATTTTGTTTTGTCGCTTTTCGAAACATAATTTTACGATGTAAACGAAATTTAATCAGAAACAAAGTTTCTTTCGATTTACGAAGTCTTCGTGTTTTGTGAGCTTCTAAAATGACGCCCAGAGGTGAAGACAATTTTATCACTGTTTTCAAGTTTGGTTTGAGATTATTTTATCTACCATATTATTTTATCTTCCGTTTTATTTTTCGACGTAGATCGATATTGACGCATGCGCGACCCCTTGGCCAGAGTTCAAATCACGCAACGTTTGATGTCTTTTAGAGGAAAAGAATGAAATGATCCTCGCAGTGATATAGCAATTTAAAATTACTATTTAAGCCTGAAAATCAATTGAAGGCTACAGCGGGATTCGAAACCATAAAATGATTGACCTATTTAAAATTTTACGAATAGTCCGTTGTTTGCTTTGTGCGAAATCTTTTTTGGCGCTGGGGTCGCAGCGAGTACAAATCCTAGAATTTACTTAATGTTCATGTACGCAAGCGCTGAATTGAATACCATCACGTCGTGACAGATGTCAGCGGACTGTTCCGGTCAGCAAACGTGAAGTGAAGTGTTTATTTTATTATTATCGGAAATGAGTCACTGTTGCATTTTAGTTTTTTGAAGTGTTCCGCGACAAAGAAGGTTTTCAATCATTTTCACCCACTTGTGTGGGGTCGCATCTACTTTGTCCGCTACTGATAATTAAAGATACGATTATGTTGTGGTCGTAAATTTGTGATATGTTGTACAATAAGCAGCGTTGAACAGCATATTCAACATTCAACGTAATTCAAATGCACATTGGTGGAATGTAGCAGATGGATTTTTCACATCTCCCTAAAAACAATGGTCTACACACTACATTTTAATAAAAATAGAACATAGAAAACGGCCACAAATGTCGTTGTTTTCCGATTGACGGGTAGTCAAGGTGCTTTCTTGTTTTTTTAAAGGTATGTTCTGGTGAAGATGAAAGTGGTTTTTTTCCATTTTGACTTTGTTTCTTCTCTTTAATGCGCATGACGTTTTACCCAGGTTTGTCTCATCTACCGCTTTGTCAGCGATTGATTAGAGATTGGTTTATTCTTTTCTGTGTAACAGCACATTATATTAGTTAAGTAAACCATAAGAATTGCTTGTTGTTTAATTTTGGTTTTGCATTCTTAGAATTGCTTGTAAAATATAACACCTTAATGTGTGACCTGGTGTAATGTTGTATAACGTATCTACCTTCAAGGCAAGTAGAAAATTGTGTCGCGTTTTCGGTTACGTAATTTTAGTGCAATTTACAAGGAAAAGGTGTTTATTAATTGTACTTTTATTTTGTTTGCAGACGTATATACCAAGAGCCATCCTAACAGGAAAATACAACGGAAGATAACAGCAGTTACGAAACTTAATCTGCCTCTTCCACAGGTTTTCCAAGGCCACCGAACGAAACAGAGTTCCCTTCGCACCGCGCTTTCCTTAATAATTAATTATCAAAGGCCTCTTTAATTTGAGGTGAGGACTATTTTGCATAATGAAGTACATGCATCAGTATAAGCAGAAAAGATGAAAATATTTTGGTTTTGTTCCAAAAATAAATTTCTTTGATGCAGAACGCTCTAGACACATATACGCTTTGCGGACCTGTGTGTTAAGTTAGCTCAATGCGTTAGGTTGGAAGGCATGGAGGGCGAGAGTTCAACACACGGGCGGGCACGAAAGATCTTTTTTTTGGTATTTTTTCTCCGACGTGTTTTTTTCCTAAGAAGCTAATAAGGGCTTCCCATTTATAATAATTTAGGCTTAGCGCACGCTATTGCCTGTCACCACCGTTACAAAAAAATGTAACGCTAGAAAAACCCTAAAGTTATGAAATCTAGTGATACAATGCAAACTTTTAAAACAACAATTAAAACTACAAAAAAATCGGGCGTGACAGGCCATAGCGTGCGCTTAACCTTAATTATTTTGCTCAATATTCACGCATTGCATGCATCATGTTATCAAAACCCACGCTTGCCAAGAGACCGCGTTCATTTCGTAACAAGGACAACAAACGCTTTCTAGGTTGTTTTTAAACAATTCAAAGAGGAAGATGCTTGCACCACATGCTCTTGACATAGTTAACAATTATTCACCGAAGTGGAGGTGAATAGTGGGGAATATTTACCGCGCCGCGAAAACAACAAAATCTACGACCCAAGGAAGGAAGGATCGACCGAAAGATCGACCGAGCGAGTGAATTCGCGCTCGCTCACTTAACTCCTATTTTGCACTCTGCAAAATAATCGTAAAAATATCCCCAGATAGACGATCGCGAGCGAATGGGGACGAGGCAGAAACTTAATGAAAATTCACGAAATGTTCCTGATTATTACTATTTATATTACTGTTTATATTTCCAAAAGGTCTTGATGACAGCAGACACGTAACGATTTAAGAAAAACGACTAATTTTTTAAATTTACAAGACATGTTTCGACAGAGCTTCTGTCATCTTCAGTTGAATGGTTTACAAAGCATGGAAAGTTGAATTTTGCTAAAAAGAAGTCATTATAAACGTGGATCGCGCGAAAAGTCTTTTCTTCCCAGAATTATCCTCGTTCATTTAGAACTCAACTAATCGTAAAAATAAAAAAAAAGATTTAATAATATTGTTTATTTCATTTATATAAACAGTATTTTAAGAAAAACGACTAATTTTTTAAATTTACAAGACATGTTTCGACAGAGCTTCTGTCATCTTCAGTTGAATGGTTTACAAAGCATGGAAAGTTGAATAATAAGTAGAAGAAAACGCTAATTAAGACAAATAGTAACAACAGAACGTGAAAATGCGTGAATTAAAAGGATAATTTTAGATTAACATGGTGTAATTGTTGATTGAGGCAAGGTTGTTCTTTTTGAATATGGATAGCCTCCTTTATCTTGAGTTGAAAGCTGGTAGTTGCGTGATCTAAAATATGAAAACAGTCTATTGTACATAAGGCGCGACAACGTTCCGAATTTTGGAGATGTTTGAAGATATGACAGGCCTTATCTACGGCTAAGTGCTCACGTACGCGTGTGAAAAAATGTCGGGTGGTTTCGCCGACATAACAGGCATTACAGCCCGCACAGGTAAACTTGTAAACCACACGCGAATGAAGCCCGCCGGGGATAGGGTCTTTCACACCAAAAAAGTTGCCGATCTTAAAGGAAGAAAAAACTAATTTGATGTCTAAGTCATTACAATAGCGCTTGATTAAGTGTCGAATCTTTTTTTGAGTGACAAGAGAAAAATGGCCTATGTACGGCAGCTTAAAGTAAAATGTGGGCGAAGTGGTAGGGAGGGAGACTCGGGGACAATGATTGCTATGGGTCCCAGTAATGTAACGGTTAACCACTTTTTCAATTAAATGGGCAGGGAAAAGGTTCTTTTTGAGAATTTCAGTAAGTTTGGTTATGTCCTCGTGTAACCCCAACCAGGTGTTATTGATTTTGTAGGCCCTGTCAACAAGAGTCCTAATGAGACCTACTTTGTATGAGTACGAGGTAAAGCTAAAATAATTAGTTAATAACCCAGTAAAGGTTTTCTTGCGGTAAACTCTAGTTAGAAGAGAATTAGTATCACTATTATCAATAAGAACATCCAGAAAGGGTTAAATCGTTACGTGTCTGCTGTCTGTCTTAAATCGTTACGTGTCTGCTGTCATCAAGACCTTTTGGAAATATCATTAACGACATAGCAGAAAAGTATGATCACATCAACATTGCTGATCTACGAAAACTTGAGAATATCTCGATCAAGTCTCGCAAAGCTGAGTTGGATTCAAACTTCCTACGCAACTGTCAGTCCTTCAATGTTTTTCCTAAGTTTCTCAGCTTCAATTTTCCTAACACTATTGCCATCCGAAAGCAGCTTTTGAGAAGTGCCATCGCTAAACGTTCAAGAGAACATCGTAAACTGATCCACAAAAGAGACCAGCTAAGTAATCGTGTTCAAAGTATCCTGAACAGTGTAGATTTCTACATTCTCAAACGCACATTACATCACAATGTTGCGAAAGCAACCGCTCAATTTATCAAGACACACCAGAAGAAACTCAGAAATCTCACACGCAACACGTCTCTTCCTTTTAGCTGCAATGAGACTGTCACTAACATTTCCTCTCACAGTGTCACGTCAGAACAACTCGACATTCTCAAATTTGGGTTAACACATTCAATCCGTCCACCAAAAATAAACGAGTCAGATGTCTTCACGTGCTTTGAGCTTATCAATCACACCATGGCAAAGAACTTGAGGGACACCAAGCAAGCAGGAAAACTTGTTGCAGGCCTTTCTCATTTAGCCCATTCTTTTGTCTCTTCATACCATCCAATGACTGCCGACCTCAAGAAACTCAGAGTTCTTAAGGAGCTAAAGAAGAACAAAAACATTGTCATTTTAAAACCAGACAAAGGGAATGGTGTGGTCGTCTTGGACCAAACAGATTACGACCAAGGTATCCTTAAAATTATCAATGACACTTCCAAATTCCGGCCCTTTAAGGAAGATCCAACTTTACTGAGGGAAGGTAGACTACAGCGACTTCTCCGAAAATTGAAGAAAGATGGTCACCTTGCCAACGAAGTGTATGAGAACATCTATCCCAAAGTCTCTCAGCCAGCAAGAATTTATGGCCTCCCCAAAATGCACAAGGATCGTGGACCTAACTCAACTCCGCCATTTCGACTTATCGTGTCTTCTATTGGAACTTACAATTATAACCTGGCCAAATACCTATGCAACCTTTTGGCGCCGCACATCCCAACTGAACACTGTGCTACGGACACTTTTACTTTTGTACAGGACATTCAATCTTTATCTATGTATGGTAAATTTATGGTTTCTTTTGATGTAGAAAGTCTCTTTACTAACATACCTCTTGAGGAATGTATTGACCTGGCGGTCAACTGCATTTCCGAGGGCAATCCCGACCTTAAGTTAAGTAAACCTGAACTTAGAAGCCTTTTCACTGTAGCCACCGCCCAGACCCATTTCTTATTTAACGGTTCTTTCTATGACCAAATTGACGGCGTGGCCATGGGGTCTCCCCTTGCTCCCGTATTAGCCAATCTTTTTATGGGGCATCATGAAAAACTGTGGTTGGAAAATTTTCGCAGATATGTTGATGACACTTTTTGTTTATTTCACTCGGAGCACGATGCTGTTATATTTTTTGACTACATTAACTCTAGGCACCCCAACATAAGGTTTACTATGGAAAAAGAACTTAATCGCAAATTACCCTTTCTGGATGTTCTTATTGATAATAGTGATACTAATTCTCTTCTAACTAGAGTTTACCGCAAGAAAACCTTTACTGGGTTATTAACTAATTATTTTAGCTTTACCTCGTACTCATACAAAGTAGGTCTCATTAGGACTCTTGTTGACTGGGCCTACAAAATCAATAACACCTGGTTGGGGTTACACGAGGACATAACCAAACTTACTGAAATTCTCAAAAAGAACCTTTTCCCTGCCCATTTAATTGAAAAAGTGGTTAACCGTTACATAACTGGGACCCATAGCAATCATTGTCCCCGAGTCTCCCTCCCTACCACTTCGCCCACATTTTACTTTAAGCTGCCGTACATAGGCCATTTTTCTCTTGTCACTCAAAAAAAGATTCGACACTTAATCAAGCGCTATTGTAATGACTTAGACATCAAATTAGTTTTTTCTTCCTTTAAGATCGGCAACTTTTTTGGTGTGAAAGACCCTATCCCCGGCGGGCTTCATTTGCGTGTGGTTTACAAGTTTACCTGTGCGGGCTGTAATGCCTGTTATGTCGGCGAAACCACCCGACATTTTTTCACACGCGTACGTGAGCACTTAGCCGTAGATAAGGCCTGTCATATCTTCAAACATCTCCAAAATTCGGAACGTTGTCGCGCCTTATGTACAATAGACTGTTTTCATATTTTAGATCACGCAACTACCAGCTTTCAACTCAAGATAAAGGAGGCTATCCATATTCAAAAAGAACAACCTTGCCTCAATCAACAATTACACCATGTTAATCTAAAATTATCCTTTTAATTCACGCATTTTCACGTTCTGTTGTTACTATTTGTCTTAATTAGCGTTTTCTTCTACTTATTATTCAACTTTCCATGCTTTGTAAACCATTCAACTGAAGATGACAGAAGCTCTGTCGAAACATGTCTTGTAAATTTAAAAAATTAGTCGTTTTTCTTAAAATACTGTTTATATAAATGAAATAAACAATATTATTAAATCTTTTTTTTTTATTTTTACGATTAGTTGAGTTCTAAATGAACGAGGATAATTCTGGGAAGAAAAGACTTTTCGCGCGATCCACGTTTATAATGACTTCTTTTTAGCAAAAGAAAAGAGTTAATGTTTAACCAACCGGTTGTAAGCTTATAAGCTTCTCGTTTCAATTTATTTAGCAAAGCAAGCAGCCTGCTCCAATTTTATCAGACCAAAAAATCAATTGCTGACTACAATCTTATTTAATTTTCCATTTTTTTCAAAGCTATTTTTTGTTTATGAACACAAATGTCACTGGATTTTTTTCATCAAAAGATGTCGATTTCACGTTGCGTTTCCCAGGGATTATAAAAAAGCATGCAGCTGGAAGTGGCTTCACACTTGAAAACGAGGATTCACATTATTTTGCACTGTAAAACAGTTATTCCAATTACATACATGGCAATTTCTTTTACAAGTGCGTGGCGTGCTCGAGCTCCGTTCGACCGTTGCTTCGTTAACAACATCCTTGCTTCCTGATTGGATTACGATCACCGCACCAAGCCCGCAATGAGGCGGGCTATTATTTAAGCACAACTACACCGAACGATTATCGATCCCGAACCATTCCCTTGGGATTGCTAACAGCTTTTTTCTACTACATAGAGTCTAATGCGCATGCGCATTAGACTCAAAAACGATAATAACAGCTGAAGAATGTTATACTGCACGCGTACGACTATTCATCAAGGAGATGAACTAAAAACAGAAAACATTACCACGTACACCTACCTGTGGTCCCCGCGGGTGTAATTGTCCTTAAGTATTCAACCACATCCACCCTGTTTGAACACTTTGCATTTCTCGCTAGACAACGGATCCATTTCGTGGTCTCAGGCTCTGGTTGTTCTAGTGACGTGTGTTCCATCTTCAGATTCTGTAGTAGTTTAACCACAACTTCTTTGGGATGGCAAGATTGGGATTGAAGAGATACAAGAACGTCGCAAGGTAAGGCAAGGGAGTTTTCAAAATGCCCTTTGATTTAAATATAAAAGAAAACAAGTAAATGATTTTGTGATGAAGACGACAGAAAAATGTAACGCAGGGTAACTCTGATCTGGACACTACAAGAAATGTTTTTAAATAATGAGTGCCTTTAGAACATGAGAATTGAAAGAGCTAAAATACAATGCTAAACGCGAAACAAGAAATATGATAGAAACTTGCCTTGTGTAAAAGGAACGAGCTCCCTGCCGCTCTCGCTGCCTGCTTGTTGGGGATAAACAGTTCCTATCGGGTTAACAACAAGTGACAATGGCTGAACGTTGCTGGGTAAGGCACGGGACACATCCAGGTTCCCATCTATTAAAGCACAGAAGAACATTCAAACGATTCCTGGAACCGGCGTCATAATTATGTGGGTTGAGTTTGTTGTTGGTTTTCGTCCTTGCTGCGTGGTTTTTTCTCCGGGTTCTCTGGTTTTCCTCCCTCCACAAAAACCAACACTTCTACATAGCAACACGATCAGGGAACAGTGGATGAAGAGCCACTTTATGGAAATGCCACCACAAATTACCACTATGTTTTTAAATAATTAGGCCCAGTTCAGACGTCGTGCTTCTGGCGTGCCGAACTAAATTCAGGAATTAAGTTCGACAAAAGCACGGCAGAAGTATGGCGTCTGAATCAAACTTGAGATTAAGTTCGGCAAAGCAATTAACTTCGACAAGCTCTGCCGTGCTACACGACTCTGGCACGACAGTGATTCAAACGTCGCGCCTCTGCCGTGCCAAACAAAATTCATAAATTATATTGAATGTCTTTTGACGGGGGTAGTTACGGCGCCATTTTTGTTTGATCAACGCTGACTAATTGTTACGTGACTTCAGTAAGTCCTGAATTTGGCACGACGTCTGGATCAGAGTCGTGTTTGTGCCGTGCTACAGTCGAACCTATTACAATTAAGTTCGGCACGGCAGAAGCACGACGTCTGAGCTGGGCCTAAGTAACATTAAAACATGACAACTGAAAGAGCTAAAATAAAATGCTAAATGCGAAACAAGTAATATGATAGAGAACTTGCCTTGTGTAAAAAAAGGGAGCCCCCTGCCGCTCTCATTGCCTGCATGTTGTTGGGGAAAACCAGTTACTATTGGATTAACAACAACTGACTGTGGCTGAAGTGATCCTAGAACGTTGCTAGGTGATGCAAGGGACTTCTTCAGGTTCCCATCTAGTTAAACACAAAAGAACATTCAACACTCTGGCGATGGTAGAAGAAAACGTTTAGCGTTTAGGAAAAAACTGAGCTGGTGGCCGTTCAAAGAAGTTAAAGCTCAAGCGTTTTTAAAGACGGATGGGTATTATAAACCAAATTGAAAAAAGACACACAATGAATGAAGCTGACCTTCCACACAAGATTGAAATCTCCTATCGTGTTCCCTAGACACTTGCTGCTGTTGATAAATGCAAAGAGAATGTTTTTTATTATTATTCTCTCTTTTATCTATTATCTACCGAAGAGGTTCATAACAAATTTAGTTCATGTTTAACTTCACAAAAAGTTTTATCTCAGCATGTAAGTTATTATAAAACCATAACACCGAAGTCCTGTTTAGGTATTAACCCTTTTAAACTAAAATTAAAGTGTTTTGACAAGTTGTACTGCTACTATTTAAAAGTACTTTGTTATTATTGTGGTTATAAAGTTGTGATGCCACTAGAAAAAACCTTATTAGGGCAATGTAATCAATTTTACGAAAGCAACGGCTTCAAGCCGTCAAGTGTGACATAGTTGATTTATTCCCGAGAGTGACAGTCTCTGCTTTGCGCAATCTTATGAGCAGTTGCTAAGCCACAAATACTATTTCCTTTAATTCTGTGTACGTACGAATCACTCCTTAGAATATTTCATTTTATGTGCAACATGAAAAACCATGCTCACCTCTACATGCCCAAATGGAAGCCAAGGAGCAAAGTCTTTGACCAAGACGCGGTTGTCTTGTGCAGTAGCGGACCTGTCGCACAGGACTGGTTTAGCACTGCTTAGTTTAGATTCTGGAAAGAAGTGAAGACATTCTTCTTGCCTGCAGCTTTCTACATTGTGACTTCGGCAGTAGTCGACCACACGTCCTTGACAACAAACTGGGCACAAGAAACTAATTTCACATCCAATGTTCTTTAGCCAAAAGAACTTGTTCCGCATGCTAGTAATTATGGAAGCCAGTTGATCACGAACAGTACGAGCCGAGTTCATCACATCTGATGTGTCAAGAGCTCCATTGCCACTTAGAACAAGAATCTCGACCGATAAAGAGTGACAGAGAAGGACCACAGAGCGACCTTCTTCTGGAAGGATGTAAAATCTAGCAAAATTGCTGTAAAATTGTGGGACTGCTTGCTGCGGGAATTTGGTAATGCACCATTGAAAGAACTCTAGCACAAGTCGGGGATACAAGCCCAGTGGAACCTGGCCTGTTTCAAATTTAAGAAAAACAGATGGAATTTTTGCAGATGCAACCAGATTATTGATCGCTTTTGGAGGATGTGACTTCAGCATTGATGGCACCAGATACTGCTTGCTGCATGAAACACCTAAGGGCCAAGGACACAGCAAGCTAAATTTCTCCATAATTGCAATAAGACTTTCAAATGGTGCTGTCTGGCAAATCAAAGGATTCCAAACATGTTCTAAAAGCTCTTTCTCCAGGATTCCTTCTCTCTCAAGTCTACACCATTGATCAACAAATTTCGTCTCTTTCCAGTCATAGGGCCTGATGGTAATCACCTTCTTGAATACGTCAATCAACCATTGAGGATCCAAGACCACCACATCATTCAGGTCTGGTGTGTCATCAAAATGGATCAAAATTCGAAGATCATGCAAGAAGTTCAACAATGTCACAATCTCGATATCTTTGTCAATACTGCATACTTTGGATGCAATGTGTTTCGCCTTCTCAAGGCAGATCCATTTGCATCCGTTTCCTTTCATGACCTGAAGAGCCTTTTCGTACTTTAACCACTTGATTGGAATAGATTCGTTTAAGTATGGTAATTCGTTAGCAGCGACAAGTACATCCTTCCGCAAACGCATGACTTCTTGGCACTCAGAGTCACTGCCTGACTTAGTGTTATCCACACAAAAGACATCAAACAACTGTGAACTGTATGGCTTGCCCTTTAGGGAACCGTATATTTTCCTGGCTATTTTACAAGGATCGTGACCATCATGAGGTTTGTCAGCATGGGTACACACTAAGAAAACAGCAGGAAGTTTCTTTGGTAATAACTCAGATTTATGCTCTCCATCTTCGCGTTGACTAGAAAGGGACGCCACAGACGTCATCCAAAAATCCAGATAATCAAAGTTGGTTTTCAGATTAAAATTATCTTGAATTTCCTCGAATATGCCTTGTTTCACGAGCGGCTTGGCTCTGTCATTTGGATTCTGACTGAGGTCATAAACCAAAAAGTAGATTGCTCTTGCTGTAAGAAAAAGAGGATGTGTCGCATAGTAAACCGACTGCCCAGCAAAGTCCCACAGAATTGAGAAAATAAATCTTCTATCTTCAACGCAACCATCTTGTAGTAACTGTTCAGTGATAATAGCAATCTCGTTGAATTCAGAAAATTGGGTCGAGATAAGACTATCGTCTTCCTTGCTGAATCCTGTTGGGTCAGGTATATTGATTGCTGGTGTTTCAGGTTCATGTGAGATGTCGTTGTGTGTGAGGTCTCCAGATGCCTCAATTTGTTCTGTATCTCCTGGTGACTCACTAAGTTGTGCTTCCATAAACATATCAGTGATTTCAGAATCAAAGCTCCTTGCACTAACAACAGCTCCTCTTTTATGCTTAGTAACGCTTTCTTCTTCTTTCAATCTTTCCGCGACCAGCCGTGCTATATTATGCTCAAATGAAGTGGCTGCTGCATCAGACTTCGCTTCTTCATCCTTCTGCCCCGTCGTCCAAATCTCGGTGGTTACTTTAAAGTCATATTGGTCAACATCAATTCCTGCAGTGCTATCTTCCTTTGGGTTAAAACGTATCCCTTTCAAGGACTTCTTTAAGCTGGTTTTTCCGGACCGGGCTTGCCCAATCAACATCAATGGCACCCTCTTGACACACGTTTTACCTTCAGCCAGGGCATCGTTGTAGGCTTCCAAAGCTAAAGGTCCCCTTGCAAGAATCTCTGGAGGTGCTGTGGGAAAGAAAAGAAAGGAAAAATGGTTAATACATAATGCACGCAAATTGTTGTGCCCTGAATAAATTTATGATTGCATTTCATATCTTAAAGTGGTACTATGATGAAATACGCATCTATCCTATCTAAACTGTTTTAAAACATCAACAAATAGTCTGAAAGGGAAACACCGCGTACTATTTTCTTTCCAGAGACATACAAGTACAAGTTGTTAAAATATGCAAATTAGCAAAGCGATGACGTCGTAAACTCAACCAAATTATGATCAAATTTGAAGAAAGAGACATCTCAACCAATTTGTATCAGAAATGTTTGTTTCTTGTAGTAACACGCTACTGGTTGTGATCAA